>OW240913.1:306816020-306866883 GCA_933207985.1 Pelobates cultripes | reverse complement strand
GGCTGATCAGTGTATATTATATATATCGTGTACATATAATATATAAAAAAAAACTATTTTACTGCTGCTCCTATTTTTCGGTTACTATTTCTTTCAAATGATGGAAAGTGTTCCTATCATATTTTTTTGGGGATTAAATCTTAAAAAAATAAAATTATTTTATCACAAAATACATAAAACGCGAATAAATGTTCCTGTCATATATGATATATTATATATATCTGTGCAGTGATTGGCCCATTTTTGCTCCCTTTTGGCATCCTGAGTTTTCTCACCTTGCGGAAGTCTAAAATTTAGTGAAATGTAGACATAAAGGGTTTATGTTTATTTAATAAACAATAGAGCAATTGATATAAATATGACATACGCTACCTTCTCCAGTGTTGTCAAGTTCACTACATTAAACATCTTTCAGCCATTGATTCCTCACCGTAGGTTAAGCCTGTTTGTATAAGGGCTGTGTTGAGAATCATCTACAAAGACATTACAAGTACTTATTGTATCATTAAATCCCCTTTCATAATATTGTAAAGTGCTACGGAATCTGTTGGCGCTATATAAATGGCAATAATAATAATAATAATAATATCATCATATATTTGCTGCTTTTGACTTTTTTATATTAAAAACACCAACAGTGTTTGTTTTGTTTTTTTACTTTTAGAAGTTTAAGTTAGTAGGTTTATTGATGGACTAACTGCAGGGTTTTCATGGCACTTTCTTTCAATTATATCAAACCTTTCTTACAAAATACCAAAACCACAGGGACGTTCGCACAGCCTTATATTGTGAATTCTCGGCAGGAAATCTATTTAGAAAGTCCTGGACAAAAGCTATCTGAGTCATTGTACACAGGGCTGATGGTTCTGTTAGCAGATGAATCATAGTGTATGTGGATTGTAACAGTTAAGTGTTTTGGCATGCTGCCGATTCTCATATTCAGGGATTCACACTGAAGCTGCTGTCAGCATATAGTAATGTACAATAATGTTTCTTAAAGTTTGAGAGACAGAAGCCATATAAATACCTATGGGGCAATAATGCAGGTAAATTTCCAGTGTTGGACATTATTGACAGTCAGTCATACCTGCCATGGAGTCCTTGGTATCTCTTATATCAGAGGCTGACTGTGCCTGATAGGCCTCTGCAATTGAAAACATTTTATAACACTAAAATATCTTATTTTCACACGTTGATGTCTGCACTGATCAGCCACAACATTAAAATCACTGACAGGTGAAATTAATGACATTAATAATATAATTACAATGGCACCTGACAAGGGATGCGATATATTAGGCAGCAAGTGAACAGTCAGTTCTTGAATTTCATGTGTTGGAAGCAGGAAAAATGGGCAAGCGAAAAATTGCAGTTTTATGCTCTGGGCAATGTTCTGCTGGGAAATCTTGGGTCCTGGCATTTACGTGGATGTTACTTTGACACATACCACTTGCCTAGAGATCTTTGCAGACCATGTACACCTTCATGGCAATGGTGTTTCCTTTCAGCAGGATAATGCACCCTGCCATAATGCAAATATTATTCAGGAATGGTTTGAGAAACATGACAAAGACTTCAAAGTGTTGCCTTGGCCTCCAAATTCCCCGGGTCCCAATAAGATTAAGCATCTATGGGACATGCTGGAACAACAGTTCCGATCCATGGACACCCCATATTGCAGGACTTAAAGGATCTGCTGCTAATGTCTTGGTGCCAGATATCACTGGTCATGTTCAGAGGTCTTGTGGAGTCCATGCCTTGACACATCAGAGCTATTCTGGCAGCATATGGGGGACCTACACAATATTAGACAAGTGGTTTTAATGTTGTGGCTGATCAGTGTATATAATCCAGCAGTGGTGGCTAGTATAAGTATGCCAAACCAGTAATTTATTTTTAGGTGCAACCAAGGCAACCTCCCAACAATCTGACTTGCACAGTCATCGGAAAAAAGAGATTTATCCATGTTGTGTACTCTATTTGCGATAACTCCATAGCTACCACTGAAGACTGACACATGTGCTGAGTGTTTTGAGCACTGTCTCATCGCACCCTCCAGCCATTTGTAAACACCTCCAGGGACACCATTCTCATTCATTATAGACAGGCAGCCTACCTGGCCCCAGATACATCAGTTCTCCAGGAAACCCTGAGGTCATGGGCCACTAGCCTAATCACAAAAGAGATGCACATGAAACCATACAATGCCAAGCTTGCAATGGCTAGGCATGATTCCTGCCACCTTCCTACTGCAGTTCTGTGCCACTAAACACTAAACAGCCCGGCACACTTCCCACTGTATTTAATCTTTAGAAGAATAGTGATGTGAGCCGATGATCCACAATTCTTGTCAGTTAGTTGCTGGGTACCTACCACAAAGGTATTCTTGCCACAAAAAGGCCTACTGTCAAATATAATTTGCACCATATGTGGCTGAATTCCACCCTTTTTTAATGTAGACTATATATTACTCATTTACTCTTTAATTCATTTTCCTATAAATTTTTGTATAACTTGGTAAGATACTATTACTGATATGTTACACACTAAGTTCTTCTAAAGAATGAATCCCCCCAAAAAGTAATTTATTATTTTACTGTCTTTCTTAATATTGATTAAAACTGTTACACGTTATTAAATTAGGACAAGGTGTCCCTGAAAATGTCTACCCTAAAACTGTCCATTCTACCCTATTATTAAATGGTGAGGCAAGAGGAGACTGTAAAAATCATGGAGGAGTAAAAAAGAATTTCAAATTTAAGGTCAGAGTAGCCGAGCTACATAGCTGAGTTAAATTTGAGACTTATTCACTAAACATTAGTCCGGATGGCCCAAATCTGGTGAAAGGCCCGATTTCCAACTGCATTGGCAATTCTCAGAATTACTAAAGCCAAAAACGACTGAAAATCTGTCTTCTCAAGCTAATCTGCAGCAATTGCCTGGATGCATTCAGTACCCAGGGAAAAATCGATGCTTTGGCATCCCAATTCTATTGAAAGTTAAATACTTGAGACTTGGCTGTTAGAGCACTCTGACTGCATATATTGCATAGCATGAGACATTTTCCAACTCTGGCGCAAACACGGATGAGCAAACGAAATTTGCGGGAATTACTGCCTTTCCCAAGTTTGCCCAGAATCATGAACCACATCTCTACTGTCTCGCCCCCTTACTTTTTTCCCCATTGTTTATTAAATTGCATATATTTGAACTGCTTTTTTTGTAGGCAGTATATGCCTGTTTATATTGGTCAAGACTTCTTCCCCTGTTTTTTCTGTAGGTTTTATGAAAAAATTGTCTCAATAAACAGAAATTTACAAGACAAGCTATGACAGGGCTTCAGCTCTCATTATGCAGTTGCAAAATAGCTGCTGTGAAGCCTCCAATGTGTTAATATAACCTGTGACATTCCATCTGCTGTGTACCACAAATCTCACTTTGCTTTTGCAATCAATCTGACGTAGATCATAGCCGCCAAAATGACAGGGTATGATGGGAAATGCAGTCCACAGGAGATGATATGATAAATGATGATGGGAGATGCAGTCCACGAGTCTTGAAGTGATAAATGATAATGGGAGTTGCGGTACGTTGGAGATGATATGATAGATAGTCAGGAGAGATACGAACAGCAGGAGAGCCAGAGTGATAAATGATGGCAGGGCTGAATTCTGCAACAAACTGGAGCGTTATACTTTGACTTATATTGTTCTAAGGGTTAATATATTTTGCACTTAGTACCAGACTCTACAGAATAAAATTTATTACGGCATTATGTTACAATAAAACATCTTTCTAGCCGAGTAATAAATCCTAATTCTTTTCATGATTGTCCCTGTTATATTTCCTTAGTACCTGTAATCTCTTTGTATTAAGCTTTTCCCATTCAATGAAAAATTGTTCTTGTACCTTACTTATGATTATGTCTATAAGGATGTTGTGCTGCAAGAATTAGATACATAAATCAGAGTTATTTCAAAGCTACATTTTAAAAGAACAGCCTAGAATGCTTCAGGATAACAGACCTGAAGGCACCCTTGAGGGTTTTTTTGAATTTCTACAATGCTTAGATTGTCTAAAATAACCTCCATGAGTTCTGTTGTGTTTCTTCATTTCGTCCTTCAATTCCATACACAGCCCACCCTAGCCTTTAAATCCAGACATTCCCTTATTTACATGGAAAACATAGATGTAACATGGGAGAGGATAGTATAATGTATAGTCATCACACTGGCTACCTCCCAAGGCCTACCTGTACCATGTTTCTCTTTTTGCCATTAGCAGAACTTCTGTTGTGTTTGCCTGTAAAACAATCTATTCTGGGTGCACAAAAATAATAACAAACGAGGGATTTATACATCAGATTTATCTCATAGCCGCTATATAAATGCCAAAAGTAATAATAACATATTTCATGCCAATTGGCGGTTAAGTGTAACAGCCAAAAGGTTTACTGCTCAATTTAACATATATATAGATATATAGTTTTTAAAGGGGTTGCATCACTAAATCATATCAAACTCGATACACCATGTGTGCAAAGATAAGCCTAAGATAAGTCCATAGCATGTATAAACTAATTACTCACCTAAATACTGTCAGAGAGGATCAAAACTAACTTCCTGTAAACAGAACCCAGTAAACAAAAATATATTATACATTATTTTAAACATCCCCATGACATCAAATACATAACAGTACAGAATATCATCATTCTTACAAACTATTCCTTCAGTATTATTTGCTGCAACCTATTTGCTACAAAAACAGAGCTACAATGAATACTCTTCCAAGGAATACGTTTTCATATAAATGCGCAATGTTATAAAAAGATGCTGAAAACATTTTCTTTATATTCTACATCTAAAAAAAATGCTCTGCACTAAATCAATAAAGAGATAAGCAATGAGTAATATTGAGTGCATCTCTCAATATTGATATATAGTGATGTCCCGAACGGTTCGCTGAACGGTTCACCGCGGACTCATCATTGAGTAAACTTTGACCCTGTACCTCACAGTCTGCAGACACATTCCAGCCAATCAGCAGCAGACCCTCCCTCCCAGACCCTCCCGCCTCCTGGACAGCATCCATTTTACATTCATTGTGAAGCTGCATTCTTAGTGAGCTGTCCAGAAGGTGGGAGGGTCTGGGAGGGAGGGTCTGCTGCTGATTGGCTTGAAAGTGTCTGCTGACTGTGAGGTACAGGGTCAAAGTTTACTCAATGATGAGTCTGCGGCAAACCGTTCGGTGAACCGTTCGGGACTTCACTATTGATATATTATATGTAAGCTGGCTGTACACTAGACAGTTGCACAGTAGTTGGATTGCGGAAGCAATTATTATTATTTTTTTTATTTATATAGCGCCATCAGATTCTGCGCCATGTACCATGGGTTGACTAATAGACATGTAATTGTAACCAGACAACTGGATGTACAGGAACAGAGAGGTGGAGGGCCTTGTTCAATGAGTGAGATTCCACTCTAGAAGGGATGGTGATTGATGGTCTGCATGAACCTAGGATTTCTTAATAGTCTTGCTAAGTAAGGGCCTGTATGATGGCTTATCTAGTGTATTGGAGCCCTGATTTGGCTCCCACGTGACAAGGAGAGAAACAGACACCTGATACTGCAAACTCCTAACAAAGACAATTCCTGATTCTGCTGACTCCATAAATTTCAGCTGGAGCAAGGGCTAGTGTACTGTTTTGTTTCATTTAAGTCTAATCTCACTGCATGCATTTTAGGATATTGCAAAGCATTAAAAGTACTCTTGTCCAGATCCCGATGTACGCAATTACAATTAATCAGCAATGCTAAAATAATACACATCCTACCACTCTATGTACATCCCTTCAACATTAATTGCTCCCATTACAATTAATGGTTCACCCTGGAACACATAGGATTCAAAGATGTGCTGTACATTGAATCCATATAATTTTTATTAATGGCATAGCCGTGTTGTAAATGTAAACCAAATAAAGTGAATATTCTGTGCAGGAGAATACAATGGAATATTCAATCAACTAATGAACACAAATAAAGCCATACACAATGTGATGCTATGATAAGTATAAGCTTGGAAGAAGTCAGGATCTTGAAACCCCTCACGTGTTGCTGAGCCATCATCAGGCTCGGTATAAGGCATTTAGAGTGCAATTTCATTACAATGATATTTGCTACTTACTTTAACTTCAAGAAATGTATTTAGGAAATTGGGACGAGTCGATGGACACAGGTGAGTATAGCGCCCTCTTTTTGCACTAGCAATTGAGCAACTATGCCTGCATGTACTACCTGACTTTCACTACCTAACTGCTCCAATACTGCACGATTCCTACACTTAAAGGGACACTGTAGGCACCCAGACCACTTCAGCTCAATTAAATTGTCTGGGTAAAATGTCCCATGTCCCTTAACCCTACAGTGGTAATTATTGCAGTTTCTCAGAAACTGCAATAATTACCTCTGAGGGTTAATTCCTCCTCTAGTGGCTGTCTACCAGATAGCCACTTGAGGGTCTTCCAGAATTGAAACTGACCTTTGGTCCATTATCTGACACTGGACGTCCTCATGCTCTGACAATTTCCACTACGGCTGTTGGCGTCTTACATTTTTTTTATATTGGCCTTTTAGCTTTCTAAGCTTTACCCTACACCTAACCGACGTCCGTTCAAATCCCTCGGCTGCCATCCGCTGAGAAATATCTTTATACACCATTTCATTTCTCACTGATCCATCAAGCTCACTCTGAATAACGCTATCGCCAATTATAGTTAGGAAAGTGGATAGTTCCAGAGCCGACCAGACCTTGCTGTTGTTTGCGGTCATCCTTTTCCTATTATCTAGACTGAACGTCAACATGGTGTTTGTTTTGCGCTTGCCTTTGACGTGAGCAGTGACATCTTTCTGTCAGCCAATCAATGGAATTTATTGTGTGACGCCAGTAGCTCCACCCTTACCGTACCGTAACATTTCCTATGGACCTACAACTAAAGGGAGCCCAGGAATGGTGCGGCTTGGTTCGGTTGTATGGGCCACTTTTATAATGGAAACCCTCAAAATAGCGTACCAAACCGTACTGACCAAAACCGTTCCGCTCAGTGGAAACAAGGCATTATAGTATCCCTTTAATACTTACTGCACGTTATTTTGAGTTTTATTGCTGTGAAGCTCTTTAATCACGAATACATACTTAACATTCTGGGCTGCAAGGATAGGAACTAGGGGCACCTGGTAGGTATGTATATAAACAATGCAATCCATCAACTATTCCACCCTTATAATTTAAGATGACAGATATATATGAGATACTTGCTTATCTTGCATACTAAGACATCTAGCAGTCAATATGTATTTATGATATGTGTAAATAAGACATCAGTGAATTGCCAGAATGTCACGCCACACAATGAAGAACCGTTTGCCTTTGTATCACTATTGCTATAAAATTCCCTAACCTTCTATGAATGTGACCTATATATAGCAAATCTATTTCTGCATACACCATTATATGATCTCCTGTGCCTTCCTCAGCAGTATTCTGACAAACAAATCAATCATGGGTTTTTTCTTGCAAGGTGCCCTTAACAGAATAGGAGAAGCTGTTTTGTCATTTGCCTTTTGGAAAGCAAAGCTAATTTGGCATTCATTATTGTCTATTTTTTATTTGAGCATTTTACTTTGGTGTTTACTTGGGTTTTGGAAATCATGACTATATTAACTAACACGTCAAAAAGTATTTGTTAAAAAAAATGTCCATGTCAATCTTAGAAAATAAATCCATGCATGTCATTTAAAAGGAATATTAAACATAATTAATAAACTAATTTCTGACATGTTGCGGTAAAAAAAAAACCTTTATAGATGAATATTTCACCGTAATGTGACTGGATAAAGCAGACATCATCACGTGATGTAATAATAAGACACAATCTAAACCTGTCTAGATAGATAGATGGACAGATAGATAGATAGATAGATAGATCGATAGATAGATATATAGATCATTTCAAAGCTCAGCAAAAGTGGTTACATAAATTGCTGCATCAGTGATTACAAACCTAGAATGTAAAGATTAAACAAATCCTTGCATACCCAAAGATAACAATATTCACAATAATTTAAGCAAACTGTGTGCACTTGCCTGTACTTTAGGAAAAGCATGTTATGGAGATTATATGCAGTTAAACATAGATCAATACAAAACAGAAGCTGGAATTAATGAGGAAGTATTATTCATTTTTATTTACATTGCTTTTATCTTTCTAAGCTGCGTTCATTAAACTCTGAACTGTAGAGTCTGAAATCTGAGTAACAAAATTCAGGTTAAAATAACCAAACTGTGACTACAGCTGGCTTGGAGAATATCTTCAAATCAGTTAGCAACGTGTCCCTAAATATTGCCATTTGGATTCCAATTTGCCATAATCTGGAGTTTAGTGAATAACTCTGTACAAGTGTAAACAAGGTATTCCTATATTATTTCCACTCAGAAGAACCATATGATCTATGAGTCGTGACACCAGGCAAAGGACTACTTACTGCCTCTCCTCTTGTGCTCATCCTCTCGTGCAAATGCAGAAACAGTAGCTTGACCATCTAAGGGTTGGCTTTGATATCCTAAGAGCATCAGTTGAGAGTCTGAGAGCCCACTTGCCCATATTGAGCACATACCCATACAGATCAGATGTTTTGGTATTGAAATTAATGGGTCTCTACCGCCTAGACACCAGAATTATTATTACTATAAAATTATTCTTGCGCAAGGGACCTGCAGTCTGTTTGGGCCATGAGTGTCAGTGTTTGAGTTTCGCCTATGGCTTTACAAACTGTAGAGCCGTTTCTGATCATAGGTAAAAGTAAGCGATATATATGTTTTTAGATTTTGTTTTTTCATTGCAAAGTAATGCATCAAGCAATCCCCATGAATAAACGGGATTAGAAACAAATAGATTATGGATATTATATAACACCTCCGCTGCAGCAAACCTCTCCACCTTCAAAGACGTCAGCATGTCTGCTGACGTCTTTCGAGTTCTCCTTCAATCCAATGCTTCTCATAGAAGCATGTGTGGCCAAACGCTGGCTTCCTCCGATCAAATATTTCCTTTAACAGCATTTGATTCCAGGATCAAGTTTCACTGGAGGTGGATTTAACCCTGAAATGTAAACATTGCAGTTTCTACAAAACTGTAGCGTTTTGTATTGTAGGGTTAAGGACCACTGCACCCACTCCACTTCATTGAGGTGAAGTGGCCTGGGTGACTTTAGTGGTCCTTTAAATTGTTCCATTAAATAGAAAGACACAAGGTCAATGCCTGCAATTTTAGGTAACTCCAGGAAGTTTCATGCACTGACATATATTATGTCACGCCATAGCTAAAAGCATTGGCTTTTCTAGGTTAAGTCTTCTATCATGAAACCTTTGGTCATCTAAGCTAAGGAACATAAAATCATCCATTTCATTTCCAGCTGAATCTATTCCCCACTTTATATCTTCCCAGAGGCAACAAAAAATGTTTCTTCAAAATAATGGCGAGAAATGCATCTTAAAAGATATTCTCCTATTCTTTCTATTATTGTCGGGTTGGAGAGCACATAAAGGTCTAAAAATATTCTGAAAGCGAAAAGGCTGTATCTGAAATGGATCATTGTCCGTTTGTTATTTTGTGTTTTTTTTTTCCTTTTTCATTTACTTGATTTCTAAGGACAAAAGGACTTTAAACAGCTTGTAGCATGTGCAGAATTTAGCCTGCCCGTGACACAATGAGATGTTAGTGAAATATAAACCATTCTTGTGTTCAAGATAATCTAAACAGTAAAGTTGTAATAAATGGCAAAACATAGTGATTGATGTGAGCTTTATAGCAGGGACAATATATGTTATAAATGGACTTTGGGGGCATGCATTTAACATTTTGTCATTTTTTTATTTCTCCTACAATATTTTCCTAAATAACCTATCTGCACACAATAATTTGCCAGTGATCTTCATTATAATAAGTTTTAGCTAATGAGTGTCACCCGATGGTATTAACCCATACCTCTCGTTGTGCTATTCACCAACACTTTGGATGGAAGAATAGTATAATGCAACAAATTACGTATTTACTGTTAGAACAGATATAGTGACCTTTTTTTTCCACCATCAAAATTGGTCCTGACAATGTTTCGACCTCACAGGTCATTACAAACTGACCCAAATGCTGTATAGTTATTTATTCTGCTTATTGGAGGACTGGGCCTGGAGCAAGGACCCGGAACAATGAACTCACTGGAGCACAGAGAGGTGTGTGCAGAGTGCCTGTGCTATATATAATGGATATTGAGCAAAATTAAAGGCCATCTATCCTCTTTTCTTTTCCAAATGCCTTCCAGCTAGGTTTAAAGGAACACTAAAGCATTGTGAATACAAAAGTGTATTTCTAACTCTTTAGTGTCCCTGTCCCTAGTTAAATACAGCTTTCCCCCTGTTTTCCATAAAAATCATACAATTAAGCTTTTTACTTACCTTTACTTACATTTCAGTCCTGAGGCTCCCTTGGCACTACTTGCTGCTCAGCCTCCAGTGACATCATAAATGAGGCATGGCTTCCTCCACAATTGTCCAATCCAATGATCTTTATAGAGAAGCATTGGGGATCTGATGCACGCGTTTAGCACTGCGAGGATCCAAGCATTCCCATAGGAAAGCATTGACTCAGTCGGTATCACATGACCAAGCTTTATTAGGTCAGTACAGCAAAAGCTCCTCTAGTGGCTGTCAGGAAAACAGCCACTAGATGTGGGTCTAACCCTGCATTGTAAACATGGCAGTTTCTAAAAGGACAGGGTAACTGCATTTAGATAACATGATGACTTTAATGGTCTTTTAAAGGTGTAATTGTATCTACTAAATAAAGCTATTGAGTATTAAAAATAATTATAGACTCCCAGTTCCATTCTTGTTCTAGGCTTGTTTCTAGAGTCATGAGAATTCTTGACTTTTATCACTGGTTTGTAACCTCACAATCTGCTCAAACTCCTATCTTGTGTTTCTCTGCAAGTACTGTCTGCTAACAATGCTCTAGATTCCATTACCAAATTTATTTACGACTTTGGAAACTAAGCATGACTTAAAAGGCGGTTTCCCTAGAACAGACATACTTTTCTCAGAGATGCGGCTCAACGGGTTTCTTGTGGTCAAAGTTACATAACAAAAGGACTAAAATATTTTGAATAAATGGTGAATTAAAAACACAAAACAATATAGTTGCTAAGTTGCTATGCACACTTTCGTGTTGCAAACTGATAGATTTATTTCTATTTTTTTGCCCTGTGACTCTTCAGCATACTAAAGCTGGTTTGCCTAGTGTTTGAGATGTAAAGTGATAAATCAGACCCTTTAAGTGTCATACCCTGTCATACCCTGAGAAGAGTGTCTGTCCATTCCATTAGCTCTGCGGAGGTGTCACTGCCCCAGCTCTACACGTGCTGATTTCTATTGAAATCAAAACTTTTATAAACTGCCATAAAGATGACAGACTCCAGACACATATAGCACTTCAACAAGCTGAATTGCTTTATTTGTGTTAAATTCTCCTTTAATAAAATGCGTACCAACGTGTTAGATAATAGGAGGAGGTCACTGTGACCCTGGACATACATAGAAAAATAACTCTATGTATCCTTCCTGGCAAAACATGTTATTTGTTATTACCGATCTGTTGTTCTAAACTAGACTTTACATTCTGTACGTACAGATATTTAAAATAGTAATAGCTAAATCTAAAAATCAGAGACACACACGTACTTATTGTAACATATGTTGGCTATGGTAGTATCTCAGTAATGTAACTGTCAAACTGTTTCTATGTCTGAATTATTTTTTCTTCTTAATCCCGCAGGCAATGTATATGTTCTATGCTCTTGCTATTGTATGTGATGACTTCTTTGTTCCGTCCTTGGAAAAGATTTCAGAGGTAAGTACAAATTGAAAGTATCTTTTTAAATAACAGATACATGCTAATAGTGGGTAACAATGGTTCCTGCCTTCTGCCCAATTTCTGTGTTGAATGACAAGTGTGTAAAAATGTATGTTGAGAAAGAGTAATATTGGGTCATGGTTCTAAGCGTGAAACAATCAGAACGGACATTCCATTGGTTTCCGTGGTGACTGCTCCACTTTTAAAACGTTGAACTGCTCTGTGCAATACCTCTATCAGTTTCATCTTCAAAAACATAGAAATGTGATTTAATTATTAGTAATGTTTTTTTGCAGATTATATATAAAAATAGACACAAAATGTTGCTATTTATTACATTATTAGCATCTTGTATTTGGTGTTACCTGGTTTGTAAAAAAAAAATATCACAAATATGAGAATGAAAGGTCACAAGTTTGACATTAAAAAACGCAAATAAGAGAATAATGAGTCACAGATGTGCCCCATTCATGTATAAAGCCTGTTTCGATATTTTATTCTATACCATTAGTGGTGGCTGGTAGTATATACAAATATTCAGAGATACAGCCAACCTATAATGCAGGAACAAAATCTACATTGTGTAATACTTGTTAACATAATAACTCCCAAAAGGTGCCCTATATATCGCACTTATAGACCAAAGGATAGTGGAGGCATTGAAATAAAGCTGTATGGTATGCGCTCTCAATAGATGGTCAGTATGGATTTGAATGCTTCACAATACTACAGATAAAATATAAAAAAAGGTGCAGAACGTTTGTCAAAGAGAAGAGCATATTTATTGCACGTAAAAACTCACAGCATATCATTATAAACTTCACACAATCTGATGATTCCCAAACCACCATGCCATGCCCCACGTGTTTTGTCCCACTGGAGTACTTCTTTGGGGACTCAGGGGCTCTCAGTGAGGTGACAGTTGTATTAAAATTCTGATAAAAAACAATAAAAACACAATCAGTATACCCACGAAATAAGTGTACAACTATCCACATCAAGCACCATCTTTAAATCTTCCTCCCTCTAGTATAATTAGTTGGTCCATCCATTCAACAACTAATCATGTGTATTCATTCTATCTATCATTGAGATGGGCTTGCACACTGGCGCACCATGTGATTGGCGTGGTGACGTCACGTAGTAACAAATCAACAGATTAAATGTCAATGAGTCCCATAAACAGCAGTACACCCAGCAGGAAGGTGCCGCCTACATATTAGAAGTTACATCCCCTACACCAGATTGGCACATGGCTATCCAAACACAGACTTCTCAATGAGCTGTATTGAGAAATCTTTCAAAAGCTGGTGCTCCTGCCAATTACCTACCAAGTAAGTTTATCTTCTCAAAGCCTAACCAGGAGGACACAACACCGACCAACTGTCTGATTGACAGCCAGGATATGTTACAAGGTTCAGTTATGAAAGTGCTGATTTCTATTGAAATTAGAATTTAATAAAAATAAAAAAGGAGACACAATCCTGAAATACAAATGTTCATGTGTTTGGAGTGTTACTATAATTAGGCAAATAAATAATAATTGTGCATTAAAATTTGCATTTGTCTTATTTATTGCAGAGGTCACTTAGATAATCAGCAAAATATGTTATTTGGAAAGGGATGCTTACATATTTGCATACAGCTGTACATACATAAAACCTTTATCCAAAACCTAATTATACTTCAAAGCATATACACTATTATCTAAAAAGCACACAAACCTTTTCAGTGGCTCAGAATGTACAAAGACCAAATCCACATACAGTGTATTGCAAGCACCTCATTGAACCACTTCTCTGCATAAAGTACATCAAGGGAATTCAGCCCAAAAGTGGGGCTATCCAGCACGGCTATCAGTCAGCCTGGTGAATTCACGACAGGCCCCCTTAATAGACGAATAGTCCCTATTGACAAGGCAAGTCCTCAGAATGTCACTGGTCTGTCCGAAAAAAACTGTATTTTAAAATTCAAAAACATATGAGCCTAGGAAACCAGGTCATAAGGTGTAGAAGAATAAATTGTTGATGTTCAAAAAAGGAATCATTGTTTTCCAAATGTTTGGCCTCAATCTAATTAGTTTTAATCAGAAATTATTCAAATCTATTAGAAAAAAGAATATTTTATAAATGATTCTTTTTACAGTAATCTACATTAACATCTATTATACAAAATATAATTTTTTATTTAATGTCAATATTGCCCATCATGTCCTCATGAATCAATGAAACTTCTCTACGATGAACACACCTGCCAATGATATATTTACTCTAATTATAATTCATAGGATAGTGCTGCACATTTTAAGTTAAATATAAATCATTCATCTTAATGTTTCTAAAAATAAAACAATAGTATGTCCTTTTGTATCTCTTAAAAACATATAATTAAACCAAAATCTTTTTGTTAAAGACACAATTAACACTAATATCCTTACTCTACAAAATCTATAATGAGAAAATATCTTTTCATTTGCTTAGTAAAGAATGCCACTGACAGTGCATATCACACATATGCAATATGTAATAAGGGGATTCACATTAATTTACACAGGCATGCTGTCCATAATCTAATAGTATCATAGAGGGAATTTAACAATCATTCTTAACCTCGTTAATGCCGAGAGCTGAGATTCTCATTATCATCAAGCTTGAAATGAAATTAGTTGATTAATATGTAGTTCCCTCAGGGTAGTTTTGCAGCAGTGGGCTCACATGCAATTTAACCCCCCTCCCTTTGGCACACTTTCTGGTCCATTGTGTGTGAGGTGTTTAGTGTGGCATCATTTATTGTCACTGTAAATGCTAAGAGGTGTAGAGAGAGACAGTTATTTTGTTGGTTGGGTGGAGGAATAGAGTAATATAATTGTGGCAGTGACTTTGTTTTTTTATTTTTTTACTGCCTTCGGTCTCACATGTATATACATTTGATACATGGTTTCATTTCTGTCAGATGAACATAGAAATTAAATCAGAAACAGAATGTACAGACCATACTTGAAAAACATTCTATTAGTGCTCCACAATCCGGATTGGCCAAATTCCTCCCAGGTCCCAGAACAGAACCCTGAGGGGCACCAATTACCACTTTTGTCCAGCCTGTAAATTCACCATTAATGACAACTCTCTATACTCTCTCAAGACAATAATACCCAAGAATGATAATTTTCATCTAGCCCAATTTCTTTTAGTTTGAACATTAAACTATTTTGTGGAACCGTATCGAACACCTCAGCAAAATCCAAGTAGAACACATCAACTGTAACACCCTGATCTATATTTCTACTTCTTCATAGCATGTAATTAAGTTAATTTGACATGGCCTTTTTTTCATAAAATCATGCTGATTTTTGTTAATAACAATGTTCTTCTGAACGAATTCCTGAATAGAATTCCTTAATACGCTTCCAATACTTTCCCAGCCACAGAAGTTAAAGGACCACTCTAGGCACCCAGACCACTTCAGCTTCATGAAGTGGTCTGGGTGCCAGGTCCCTCTAGGATTAACCCATTTTTTTATAAACATAGCAGTTTCAGAGAAACTGCTATGTTTATAATAGGGTTAATCCAGCCTCCAAAGCCTCTAGTGGCTGTCTCATTGACAGCCGCTAGAGGCGTTTGCGTGCTTCTCACTGTGAAAATCACAGTGAGAAGACGCCAGCGTCCATAGGAAAACATTATGAATGCTTTCCTATGAGACTGGCTGAAAGCGCGCGCAGCTCCTGCCACTCATGCGCATTCAGCTGAAGAGGAGGATCGGATGTGGAGAGGAGGAGGAGAGCTCCCCGCCCGGCGCTGGAAAAAAGGTAAGTTTAACCCCTTTCCTCGCCATCCAGCCCAGCGGGAGTGGGACCCTGAGGGTGGGGGCACCCTCAGGGCACTATAGTGCCAGGAAAACGAGTATGTTTTCCTGGCACTATAGTGGTCCTTTAAGGTCACAGGTTTATAATTTCCTGGCAAATTTTTGAACCCTTTTGAATAAAAGAACCACATATGTCAAGAAAATAATCCTGAGAGAAACATTTGTTTTCACACTTAGCTCCCTAAGTACACGTGGGTGAATACCGCCAGGCCCCGGTGTTTTGTTTAACATCATGCCTTTGATTTGTCTGATTTAAACGCTTTAGATACCCTTTTATTATTTTTAATTAGTTGGTTTACCTTCCCACGAAGCCACATATGTTTAAATGTGTTTCTTTTATATTTATTATACAATAGTTTATTTTAGTTGAATGTAACTTTTGTTAATGAATCCTGTCCCAGAGTTCTTAACTAAAGAAATCTGCTCACTTCCTAGGCCTTATCCAAAATTGTTGTCTCAGAGAGCCATATTTGACAACCGGAAAAAAACATGCCCACTGCTCTCCAACATATGATGAGTTAGTTAATCTTCGGAGTTAGTTAATCTCCAGATCAGTGATCCAGCGAAACTGTGTTTTAATGCTTGAATCTACTATTGAAGTTGGTTGATCCCAGTGATGTCCACCTCCTAATGTCTGCAGGTCATTGGCGTTAAAGGACAACTATCACCTCAAATATTTTTTGATTTATTTAATAATAATTTCATCAGGTTTTGCAGGGAAATTAAGTATACGTATGCAAAAAAAGAGAACAAAATGCATCCCTAGTTATGACAAGGTCCCTCATCCATATACATGCACCTTGGGTTGGACAGTATTTGAAAACCAACAGTGTCTATTGTCTTATCTGCTTTACAAACTGCACAGAAGTAAGGAAGACTATTGAGACTAACTGTCTGTTTTCAAACACTGTCTGACCTAAGTACATGTATAGACTGAAGGACCTTGTCATTTACTTGAGGTACGGATGATTTTCTTCCCCCTCATTTTCTTTACATATATTTCAATTAAAAACTATCAATTTATTTTCAAAACATGATATAAGGATTAATATATTAAAAATAGTTTTCAGCTGACAGTTGTTCTTTAAGGACAATGGAATTAGAGACGTCTATAGTATTTGTCTAATGAATTCATGGACTACTATTCTTTCTAAAACATTCTTACTTACAGGTGCCCTGCAGTACACTGTTACACAGATTTCTATTTTCATCTGAGACCCAAGTATGGTGAAAATGTCATGATTTCTCCAATCTGTGTTTGTATTTTAATGAATTGTCAATCTCTTCTCAACCTGGATCTTAGTCAGCATTGACAATGGCCATATCCCATGCCCCACTGAGGCTGATGCTAAAGTTATTAAATCAGCAGTTGATTTAGGGACAAATACAAAAATATGTATTACAGGGACACATGCCAAATGGTACAGTGCTTCATTATGAATTTTGCAAATAAAATTGGAATCTGGCAAACCTATTAAGGATTGTTTCCCACTATAATAAATTAAAACTTCTAATACAATAGATAATCATACTGATATAAATATGTATAACGCTCAAACCTTTGTACTGAAAAATATGAATTAACCACAGAGCTTTGATCTGACACATGGGTCCCTTTTCTTTGCAGAGGCTGCAACTCAGTGAAGATGTTGCTGGTGCAACGTTCATGGCTGCTGGAAGTTCTGCCCCGGAATTGTTTACATCTGTCATAGGTACAACATTATTATTTAAATACTGCAAATCTGTTATATGTACTTTATTTAATGATTGAATGTCGGTATATACTGTTTGATTCAATGAGTTATATTTAATTAAAATGCCAATGGACCTACTGTTTGTCACTCACTTACATAAACCACTTAAGGACACATGACGGAAATATTCCATCATGATTCCCTTTTATTCCAGAAGGTGTGTCCTTAAGAGGTTAAAGTATATTTTCCAAAATCCAGAGAGAATTTAAAATGAAGCACAGAATATAAACTTTTATAAGAGTAGTGGGTAAAAGGTCTTTTCAAGATCAACAAGGTCCTTTTACTAAATCCCGAATTTTAGCTACCACATGTAAAAAATATATCCATATATATATAAAAAAAAATCTAAATATTAATTGCTGTTGCATTTTCAGAGGCCAACTCTGTTTCATTGTCCTTGTATGAAGATTGTACCGTGATAACAAAGTTGAATCTGAATCACAAAATTTTATATGCTTTCCATTCACTAAACTGGTTTGACAAAGGTACATTTCTTTCCATGGCAATTTAGTGAATGAGTCACTGATGACTGAAGAAGTCAGCTAATCGAAATCTGAAAATTCAGAAGCCGGATGCTTCCAGGGGAGGAGTGGACATTGCCACTGGATGATATTTTGGGGTTAAACTGATCAAAAACACCATAACACCATAACAACTGTATTTAGATGAAGTTGTTTTGGTGTCTGGAGTATCACTTTAAATTTTAAATGCACCTTGATTTCTCACATTAGTGAATAACCCTGATGGTCAATCCAAAATGAATTTAAATTTTTAGGTCAAAATAGCTGAAATGAAAAAATGTAGTCTGCAATTCAGCTACGTTGGCAAATAAAAATTCACTTTTGATTCACTTAATATTGTATTATTATATTATTATGTCTTAATACAAGCAGTGTTATACACTAAAGTGTGAATTGCAATTTATACTGTAGTGAATTACACTGTTTGTGTTTAAAGGGATGCTCCACTGCCCAAATAAAAGATATATCACTATTTACTATTCCCTTAATGAAAACATGCATGCATTTAAGTATGCACTTTTTCATTGGGGATATATCAAAAAGCAACTTGCATAATCTGTAAATCTCTTTTCTGCAGCCTTTGCAAACCATCCCCTTCTTCCTTATCCCAGACTTTCTGTGGCTGTCCAATCACAGACTTCCCAATACAGCTCAATGAGAAGTTGTTGCAAGGCAGGTGCTGTTGGCAAATTGCCTTCCTCTTGAGTTTAGTTCCACTGGGCTAACCAAGCCAGGAAGTAACCCAACTGGATGTACGATTGACAGGGTGTAAGAAGGTTACTTTGTAAATGTGCCGATTTCTTTCGAAATCTGCATTTTTTTAACTTTTGTGTTCACACATAAAGCATGTCAGTGTTCCTTTAAGACTCCATGACGTAATGTTTGGGATAATGTCGAAATATATTGCTCGCTGAAAAGGTATCATTATTATTATTAGCGTTTATATATTCTGCAGTGCTTTACAATATTACAAAGGGGGAAATTTCACAATAAATGAAACAATAACACAATGTTACAGGAACAAAAGGTTGATGAGGTTGTACGTTTATACATTAATTACAAGGCATATCAATAGCTTATGTTGTGTAGTATACTACTATTTTGAAAATGTTCACTGTGTAATTGTTTTTAACAATGACAGCATTTACCATTTTAACAGCATGACTGTACTTAAAACTTGTGTCAAATCACTTTCCTTCAAAAGTCAGTCGAAAAGTTGGACTTTTGTAAAAATCTTCTCCCCAGTCCTGACACGATAAAAAAAAAATCACCTTTGCCTGTCCTAAGACCATCACAACTAATATTTTCTCCAGTTTTCTAAAAATAAATGTTAAGTGTTTAAGGACACATGACGGAAATATTCCGTCATGATTCCCTTTTATTTCTGAAGTTGTGTCCTTAAGGGGTTAAGTGTTTAAGTGTCACATCATAGTTCGGTAAATCACGGGTACAGACTTTATATAGTTAAATAGAGATTACTTACTGGCAGCACGGACTGATAATTGGAAGGCATATTCAGAGAATTGTGATGCTCGTCTCACAGCTGCAGGGCAACTCGTTTAATAGTCTGCCTTATGTTGCTGATATATATTAATGAGCGTTCTTGAATTCAGTACATTTCACATGATCATTCTGCAGTCTGTGACCTATTCTACCTGTGTAGTACATTGTACTACAGGTTGTTCTGAGAGTTTTTCTTTTACCCTACAGTGTCGCTTACATCCTTTTGATGACATGCATTCTGCCTATTATATCAAAAAGATTAAAATGAACGTTGCTTAGATATATCAGAGTTTATCAACACCGTAAAATTTCCAACCAAAAATAAATCTGTCCAAAATAATTACTTTGCGTTTTATTTGCCTCTTTTTTTTTATTAGCTGTAATTTAATCTGTTTCCAAACAAACTAACCATCCCAAGTAAGAAAAACATACGATTCCCTTAATAGGGCCTGAATGGGTGCAGACTATATCAGGAACTGAAGGTGGTATTAAATAAACTGTGTATGATGTTATTGTGACAAAATTACTGCACCCACACTGTTCACTTCCTAATATGTTTACTGCATTTAATTATTATAAATACCGGTAATTTCCCTAATACAAAAAATAGTTGCTATTCTAATGGCTCAGCCAGTCACGATGCCTGTAACAGACACGATTTTGTTCAAAGATGCCAATTGCCAAGACACATAAACCAGTTTGATACAATTTCAAGTGCTTGATAGTGAATAGGATTCTCCTAAAATTTATTTTGGCAATTATAGACTTCCTGGGAGGCTAACTTTGGTTTGAATGCACTTGTATATTGTATATGTAATTGTCCAATTTTTCTTTATGAAGAATATCACATTTTACCATACCCATAAACCCTACCTCCAGGACAGACGTGGTACACTTTTAATAGCATTATTTTGTTACATTGCTTAATAAGTTCAGCCATAGGCGTTAGTAGGTACCGGTCAGTGAATGTTCTTTCTTTTCTGGGTTCTGATATCTTTGATTCTGTTATTTTAACTTGAACCTTCTATAATGTAATACTAATGTGGCCAGCATTCTACAATTTTATATTGATTTTTATAGATTTAATATTATTAATCACTGCAACGTAAGGAACGACGAAAAACAAAAACGTTTTTTTGTTTTGCTTTTATGACAATGAAAGTACATTCCGAAACTATAAATCATTAATTGTATCCCTCTTTTCCAGGGGTATTCATCACGAAAGGCGACGTGGGAGTAGGAACCATTGTGGGATCTGCCGTATTCAATATTCTATGTATAATTGGAGTCTGCGGGCTGTTTGCAGGACAGGTAAAATCCATCGTTACAAACTGTTGCTTTACGTCACCCATTGCAACCTCGAATATAATGCAAAGATAAACTTAAAAAAAATATATTATTGAGTTCTATTATTGAGCTTGATGTAGTGCAGTATGCTTAACCCTTTATGTCCCAAATAATTAAGAAACACCTGACTCATCTCTTTAAAAGGGTGGCCGCTAAAGGTGAGTGTGTGGCATACGGAGCCACAGATTGTAATATTATTGATTGTGTCCTAGTAGTGTCTCATTAAAGGACCACTATAGTGCCAGGAAAACATACTCGTTTTCCTGGCACTATAGTGCCATGAGGGTGCCCCCACCCTCAGGGTCCCCCTCCCGCCCCGGCTCTGGGGAGAGGAAAGGGTTAAAACGTACCCTTATTCCACGCGCGGCAAGAGCTTTTACAGTGCTTTCCTATGGACACTTGCGTGTTCTCACTGTGATTTTCACAGTGAGAATCACGCAAGCGCCTCTAGCGGCTGTCAATGAGACAGCCACTAGAGGATTTGGAGGCTGGATTAACCCTAACATAAACATAGCAGTTTCTCTGAAACTGCTATATTTATTAAAAAATGGGTTAACCCTAGCTGGACCTGGCACCCAGACCACTTCATTAAGCTGAAGTGGTCTGGGTGCCTTGAGTGGTCCTTTAACCATTTTAAAACACACAGTGATGCTTAAACTTAGATGATGGCTGTATTGTAGGACTGTGCAGCACGGATTGTGTCAATGCACTCTCTAGTGTTACGGCATTGTCAGTTTTTATAATTGACAATATTCTCTTGTCTATTGAGTGGAATTTCTGATATAAAACACATGTCCTGGTGACATTCGGTGCAGAAGAGAAATGATACCACAGTACATTTTCACCTAGTGCATTACTGTAACACAGCCCTAAGTGGTGTTGTCTAATTTTATCCTTCACACTGATGGTAATTAGCACTTAATTAAGGTTTTCGTTTGTATTGTTCTAGTGTTATCAAGCTTGCCTTAGCTTCCTAGCTTCTCTTATTTTTATAAGTAAGTTTATATGGCTTACAAAATAAAATACGGTAAAAGAGACTAATCTAAAATTAAAATCCAGACTGGAAAATGTAAGACTAAAAGAGAGAGCTAAACTGTTACTAAAGCTGAGGATTAATTTTATTTCCAGAGCAGATCTTTTCTTCTGAAATTTGTAGTTTGGCTTTAATTTGATAAAATTCAGAGTATAGTAAATAACCCTGTAGGTGTTTCTGATAATACTGACCTATATTTACAATTAAGCAAGCTAAAAACTTTGGCCTAATTTAATATTTTTGATATGCTTATCAAATAATCACACTCTGTTGGAAAAATGATTTTCAAATGATTGATTTACAGATCACCATTAAAGTATGTGAGAAGGTTTGTAGATAAATCATTTGGAAATTTGTAACGTGATCAATTGGAAAAGATTATTAAGTGATTAAATTGAAGCCTTTGTTCTTAAAGGGACACTACAGTCACCAGAACAACTGCAGCTTATTGGATTTGTTCTGGTGAGTAGAATCATTCCCTTCAGGCTTTTTGCTGTAAACACTGTATTTTCAGAGAAAATGCAGTGTTTACATTACAGCCTAGTGATAACTTCACTGGCCACTCCTCAGATAGCTGTTAGAGATCCTTCCTGGGTCATGGCTGCCTAAAATGCATCCAAACATTCAGTATCTCCTCCCTCTGCATGCAGACACTGAACTTTCCTCATAGAGATTCATTGATTCAATTAATCTCTATGAGGATATGCTGATTGGCCAGGGCTGTGTTTGAATCATACTGGCTCTGCCCCTGATCTGCCTCCTTGTCAGTCTCAGCCAATCCTATGGGAAAGCATTGTGATTGGATCAGGCCACCACTTCTGATGATGTCAGAGGTCAGAGGAAGTTCACAGGCAGAGGTAGCAGCTTCAGACTTGAATACAAGTAAGATTTTTCTTTTTTTAGGAAGGCCAAGGGGGCTACATAGTGGTTTTAACACTATAGGGTCAGGAATACATGTTTGTGTTCCCTACCCTATAGTGCTCCTTTAATTATCTTAGCAACTTCTATGACTAAAATTAGTGCTTTTTGTTTCATTTTAAGTTACCTTATTCTTTATTTTCTTCTTCCTGGAAGGATTAGTGGGCTACAAGTGCATTGCATATAATCATGACAGAAAAAAAATATGAAAAAGTGTGTTGTATGCTTCTGAACTCGATTATGAGGGTTTAACTCCTGTTTACTATTAAAGGAACACTCCAAGCACCATAACTACTACAGCACCTCAAAGTGCTCTGGCTGTTCCCTACATAAGTAGTCAAACTGTTTGCTAATGGTTTGACGACTTACCTGGGGACGCTTGGTGCTGGTACCTGCATTTCTGCACCGGAAGCTGTCTTCACTGAGCTAAGCCTGATGGTATCTGAGCTAATGCACTTTAGAACTTAGCTCAGGAGAACTAACTGAAGCTCCTAGAAGGAGCTTCCAGTCCTCACGTCCAGCTGCAGAGATGCAGGGAGTAGTGCCCCAAGACCATTAGCATACGGTGTGACTACTGTCATTTGGGGGAGAGGGGGACAGAGAACTCCTGGTACCATAACCTATACAGCCTGCTGTAGTTGCTATTGTGCTTGGAGTGCAACCTTAACAAAAAACCTATATGTATTGGCAGTTGGATTCCCATATAACCAGAATTGCATCAGATGAGAGTTTCCCCATTAGACACCAAGGAAAAAAATAAAACTGCAGAAATCTTATAACCTCTATATATCCTATAGTCTTTTATTTGAGAATGGTCTTTGATTTGAGAATGCTATTTTTTTCTCTTTTTTTTTTCTTTCTTTTAGGCGACTTGCCTAAAAACGCATATAGTTTTTCTTTATTTTGCCGTGAATATGGCCACAAAAGTAGTATATACATGTACTTAGAATTCTAACTTGATTCCATGTTTCTTATTCAGAAAAATATGCTACCAGTACCACTAAGCAAAAGTGTATAAATAAAGTGCTGAAAAGAATGTGTTTAAACGCATTGTTTGCATTTGCTGAATAAAGCAGATACTATTCTGGTAGTTACAATGATCACAGCATGAATCATTTTACACAGTAAACAGAATAGAGTCATGAATAGGGGCTGTGCTTTATTGTGTGACCATATGAATACAATTGCTGTGCTGAATAATGTCTCTGCACTAATTGCCGTCTTTATTGTTACAAATTCAGATTCTTTAATGGTGTACTGGGTTATCTGCAGGAGTGAATTTAGAATTCTGACATTAGGTGGGAATATCTGTGAGTCATATACACTAGCCTCTATCAATAATAATAATAATAATAATAATAATAATAAGAGCATTGCAGAGTGCTAAATGTACTTCTCCAGATCCATTGAAGTATACCTCCACTCCTGCAGATTGTTGGCTGGAGGTCCAGAATAATTTTTTTTCTTTAATAGAAACATATTTAGATTATATTTCAACAGATTTAAAACTGCCAGCTGCTCAAATGGATAATGGAGGATGGCATGTATGACGGTATTTTCAGTCAATGCAGAAAGAAAGAAGTATTATAGAATGAAGAATGTGGTGTACGTGAGTATAGTAACTAGCTAGAGAGATGTATTATAGAATGAAGAATGTGGTGTACATGAGTATAGTATCTAGCTAGAAAGAAGTATTATAGAATGTAGAATGTGGTAAACGCGAGTATAGTAACTAGCTAGAGAGACGTATTATAGAATGAAGAATGTGGTGTACGTGAGTATAGTAACTAGCTAGAAAGAAGTATTATAGAATGGAGAATGTGGTAAACGTGAGTAAAGTGGCCAGCTAGAAATAAATATTATAGAATGAAGAATGTGGTATATATGAGTATAGTAACTAGCTAGAAAGAAGTATTATAGAATGGAGAATGTGGTGTATGCGAGTATAGTAACTAGCTAGAGAGAAGTATTATAGAATGGAGAATGTGGTGTAGGTGAGTATAGTAACTAGCTAGAGAGAAGTATTATAGAATGAATAATGTGGTGTATGCGAGTATAGTAACTAGCTAGAGAGAAGTATTATAGAATGAAGAATGTGGTATATGTGAGTATAGTAACTAGCTAGAGAGAAGTATTATAGAATGGAGAATGTGGTGTACGTGAGTATAATAACTAGCTAGAGAGAAGTATTATAGAATGAAGAATGTGGTGTATGCGAGTATAGTAACTAGCTAGAGAGAAGTATTATAGAATGGAGAATGTGGTGTACGTGAGTATAATAACTAGCTAGAGAGAAGTATGATAGATTGAAGAATGTGGTGTACTTGAGTATAGTAACTAGCTAGAGAGAAGTATTATAGAATGAAGAATGTGGTGTACTTGAGTATAGTAACAAGCTAGAGAGAAGTATTATAGAATGAAGAATGTGGTGTATGTGAGTATAGTAACTAGCTAGAGAGAAGTATTATAGAATGGAGAATGTGGTGTACGTGAATATAATAACTAGCTAGAGAGAAGTATTATAGAATGAAGAATGTGGTGTATGCGAGTATAGTAACTAGCTAAAGAGAAGTATTATAGAATGGAGAATGTGGTGTACGTGAGTATAATAACTAGCTAGAGAGAAGTATTATAGAATGAAGAATGTGGTGTATGTGAGTATAGTAACTAGCTAGAGAGAAGTATTATAGAATGGAAAATGTGGTGTACGTGAGTATAATAACTATCTAGAGAGAAGTGAAGTATGATAGATTGAAGTATGTGGTGTACTTGAGTATAGTAACTAGCTAGAGAGAAGTATTATAGAATGAAGAATGTGGTGTATGTGAGTATAGTAACTAGCTAGAGAGATGTATTATAGAATGAAGAATGTGGTGTATGTGAGTATAGTAACTAGCTAGAGAGATGTATTATAGAATGAAGAATGTGGTGTATGCGAGTATAGTAACTAGCTAGAGAGAAGTATTATAGAATGGAGAATGTGGTGTACGTGAGTATAATAACTAGCTAGAGAGAAGTATGATAGATTCAAGAATGTGGTGTACTTGAGTATAGTAACTAGCTAGAGAGAAGTATTATAGAATGTGGTGTATGTGAGTATAATAACTAGCTAGAGAGAAGTATGATAGATTGAAGAATGTGGTGTACTTGAGTATAGTAATTAGCTAGAGAGAAGTATTATAGAACGAAGAATGTGGTGTATGCGAGTATAGTAACTAGCTAGAGAGAAGTATTATAGAATGAAGAATGTGGTGTATGCGAGTATAGTAACTAGCGTATGTGAGTATAATAACTAGCTAGAGAGATGTATTATAGAATGAAGAATGTGGTGCGAGTATAGTAACTAGCTAGAGAGAAGTATTATAGAACGAAGAATGTGGTGTATGTGAGTATAGTAGCTAGCTAGAGAGATGTATTATAGAATGAAGAATGTGGTGTATGTGAGTATAATAACTAGCTAGAGAGATGTATTATAGAATGAAGAATGTCGTAAACGCGAGTATAGTAACTAGCTAGAGAGAAGTATTATAGAACGAAGAATGTGGTGTATGTGAGTATAGTAGCTAGCTAGAGAGAAGTATTATAGAACGAAGAATGTGGTGTATGTGAGTATAGTAACTAGCTAGAGAGAAGTATTATAGAATGAAGAATGTGGTGTAGGTGAGTATAGTAACCAGCTAGAGAGAAGTATTATAGAATGAAGAATGTGGTGTATGAGAGTATAATAACTAGCTAGAGAGAAGTATTATAGAATTAAGAATGTGGTGTATGAGAGTATAATAACTAGCTAGAGAGAAGTATTATAGAATGAATAAAGTGGTGTACATGAATAAAGTGACAATCTAGATAGAAGTATTATAAGTATTATAGAATGGAGGAGTTCAGAAGAAGCAAGAATCTCAAACATATCATTAAAATATGATAAGTTATAATAAGAAATGTAAAAGTCTCAAACAGAATGAGCATGAAACCAAATAGTCTTCTAAAAACAATAATATCTTACTTAATTTAGGAGTAAAAATGTGTACATAAATTGTATAAAATCAATTAGAGATCAAAAACATAAAAATAATGAATAATTAATATTGCAGAAGTGGCAAAAAAGTCTCAATATGGGACTTCTGCAGTATTAACTCTGAAAGTGGTAGCATTTTTTATAGGAGGAGTAGAAAATGTCTTAATTTATTTTTCCATAATTTATTTATTTTTCTTTAATTTTACTTTAATTCATTTTATGTTTTTGATCTCTTTTGGATTTTCCACAATTTATGCACACATTTCTTTCTACTAAATTAAGCAAGATATTATTGTTTTTAGTATTACGGTTATATATTGTGCTAACTCATAATGGGTAACAACTAAAGATGTTTTTGTATGCAACAATACATGTTATAAATCTTTTTTTATTTTGCTATATAAAGCATGAAGCTCACTGTTTGTTGTAGCATTTTTGACAAATGACATGAGACTTTCATGTTGTTCCTTTATTGTACATTAGCCCTGATGTGCCACTTTATATTATTTTTGTCTTCTATTTCATGTCCTTTAATAGCTATTCCCGCTTTCAAAGGCCTGGCTCCTTTGAAATCTGTAATGCATGTTGGATCCACTAGCACAAAGATAAGTAATTCCCTTCGATGTAAGACCAACTAAGGGAGGAAAAGCCAGCCAGAGATTTTTCTAACTTTGTTACTTTTTTGCAAGATGTTTCTCAGATCACAGTTACTATAGAAACACCAGCATTGTTATTTACTTAAGTGAGAATTCAAAATGAATCTCAAATTTAAGGCCAAAATAGCCGAATTAAAAGCATAGCTAATTTAGAGAATATTTGTCGTTTGGCTACTATGACCTTAATTTTGAAGTTCATTTTTAATTCTCACTATAGTGAATACCACTATTACTATAGTTTAAGTAGACAGTCTGCACATCTTTTCTTTTTGTATCAGAGATTTTATAAAAGAAATGTTTTTGGTTTTTGTTTACTAGATAAAAACAGGGAACCACTAATGGGATGGCAAAGATTGTAACAGACAGAAGAGCCATTGATAACATTGTAAATACAGAGTTAAGATGTGATACTTGATGATTTTGGAACCCAATAAAGGAAATTTCAGATTGGATGAGCAGAAATGAAAACAATGGCTATGTTCCAGTAGACTAGATGAGTTGGGAGCAGTGGTGTACACACAATCCATGGGGCCCCGGTGCAAAAATTAATCTGTGACCCCCCCTTCCCCGCGCGCGCGATTACTCTGCACCGGCCGGGGCCGCAACACAAGACGGCGGGCACCTGGTCGCAGGGCTGCGACCCCTGCGACTGTGGTATGTACGCCACTGCATGCAGATACATACAATTAAAGGACCACTATAGGCACTCAGATCACTTCAGCTCAATGAAGTGGTCTGGGTGCCAGGTCCCTCTAGTTTTAACCCTTTAGCTGAAAACTGCTATGTTTCACTGAGGGTTAATCCATCCTCTAGTAGCTGTCTCACTGACAGCCGCTAGAGGCGCTTCCGTGATTCTCACTGTGAAAATCACAGTGAGAAGACGCTGGACGACCATAGGAAAGCATTGAGTAATGCTTTCCTATGGGCGGATTGAATGCGCGCGCGGCTCTTGCCGCACATGCGCATTCGTAGCTGAGAGGCGGATCGGGGCGGAGAGATCCCCAGCGCCAAAGGAGCCCGGCGCTGGAGAAAGGTAAGTGCTGAAGGGGTTTTAACCACCCACACACTCTTACGAACAGACGCATACACACTAGCTAACAGACACACACATTTACTGACAGACACACACTCAGTGACAGACATACATACACACTCACTGACAGACAGACATACACAGTCACTCACTTACAAAACATACACTCTCATTGACAAACACACACTCACTAACAGACACCAAACAGACTCACTAACAGACACACACAAACTAACATGCTCAGTAACAGACACACACAGTAACACACTCACTGACACACACAATAACACACACAGTGACCCTCACTAGCAGACGCACACTCAATAACAGACACACACAGTAACACACACAAAAACTAACACACTCACTGACACACTAGCAGACACACACAAACACACAACTAACACACTCAGTAACAGACACACACACTCAGTAACAGACACACACACAGTAACACACACACACTGACACACAAAAATTAATACACACACACACTAACACACATATACACACACACTCGTATATATATATTTTTTTTAAATTATTCCCCAGCCTTCATACCTTTGGGAGTGCTGAGGGGATTCCCTGGGGTCCAGTGGGGCTGCCCGGCGGCCGGTCCTGCGGGGGAGCACTCTCCCCTGAGCGCTCTCTGCCCTGCTTCCTCGCGCGCGCCATCATACATGACATGACAGTGCGGTGCGAGGGAACTGGGCAGAAAGCGCTCAGGGGAGAGTGCTCCCTCGCGCGCCTGCCAGCCAGCCCGCCCGGTGAAACCAGGGCCAGCTTCGAGGGGCCCTGAGGTGGCCAGCTCCTGGGCCCCCCACAATGGCGTACATACCGGGTCGCAGGGCGGCCGGGCCCCCTGGTGGGCTGAGCCCGGTCGCAGCTGCGACCTCTGCCACCGCGGTATGTACGCCAGTGGTTGGGAGTGAATTTAAGTGTTTTTGAAGATCTTATGTAAGAAATAAGAAATTAAAAAAGGAGGGATGAACTCCAGTATGCTGTGTAACACGTGCTACCACATTTATTGAAGAACAAAGATATTTAGCAAACGTTTCGGACATCAAGCCCTTTCTCAGTCAAGGACGAGATGCAATGAGTCAAGGACAAGATGCAGGGAGGTCCTCCCGAAAGCTTGTCATTACAAAATTATGTTAGTCCAATAAAAATGGTATTACAAGATACAAATTGTATCTGTTTTATCACTGGACTAATAAGGCTACAATCTCTACTATAAATATATGTATATAAATGCTAGCTCTCACAGAACTCCTAAAATGTGATTTATTGTATCAAACTCCAAGAATGACACTCACAACAAATGTGCAGTTCAGCATTCTGATTCTGCAGTGTCATTATCAAGACTATGGTGTGAATGTCCTATATATGTACGTACACACATACCGTAGTCTTGATAATGACCCTGTAGAGTTGAAACGTTTGTGTGTGTGTGTATATATATATATATATCTCACATACCAATTTATTGTGGTATAACAGGTGATTGAAAACTCCTTCCACATGAAAATCAGTGGATAGTAAATATATTGTTAAATTAAACACAGATCTGCATACACCAAACAAACCATATGACTTGCTTTTCCCATAGAAATCTAACATTTGCAGTGCTATTGTTACTACTGTAAGGGATTATTGGTGGGAATATGCAAAGCAAAGTTTTATGACTTGTTTTGTGTGTGCAGATAGTTTTTACTAATCACTATATATATATATATATATATATATATAGTAAGGATGTACTCTCCGGTCTTCCAAAGTTAGAAAAATATTTATTCCATCAAACGGTATATAATAAAGTGATCGACGTTGCGACCCATTCGGGTCTTCCTCAAGATCTTGAGGAATCTAGAGGCTGTGGTATATATCATTACATTATTATTATTATTGTTATTTATTTACTTATTAAGATAATTTTAATAAATATATTTTTACTCTTCCTTAAAACAGTCAACTTCAACCTAGCATTTCCAATCTCCATGGGCATTCCATGAAAATGAATTTAATATCTTATTGGAATTGTTTATTGGAGAGATTAAGGCTTATTTTTGCTTTTTAGTGCTTCCATAAGGCTATCTTGCATGAGCTCTAATCTTTTAAGCTTTAATTTCACTGACAGAAAGTAATTCAGACTTGTACAGTCACTGCCCGGTGATTACATGTGGATGAATTTTATTTCTTTTTAGATTTAACCTGTTTTCTCATGAAGAGAAACTCTGTTGCTTTATTTCAGAAAATAATAAACTCCAAAAAATGATGTTCCAATTATTGTTATTATTTATAAAGCGCCAACATATTCGTTAGTGCGGCACAATGGGTATAATATTTTATATTCTCTACTTTCGAAAAAGGTTAGCCTGAACCACAAGACCAAGAATGTGTGGGTAAATAATAAGAGAGGAACAACAACAGAAATCAGGAACATATGTTATATTGAAAGTAAATATAATATTAAACCCACGTAATATTGCACAGAGTAACAAAGCATATTGCTTAGCAGATGGCAATGTAAAATAATGCAAAAAGAACAGACTGGGCAACTCTGTATAGGAGCCCAAAACAGCTGCAACATTTAACACTCCACAGAGACTGTCTCATGGTTTGCAGTTTAGCCGCCCTCCCCAGCGGAGGTCTGCCAACCCTCTGTTCTAAAGTGTTAGAACAGACATAGAGATGTGCAATTTCTAGATTTTTAAATGTGACATGAGTGTGGATGTAGGAAGGAGTTGAGCAGACTGCTACATGCGTACATCTCTACGGAGGCTCCCTCACAATTCTGAAAGTATTTTTAGCTCCGAGTGCTGCACTTGATGACCCAGCCAGCTCTGAGTCATGTAAGAGGGCCAGAGGTGCAGACCACAAACTGTGCCCCCTGGACCAATATGGAGTATGATCAGAGCCCCCTGCTGAACCACAGCCTCTAAACATATAACCAACACACAGCAAACACAGCCTCAACACACACATCCACCCCGCATATGACGTCTTCATAGATGCAACACAGAGCCACATGGCACCCATAGCCCACACACAACACACATAGCCTCACAAAGCATATAACTTACAAATTACTCATACACAGAATGTACATAGCCTTCATCCACACACCACATATAGCCTCCCCACCCATAGACTTTCTATACAAATAAAACATGCATAACCTCTCCATAGAAAACACACACCCTCAGCATACACACAATATATACAGCCTCCCCTACATAGAAAACTACAAGTAACAGCCTTCATCACATACACAATCTTTAAGAAACACAGACTGGGGAAGAGACAGTGGGTAATGCTAGTTAGGAAAACAAAAGTGGAGAAAGTTGGGCCACAAAAGCACATGAGCATTGACCCTAGAAACAAGAGCAAGATGAAAAAAGAGACACAAGGAGGATCTAGGATCTACAAAACAGGGGGGGGGGGGACAAAATTATTCTTGACATGTGGCTTTCTCCTGGGGTGTAGTGCCTTCAAAATAAACATTTTTGCATAAGATAGTAAAACAAAGAATATGGGGGAGAACGAAAGCAATAAAGTGTGACGGAAGAAGAAACACAGAGAGCAAATAAAATGATAAAATAAAAGGGAAGATAAGGTTCTGTAAGTCCTGTAAGTTTGATAGAGGTTTTCAGTATTAAAGCAGTCATGGAGTATTGAAGAATAAGGTCTTACAGTGAGCAGGCCTCTCATCCCACCCGATTACATCTGGACAGTCCCTATTTTAAGTATTGTATCCAAATATGTGCAGGCACTCAGCTGTTCAAAACATGATGGTGTTGGATAAAGTGAGCACTTCGACCCAATAAATACTACCATTCTTCGGACCATTGAGTGCTCGGACATATTTGCATATAATACCTCAACTATAATATTATGTGAGGAGTCTGTGCCCGCTTCTGCTGTTCATCTAAGCACCAGTAGTTTCCGCAGACAAAGATTGTGGTCCCCTACGCTTAGAAATATTGTCCTTATTTTAGGGTCCCGTCTCGCTGTCTCAACTTTGTTCCCCGCAGTCCTGCTCTTTGGGACATCAGAGAACTGTCCCCAGAAAGCGTCATCATTAGACGTGTTTGTGCTATACTAAGGAACTAGCGCTCTCTGCGGGATCCACCCTTGCTTGAATTGGCAGGAAACCTAGCATGCATTACCGCCCTGGAAAAGGGTGTTGCCAGTAGCCCCTGTAATGGTCTCTATTGGTTATAATGCTTGGCGTAAACTTTTAAGGTAGAGTGTGTCAATATTTTTAAATAATATTTGTTCTGTGAACTGTAACATTCTATTCCTTTGCTGTCATTCCCATTTCACTCCTGCTGTCTTTTGCCAATATCAAATATTTCACAAATTCTTAGTCTTAACTAAACTATTCCTGCAAAGGATGTCTTTGCAAATCAAAAAGTTAGGCCCACAGGAGTGAGCCTTTCCAAATAAATTAAGTATATATTTCTAGATGGCGTGATGTGCAGAGCGAAAGACGTTTGTCAGCAGTGAGAAAGAGAGACCCATAAGGTAAAATGTATGTCTAAGTGATTCACCTATTTTTCAGGCAAAATATAGGTTGTCTTTTTTAACACATACTGTGGACTTTTAATAAAGCCAGCTAAGGCCTTGATTTCGTATCTTTGGATAAGCTTTTTAAATGATTTGATATTTGTAAAATAAATGGGGGTTTTTAAAATGTACATTTTGAATAATATTTAGATATATATATATATATATATATATATATATATATATATATGTATATGTATTTATTTATTTTGTGGATGATATTTTTGATATTTTAATATTTTTTTAAAAATTATTTTAAAAAATGTCTCCAAAAAATTTAACCTTTAGAAAAGCTTGTCTAAAAATATGAAAATTGAGGCCTTAGTATTTTTATGTTGGTCATATAATTCTAATGCCGATCAATCCATCCCAGTAACTACAAGATAATACTTACATGAAATGCCAATGTGTCAACTGACACAACAATGTAAATCTATCATTACCTGTGCTTAGCAAAGCAATATAAGCATTCCTTATGAAGAAAACGATTGCATCTAATCTGTTAGGGAAATGGCTCCAGTACAATGAGCAATAGTACGGATGGTTTGTTCTTCCTAATAAGTCATGTAAGTCGGAGTGAGCAGTAAAACCAGAATGGAAATGTCAGGTTATTTCCAGAAGCACAGTATCGTATGCTTATTAGATACAAAGAACCTCATGGGGAGGGTAAAGCAGTAATTCCAACTCTAGCTACAGGCTATTCGGGATAAGGCAAACTGCTTAAGTGGAGCATGTGATGTTATATTGTCTCCCTGACTCCTATTTACGTGGTTGATTATCCATTTCCTATTAGTGATGTGGGAGATGTAATGACAGTAATGCTATTTCTAAAGGCACAACTTCTATAAAAAGGTAGCAGATGTTTTCTTTTTGTGCTGCTGTGCTGCACATATCCATCACATAGACTGTCCAAGAATATTGCTCGTTTTTCTTCACATCTGCTGGTGAATAAGGGTCATATTTCACTTGTGGTATGAGCATGCAATAGTAGACTATCAGGCCTGCAATAACTAAAGTTCTTCTTTTACACATTGCATAGTTACATATGCTGAAAAGAAACATGCGTCCACCAAGTTCAGACATTATCACATCTGTTTTTGCTGTTGATCCAAAAGAAGGCAAAGAAAAACCAATTTGAAACACTTTCCGATTTTGCAACAAACTTGGAAAAAATTCCTTCTTAACCCCAAAATGGCTGACAGACCTCTCCATGGATCAAGAAGCTATTACCCCATCTTTAAAAAATGATATCCCTGAATATTATGTTTTTGCAAGTATTTATCCAATTGCTGTTTAAACATCTCTATAGACTCTGATGAAGCCACTTCTTCAGCCAGAATATTTCACATCCTTATTGTTCTTACTGTAAATAACTCATTTTTGCCTTAGACAAAATCTCCTTTCTACTAGTTTAAATGCATAATATTTTGCCCTATGTGTAGCACTGTTTATGAATAGATTTCCAGACAATGGTTTGTATTGGCCCCAAATCTCCCCTCTGATGTGCCATTTTTCTGAATTAAGCAGATTTAAACTTGTTGAGTCAAATCTCCTATTCCTTATATTAATTTTGTAGCCCGCCTCTGCACTTTTTCTAATGCCATAATATCCTTATTAAGAATACGTGTCCAAAATTGCACAGCATATTCAAGGTATGGTCTTACCAATGATTTATAAAGAGATAAAATTATATTTCCATACCGAAAATTATTGCTACTTTTTATACATGACAATACCTTACTGGTGTTAGCTACTGCTGATTGACATTGCACATTATTCCATAGTTTGATGTCTATAACAATTCCAAAATCCTTCTCTTTTGTTGTTATCTCTAATTCCATTTAGGGTATACGTTGCATGTGCATTCTTTACCCCAAAGTGCAAATCTTTGCATTTTTCTCCATTAAATTTAATCTGCCATTTGAGTGTCCAGTACCCCAGTCTAGATCCCTCTACAGTGAAGAAATATCCTGCTCACATTGTATTACTTTATAGAGTTTTGTGTCAGCTGCAAACACTGAAACATGACTTTAAATGCATGTTTGAAAATCAAACCCTGAGGAACACCACTTACCACTTTTGTCCAGCTTGGATATTTACCATTAACTATTACTACCTGTAATAGATCTTTTAGCCAATGTTCTACCCAAGAACAAGAATTTGTATCTAGATTTAGATTTATTTTCGTTTGATCTATAACCTGCTGTGTGAAACAGTATCAAATGCCTTGGATAAATCCAAGTAGATCACATCCACTGTAACAGCCTGATCTATACTTCTACTTACTTCTTCGTAAAATGCAATTAAGTTAGTGTTACATGATCTAAGTTTAATAAAACCCTTAATAACCCTTGAAATACTTTCCCAGTCACAGAACTTAAGCTCACATGTCTATAATTTCCAGGCAAATATCCGGAACTCTTTTTGCGTATAGGAACCGTATCTGCCTTCCTCCAATACTCCGTTACAATTCCTGAAAGATTAAAAACAGAGATTTGCTTATTTCCACACTTAACTCCTTAAGTACTACTGGGAGAATACCTTCAGGTCCTGGAGCTTTTTACATTAATTTTCTTTAGTTGCTGTAACACTTTATCTTGAGTCATCCAATTACAAATTTTTGGCAAGTTTTTTGAAGCAATCATTTGCATATCTCTTTTCATAGGTTCCTCTTTAATATATGCTGAGAAAAAATAGTTCTTTAAAATTGCTGCCTTTACCTCGTCATCATTAACTAACACACCAATCTCTGATGTCAGTTTTGCTCTCTTTGGCTATCACCTTCTTATTTTCTAGTTAAGCCCATCTCATTTAAGTTTATTTCTTTTTGCATGCATTATCGGCTTCTTATATAGGATGCTTCTGATTTGTCTGGTTTGAATGATCTATATGTATATTTCTTATTTTTAATTTATTGGATTAACTTTTCACATTAATATATCTTTTATTATTTGGTCATAAAGACACAATCAATTTATGGACCATTTGATACATGTACAAAATAATAATATACTAGCGCTCTAAAATTAAACAATTCCACAATGTATAATATATATATATATATATATATAACAATAATGTAAGCTGCTATATCACCATGTGTAATCTTTCCATATACACCAACCACAAAACAAAAATAACGAAAGGTGAAGCGCTACATACAAATTGAAGTCCAATTCTTATAACCGTCGTTCTTGTCGATCAGTATTTTTCTGAATGGTATATAGATCTTACTCTAAAAAGGAAATTAAAATACTCTTAGTGCAACACTGTAACAAGAATATTAAAAACAATATAAACTCTATATATGGAACCACTCACATATTACTGAGCTTACGACCAAGCTCAGGGATATATGCCTTCAGGTCTGTAAAGGCAACCTTTCTCCTTCTTTTATCCAAGTGACAAATTCCCCGTTGCAGCTAGGGCTCAAGCAGAGATATATATGGTGCAATATAGTTTCAAATCCGTATATAGTGTAGGAAAATGTATATATTATACTCACAAATCTGGAGCCACTCTCTTAGGCTCTTTTCCAACACGTTGTGTAGTTGAGGACTACACACCTAATAGCAGGAACCAATATCCCAGTATAGATAACACAAATTTTTATTGTATAAAAAATTCTAATGGCCAATTAGAATCTATTAAAACAAATTGTATAGATAATAAATACACAATAATATTAAAATCTGGGCATAAAGGCAATGTAATACAATCCCCAGGACGCGTTTCGCCAAACTACTGTTGGCTTCCTCAGCTGGGTGAAAAAATCAAATTCCATAAAGGCAATGTAATACAATCCCCAGGACGCGTTTCGCCAAACTACTGTTGGCTTCCTCAGCTGGGTGAAAAAATCAAATTCCTTCAAATTTGATTTTTTCACCCAGCTGAGGAAGCCAACAGTAGTTTGGCGAAACGCGTCCTGGGAATTGTATTACATTGCCTTTATGCCCAGATTTTAATATTATTGTGTATTTATTATCTATACAATTTGTTTTAATAGATTCTAATTGGCCATTAGAATTTTTTATACAATAAAAATTTGTGTTATCTATACTGGGATATTGGTTCCTGCTATTAGGTGTGTAGTCCTCAACTACACAACGTGTTGGAAAAGAGCCTAAGAGAGTGGCTCCAGATTTGTGAGTATAATATATACATTTTCCTACACTATATACGGATTTGAAACTATATTGCACCATATATATCTCTGCTTGAGCCCTAGCTGCAACGGGGAATTTGTCACTTGCATAAAAGAAGGAGAAAGGTCGCCTTTACAGACCTGAAGGCATATATCCCTGAGCTTGGTCGTAAGCTCAGTAATATGTGAGTGGTTCCATATATAGAGTTTATATTGTTTTTAATATTCTTGTTACAGTGTTGCACTAAGAGTATTTTAATTTCCTTTTTAGAGTAAGATCTATATACCATTCAGAAAAATATTGATCGACAAGAACGACGGTTATAAGAATTGGACTTCAATTTGTATGTAGCGCTTCACCTTTCATTTGATACATGTGCTTACTGGGCATTTTCACATTCATGCCTAATTATACATAAGATACAGGGACCTCGTTGCTATTTTAATGTTGTGTGCCACTAACAGACAAGGAAAAATAATGTATTTTGCAAAGGATTTGATTTAATAAACTTTCCAAATGATTCTATACTGTTAGGAAAACTTTTCAAATAGTTTATCTACATATAGCCTCAATTTAATATTATTGGATAAGGTTTCCAAATTATGTAATATTTTTGGATTAACTTGAAAAAAGAAAATTCAACATATTAAAATATCAAGACATATATCTTATCATATATTATATATACATATACAGATATCATATCATATCAAACCAGTGGCGGATCCGGGGGGGGCAACGGGGCAATTGCCCCCCCAAGATTCTCCCCTGCCGGCTAATGCAGGGCTGACAGTGTCCAAGCGCCAGCCCTGCAATGTGCCTGCGGACCGGGGAGGGAGATCAGAGAAATCTCCCTCCCCGGTCCGCAGGCAGCGTGCAGGCAGCCAGCAAGGGAGAGAGAGAAAGGACCCTGGGGGGGCTCTAGCCTGCAGCTCCTTCGGGTCCTACTCTTGCGAGCAGGGAGCGTTGCTGCGGTTAATACGGCAACGCTCCAAATCTCGCGAGAGTGAACTCTAGCCATGGAGCGCGGGCTAGAGTTCACTCTAACCACCAGGGATTCCCCACCGGACCGCCAGGGATGGAGAAATGTCCCCCCTCCTCCCAGTAAAGGTAAGAAAGGAGGGGGGACATAAAGTATATTTATTTTAATTAAATAAAAAAACAAACACATATTATTAAAAAAAAGGCCCCCCCAAACCACCCACCCTACCACCGTCCCCAACCCACATGCCAAATTCTCAGAGCCGGCATCGGCTGACTGAGACAGACCGACCCAGAGATAGACTGTGTCCCTGCAGGCCCAAATGTAGAGACACTGCAAGATTCCATCACACAGTCTATGTCAAAGTGCGATTATTAGTAGACCCTGGGACTGCAACTATAAGGACTCTCTTTACCGCAGCTGAGCACGGTTCCTAATTAATACATACATTTTGCATGCCCTGCTTTGTTGTTCCACGGAGCTCTGTTTCGACTAACCGCTGTCCCATTTCGGCAGTCTTATACATGCATTGCCAGTTTCTTAGAGAGGGGAAAGTACTTTATTGTTATTACTAATTCGACACGCCAGTGTACCACCCCGCTCACACTTAACTCATTTATCAGCTTGTCCCCATCTCAAATGTGTTTAACTTTGTTTTTCCTCCTTGTATCTTGATAACTAGCATGTACAGCACCTAATAGGCCGCAGCTTAGATAGCTTGTTACTCACTAATCTCCTAACGACATACCAGCTAGCCGAACAACCTACTTGTTTATTAATTGTTTATTGTAAACGCGCAAGTCACACCAGCAAGTTTTAAGCCACACACTCGCATACCCACTCATGTCTATACAACCCACATCAACCACGTTTTAAGTTTTGCTATACACCCTAGACGTGTTTGAATACCATGTGACCTAGCTGCTACTAAAAAAGAAAAATGTGTGCAGTGACCTACTATGCCCTATATTTGTTCATTTATGTATTTGCCAATCTTGTACTTGCTGTTGGGGCAACGCAAGAGCCTGTGTCAATTGTTTGCACCACAAAAATAAAGATTTTTTTTTTTAAAAGCCCCTCTATCCTTCTTATCACACACACACATTGCCCCTGCCCCCCATACATACACTGCCCCATATACACACTACCCCCATATACACACACATTGCCCCCTTACACACATACACTGCCCCCCATATACACACTGCCCCATATACACACACTGCCCCCCATACACACACTGCCCCCATAAACATATTGCCCCCACACACATACACTGCCTCCATACACATACATTGCCCCCCATACACACACTGCCCCATACACACACTGCCCCACATACACACGGCCCTAGTTACACATTGCCCCCATACACACACACTGCCCCACATACACACACACTGGCCACCATACACACACTGGCCCCATAAACACATTGCCCCCACACACATACACTGCTCCCACACACATACCTGCCCCCCACACACATACACTGCCCCCCATACACTTAGATTGCCCCCATACACACATTGCCCTACACATAGCCCTACACATACACTGCCCCCCCATACACACATACACTGCAATACACACACACACACTGTAACTGTCACACACACATACTGACCCACACACACACTGCACCCCTGACATATACTGCCGCCCTCACTTACACACTGCAACCTTCACACACACACTGCTCACACACTGTCCCCCTCACACATACAAACACACTGCACCCCTCACACATTGCACCACTCACACATACCACTGCTCCTCTGCCCTACTACAGCCCTATTTCACAGAGGACCTCAGGTAAGTTGTCAAACTGTTCTTAAACGGTTTGACTACTTACTCTTGGAGGGTGTCCCGGCACTATTGGCACAATAACCACTACACTGAGCTGTAGTGGTTATTGTGTCTGAATTATTTATTTAAATAATCTACAAGTGCCCCTCCCGAGATCAGGCTCTGGATCCGCCACTGTATCAAACGAGGCATAAAGGTGAGGCCAGAATAAAATTAATAAAATTATTTGACTGTGTTAATCTTTAATCTTCAGTCTCTCTCTCTCTCTCTCTCTCTCTCTCTCTCTCTATATATATATATATATATACAGTTGCAAGAAAAAGTATGTGAACCCTTTGGAATGATATGGATTTCTGCACAAATTGGTCATAAAATGTGATCTGATCATCATCTAAGTCACAACAATAGACAATCACAGTCTGCTTAAACTAATAACACACAAAGAATGAAATGTTGCCATGTTTTTATTGAATACTCCATGTAAACATTCACAGTGCAGGTGGAAAAAGTATGTGAACCTTTGGATTTAATAACTGGTTGAACCTCCTTTGGCAGCAATAACTTCAACCAAACATTTCCTGTAGTTGCAGATCAGACTTGCGCAACGGTCAGGAGTAATTCTTGACCATTCCTCTTTACAGAACTGTTTCAGTTCAGCAATATTCTTGGGATATCTAGTGTGAATCGCTTTCTTGAGGTCATGCCACAGCATCTCAATCGGGTTGAGGTCAGAACTCTGACTGGGCCACTTCAGAAGGTGTATTTTCTTCTGTTTAAGCCATTCTGTTGTTGATTTACTTCTATGCTTTGGGTCATTGTCCTGTTGCAACACCCATCTTCTGTTGAGCTTCAGCTGGTAGACAGAGGGCCTTAAGTTCTCCTGCAAAATGTCTTGATAAACTTGGGAATTCATTTTTCCTTGCTTGATACATGGCAGTGAGGGGGGCTCTCATTCCCTGGTGGTCCAGTGGATGGGCTGTGTAGGAGGGGGGCTGGCAGAGAGCTGTACCTTACCTTTCCTGCAGCTCCTGTCAGCTCCCTTCTCCTGCCCTCCGGTCGGCTCCCCTGTCAGCTCCACTGTAAGTCTCGCGGTGTGACTGCCGCACAGAGCATTGCCACGGTAACCCACGGCTCTCGCAAGACTTACAGTGGAGCTGAAGGGGAGCTGATGGGACTGGAGGAGAGAGAAGGGAGCTGACAGGAGCTGCGGGAAAGGTATGTTACAGCTCGCTGCCAGCCCCCAACAGGACTGCCGGGCTTGTAATGAGCCCAGCGTTCCTGGTCTGTATTATGACAATGTAAGTTAGAGGGAACACAAAAAAAATAGAGGGAACACAAAAATAACACATCCTAGATCTGAATGAATTAAATATTCTTCTGAAATACTTTGTTCTTTACACAGTTGAATGTGCTGACCACAAAATCACACAAAAATTAAAAAATGGAAATCAAATTTTTCAACCCATGGAGGTCTGGATTTGGAGTCACACTCAAAATTAAAGTGGAAAAACACACTACAGGCTGATCTAACTTTGATGTAATGTCCTTAAAACAAGTCAAAATGAGGTGTGTTACATCAAATTAAAGCCCTTTTCAGTGACTCGAGTATAAGACGAGTGGGGGTTTTTCAGCACAAAAAATGTGCTGAAAAACTCGTCTTATACTCGAGTATATACGGTAGATCTGAAGTTTAATGTTGGGCACAGGGACACAAAGGGATTAAATCAATAAGAACCGTAATTAACTATACGACACTCCCATAACACACATACAATCCCTCCCCTCTGCCTGTGATATAATTAAGGTAGTTAGTACATTAACTTAATGTAAACATAACATATCCCCATAAAAGTCACATCGCCTGATAGCCCTGATCTGGGTGAACAACATATCCAAAAAATCACCCAGATCAGAGCAGGGGTTCAGGAAATTCCTGGAAGTCTCTTTTGACCGACCTCACGCATGGTTTCAGGCCCAAAACAGTTCCAGAGATTTAGGCTGTGTGGCCGGTCTATTTTAAACAGTTGAAGTACCGTTCGAATTACCGAACGTAATGGTGAATGGCCATAGTTATTGTGTGTCCCTTGTTCGTGGGCTTCGACTCACGGAACACCGTTCCACTCCCGTTTGAATAGTCAAAGTTTCCTGGAAGGTAACTGTTCAGCGGTGTTCATGCCGTTGCGTGTCCGATTTGAGTTCCATGAGCTCAACCACAAAATACAGCTGAACACGTTCGACCAAATAAGATGGCTGCCGCCACGTGTTCGACTATACGAATGGTGGCCACTTCAACTACTTCGACTGTATCCGAAGTGCCACTTCGACCACTTTGAAGGTTCGAGGAACCATTGTGCCAAGTCCCAATAGGCACAAATAGTGTCTGTCAGCCACAATAAGGGGCCATAGTCACAGGATAGGAGGCTGGCAACCAGGCCTCTCCAAAAACCAGTGGCGAGGTCACTTTCGCAACACCATCTATCCATCCATCCATCCATATCTTTCCATAACTGATTAATCTTGTCTGTAAAATAGTATGCACATAAATTATTTGTAGTGTTAGTATGGGGGTTGGCCACATCGTGGCAAAGTAGAGAGTTAAAGTTATCAAAGAGAAGCCTGACATAGTGAGAGCATGTACTAGTGAGAGAGAAAAAATATGATTGTTTAGCTAGCAAGAGGACTGCGCTGTACAAGCATAATATGAATTTGTGATACAGAAAGTCTAACAAGGTGAGAGACTTCTTCCAGTAGCGCTCAGATAAGAGGGATTATTTATGTAGGTAGCAAGTTGACTTAGTATGCAGTTGTTGTAGACGTGACCACCTTGAGGTGTATGTTTTGAGCAAGACTGCTTTGTCCAGGGCAACAGTGAGGGTATTGTTGTACAAGGAGATAGATATAGAGGGTAGTGTTGTACAAGGAGATAGCCAGAGATGGGTGTGAGTTGAGAATGCAGATCAGCTGACTGTAGTTGAAGGTCTCTAGAATTAAGGTTCCTTCTGCATCGAGGAGGGGTAGGCTGAGAATGTTGAGTGAGGGGTCTCTCAAGAGGTGGTAATCTGAGAGAGGAAATAGAGAGATGAAAGAGAGGTAGCCCACTGGGATAGCCCAGAGGTAGAAGTATGTATGCGTGTATGTATATTTTATTTCCAGTGTTCTTTAAGTAGTTTTAGTTAGAGCAATGCAGTGTTCCCCTGGAATATCCAATTTTAGCATTAGATTTCTGTCGCTATGACACCCTATTGTTAGTTGCCCTTATTTAAACTGTTGTTGGTGAGGGTTTCTGGCAGTTATTGACCTGTGCACTTTCCTTGGCTATACCATGCAGAGCTCTGATTGGTGTAACTAAAATCCGTTAACAACATATTAATAGGAATAATAACATAATTACTTATTATATTATTATGAGTGCAGCCTAGGAACATTTGTCTTCTTTCTAAGGGCTGGTACTAAAGAAAATTTCCACATTATCCTTGGGCCTGTTACTTGTTGTGTTGCATTCAAGTTTATACAGAATGGTGTGTAGTTTTCCAGAACAGGCACCGAAATCATTCTAAATTGGAATATACCCGTAAGATACACAGCTACATCACACCTCCAGCACCTTCCCAGGCAATCTGTAAATATCCAACAAATGGCTTGTGGCATATACTATCACATCGACCTAAAGATTTATAGTTGGACTCTGAAGGCCTATCAGCTTAATAGATTTTTTAACGTGCACATTGTAGTTTTAATGTCTTGCTAAAAAAAACTATCCCTTTTATTTCTACCCCGCTGAAATCAATAGATCTCTTTACCACAACTTGCAGAGATAAGAAGAATATGTTTTTGCTGCCACGATGACACTGTCCATTATTAAACCAATAAAATAGAATGACACACAGAGCACTCAGCATAGGTGTTTCTGCACAGGATGCTAATTAACAAATTGTTGTTTTTCTTGACATGGTATTTAATCTTAAAGCCAGCTTTCTGATTAGAGAGCACTGTGCTGCTATCAAAATTACCAACACCACAGGATATAATACAATCCAACAGTTGTGCCGTTACCATAGCCAATACACAAGTTACATTGCCTTAATTATAGGCTTATCCCCTTAAAGTGGACCTTTCCCATAAAAGCAGCTTTGCATTTAATGTCTCCGGCTAATACTTTGATAATGGATGTGCCGAGTCTTACACAAGGCTTAAAACAAGTTTAAAAAAAAAACCAAACAACTTACATAAAATAAACGACCCAAACAACTTACCATGGCAGCCTAAAAAGAGACATTTATTTCTTCATAAATTTTCAGTATAACTCTGTCTATAGAATGTGTTTATTTTTTCTTTATAACATTTGGAAATAGTAAATGATACATATATTCTCATTCTTCTCACATTTTAACAAACCCAGATCAAAGATCTATAAAGATTGTAATTAAAAAAAAGTGTACATATAAAATGTATTTTTAAATTTTTGTCATTTTCTTTATCAAAATGTAAATACAAATGAGAAAGGTTGCTTGGAAGTATATGTGAATTACACAAAATAGTTCTAACAAAATATTAAGCAGCTGGAGCCCTCATAACATTATACCATACAAAAAAGTAACAAAATAGTATGTGGGAAGTATTGTCCTTGTTCATTATACTGAGAAAAGAAACAATACAGTTTAGTTTTATAAACTAAAGTAAAAATAACTAGTGGCCATTCAGTATATGTAATAGCACACCCATGAAGGACAGAAATAAACAACAACAAAAAATCTATATGAATGATTAAATAAAAGACATCTACTATGAAACTAAGTGCACCAGTATTTTAAAAGGCGGAAAAAAAAATGCCACTTTCCTTTAACCCCCCCTAATGACCAAGACTTTTTTGTGATTTGAAGAATTTGTGACCAAGACCTTTTTGGCAATTTTACAATGCGCTATTCTACTACACCCTCAAACTTTCTGTTTAAGTGCACCCATAAATAGTATACACTGCTTAAAAAAATAGAGGGAACACAAAAATAGCACATCCTAGATCTGAATGAATTAAATATTCTTCTGAAATACTTTGTTCTTTACACAGTTGAATGTGCTGACAACAAAATCACACAAAAATTAAAAAACGGAAATCAAATTTTTCAACCCATGGAGGTCTGGATTTGGAGTCACACTCAAAATTAAAGTGGAAAAGCACACTACAGGCTGATCCAACTTTGATGTAATGTCCTTAAAACAAGTCAAAATTAGGTGTGTTACATCAAATTAAAGCCCTTTCTGTCCTTAAAAAAACAATATATAATATGTGTCGGTGCAATAAATTAGTAAAATGCAAATTGCAGGTGAACGTAAAAAGCAAAAAATGAAAAAAATGCTGTTGTCATTAAGTGAAAGACAAGCTTTTGAAGCTCTGTCCTTAAGGGGTTAAGTGTTCCCTTTATTTTTTTGAGCAGTGTATATACTTTTTTAAAGAAGAAATATGGCTTTATTTTGCATACATTTATGCATTTATTTATGCATACACAATGAAGTATTAAATATGAATACAATATGAAAAAAGTGTAAAACAAAAACACATTTTCTCAGTTTTACATTTCAGAATTTCTACACAAGTGCAACTAAAGTTAACTAATTCAGAATAGATTCACTAATTAGTCCTGATTGTTATAATGCCCTGTCTAGGATTGATACCTAGAAAGTTATAAAGCAAATATTGCAAGGAGGGAACACAAAAATAGCACATCCTAGATCTGAATGAATTAAATATTCTTCTGAAATACTTTGTTCTTTACACAGTTGAATGTGCTGACAACAAAATCACACAAAAATTAAAAAATGGAAATCAAATTTTTCAACCCATGGAGGTCTGGATTTGGAGTCACACTCAAAATTAAAGTGGAAAAGCACACTACAGGCTGATCCAACTTTGATGTAATGTCCTTAAAACAAGTCAAAATTAGGTGTGTTACATCAAATTAAAGCCCTTTCTGTCCTTAAAAAAACAATATATAATATGTGTCGGTGCAATAAGTTAGTAAAATGCAAATTGCAGGTGAACGTAAAAAGCAAAAAATGAAAAAAATGCTGTTGTCATTAAGTGAAAGACAAGCTTTTGAAGCTCTGTCCTTAAGGGGTTAAGTGTTCCCTTTATTTTTTTGAGCAGTGTATATACTTTTTTAAAGAAGAAATATGGCTTTATTTTGCATACATTTATGCATTTATTTATGCATACACAATGAAGTATTAAATATGAATACAATATGAAAAAAGTGTAAAACAAAAACACATTTTCTCAGTTTTACATTTCAGAATTTCTACACAAGTGCAACTAAAGTTAACTAATTCAGAATAGATTCACTAATTAGTCCTGATTGTTATAATGCCCTGTCTATGATTGATACCTAGAAAGTTATAAAGCAAATATTGCAAGGAGGGAATTATGGTTCTACTTCAGAGTGAACCTGTATACTAAATAATTTGCATAAATCGGCCCCAAATATATTGAATACATCATATATCATAGAGATGCATTGTGTATTTGATGTAAAGTAATGGGATTTAATCACCATACATCATTCCAGTGCAGCCATTTTCTTAACTTCGTTGATTCCTCAACTTCGGAACCTCCTCTGCTCTTCTTTGATTTATCCTGATTGGGCCAGGCAAACTTCCTCAGTGATGCAGACATGCTGGCCTCACTCCGTTCATATTTTGTGTCCTTTGCACATCTGTTTTATTATGAGGAAATTCCTCCATATACACTCCATATTTGTATTCTGCAACTGTTCTTGAGTACAATTTAGCCCCACATGTATACCTTTACCCCTCAACCTACCCCTAATCTTGCCCCTAATCCTAACTCAGCTCGGGTTGCTGGGGTCTTACTTGCTTCTTCTGGTATTCTCCCAGAAGCTGCAAGCTCTCTAAATGCGTCTTCTTATCGGTGCCCACATTTATGTCTGAATTTGCTTCCAAATTAGTGTCTCAGTGAAGCATATGCTATACTAAATGGGCACGCTGCAATGATGTCAGGGATTGCGCTGATACATTTTGGTACCGCCCGCAAGTCATTTGGAACTCTAAAATTCTGTTTTCCAATACGAATCAAGCCCTATCTTTTTATATTAACCTGTCTTAGTTGCCCTGTTGTGTTTTTTTGATAGCCCAATAGTGCGTTCTTGTATTCTCTGCTTATCAGGTATCTGACTATTGGCTTGTTCAAACATTTATCCTGACTTCTGCATTCCTTTGACTTGGCTTGTATCCATTTATTCTCTTATCTCCTATGCTTGATCTCTCTTATTCTCAGACTCAGTTCTCCATTAGCCCGACCATTCTAAAGACCCTCTAATCCTACCTCAGAGGGATACCCCAGGAAGGATTTCCCAGCTCACACAATACAGAGCATTCTGGGAGCTCTGTATTGTGTGATTGCAGTATGAGAGCGAGATCTCATGCCGCAGCTCCTGCACACAGTAATCGGTGCTGGTCAGCTGGCAAACCCCAACACTGATTACTGGGCCGAGGGGGATTTCCCTAGGGCAGACATTGCTGGGGCAGGTTCAGAATCACCACAGTAGAGCTTACCGCATAGCTTACTTTGTGCGCAGCACACAACCCATCTGTCAGTCTGGGGACACTAAAGTTAACTGAGGTTCCCTGATTTCAACTAAGTGCAGATTGAGATACACCACAGCTGAGCACAATCATTTGGCCTCAATGATTTAATAGCATTTAAAGGGCTATGTGCAGTTCTCACTTTGAGCACTGCAAACAGTACATCTGACAGTCTGGGGTGGCCCACAGAGGGAATTATATCTGGGGTCCCCCAGTACCAACGGGGATTTAACCCTTCTAGACTTTTACCACATGATATTCTATGTGGTCAACAGGTCACTGGCAAAGCTAGCAAAGCATCAAGGGAGATGTAGTCCACAAAGTCTTAAGTGCCAATGGTTGCCTACCCCTGGCATAGCCCATCATCCGATCCTTACGTGATTAACAGAAACAAACCTGAATTGAGATTGACAGGCTGCCTGGTTGACCACTCTGAGGGGCTGGCTTAGAGCTTTAATTATTTTTACACATTGCTGCAGTTTTACCTTTCACTTAAAGCTGAGATTTTACTTATAGTTCCTTATGCCCCATCAACATTGCAGTTCTGAAAAGTTGTGCTGGTGCTTAAAGTGACCCTTTAATTCATTATTTCCATAAAGAGAGTTGTTTCCCTTCAGGCTTTAATATTTAACTTCAGATGGAAATGGTCTTTACATATTAAGCTACTCCTATTTCTGTGTCATTATGAGTTTAACTTTTATGCGGTCATTGAAGCTATAGGAGATATGTCATATTATTTGAGCTGTTAATACGTTTCTCTTGTTATTGTTCGGTGGGGTGTCCGATTGCGGGTCAATGAAAGGAATCAAAGCCCACAGGCTACTGAAAGCAGGATGTTTTTTTTTTTTTTTTTCCTAAGGAAACATCTGAAAAATCTTTGTTCCTCAAAAGCATGGTGCGCAGATCTAAGACAGCCTAGATCGATGCACAGCTGTATACGTTATCCTTTCTGCCATTATTCAGAGAATGCAGAATATTAATAATAATACTTTGTGTACGCAGCAATTCTGGCAGCAGCTGATAATAGCCTGGAAAGTTTTTATGTCTTTATACTCCGTCGTTCTGGTATAAAAAAAATTATTTTCTCATGTTACTGGGCCTGGCAAGGACTAATGCTTTTTAGCAATGCTATGCATTTTTTTGTGCAAATTCATGTTTTTTTTCCACAACTGTCAGACAATCTCATGTTGCATGTTTATGTTTGAAGCCACACTTAAAAGCTGTACTTTCACTCATGTGGCCTATTCTTTTGCCTGAAAACAAATGTAATAACTTCACAATAATTTTACCTATGTGCCTGCAACAGGTCTTTTCCTCCCACTAAATTTCTGCATGTGTGCGTTTTCCAGGCACATAGATTCTTGCACTTGTTCTGAGTTAAATACGATTGGACTTGCAACACTGTATAAATAATAATAATTGGAAATCCAATTACCCAGTAAACTGTAAATGTTTTACAACCATAAGTGTACGATTTTAAGCCCCTTCTCCCAAAAATGACTTTTTACATTATCTCACCATTTCTGCCAATGTTTCAATTTGCACTATGCCTCCACAATTGTAGAAATACATTTCGAAAAATGAATGGTGTATGGGAAAAAAAAAAGTCAAAATAATAAACAATATCAGGGTTATTCACTAAACTTAGAATTCAAAGTTAGTTTTGAATTAATCTTGAATTCTCAGTTTAGTAAATAATCCTGTATGTCTATTTTATATATTTGCACCAAGACAGAGAAATGAATTGAGCTTCTGTGAATAATAATGCACTCAGCAAATATCACTTACATAATATAGCGTGTTTAAAGAACGCGTTACTCTGCATAGTTTGTGAATCTATGTATGCAGTTATGAAATATGTAAATTACTACTAATGCTATATGCAAAATGTATAAGTAATAATGTATTAACATTTGAGTCATTTTGGAATTGTGCAACCATCACTCTTTTGTGTTTTGTATCAGCCACTACAATGACAAGAAGAGTCTGCATCTCTATATTTCAAATGAGCTATTTTACGCTAGATTAAATTTTTTTTTTTTAATGTTTGATCTGAAAATAAAACCTACCAGTTGGAAGAGAGCAATAAACTACTGATGTCCATTTATACACATGCATTGTTTCCAACAATGAGAAGTATGGACACAAGTGACGGGGTAGGTAAGCGAAAGGGGGCAGCACAAATAGGAAGCAAGTCCTTGCCATAAAATTGGGTGGTGTCAGACGGCATGTGTACATTTTTCATTGCCTCAATGCTGTCCTATGGGGGTTTTCTCTGACTCTGGATGTACTCATGCAGATCGTGAGGACGTCCAGCTTTGTTTCACTGTGTTACTCCAGGAAGTGCCTCTAGTGGCTGCCTGAAAACATGTTTAACATTGCAGGAAGACAGAGGAACAGCACCCAGACCACTTCAATGAAATTAAGTGGGTTGGGTGCCTGTATTGTCCTTTTAATGCCATGAGCCTATTAACCCCAGCACAATGCCACCTAATCATGTCCACTGAGAAGATTGGGCACTTTTTTTTATTTTTTATATTTATTTATTTTTGGTCGTGCGGGGGTATACAGTTCTACCCACAATGCCACGACAGCAATTGTAGGTATACGTCAAATACACAACGAAACAGTGAACATGACATCAGGTGCAATTACAGATAACACTGCGCAATTTCAATTGTAGAAATAAAAAGGGAAAAGTAGTGAGCAGAGAGACAAAGCAACATAAGATAAGAGTTTGGTTACACTGACTGACTAAACGAGGTTAAGGAATAGTTGGTAGGTTACATGCTGGGCAAGACGCGGTTGAACAGTGGAAATAATGAATGTTACACACTAGGCAAAGAAGTGAAATTGTTTTTTAATTTTAATGGGCCAGCTACCTACCGAGTTGTGGACCCCTGTGGTGGCTATGTAGTAGGCCCAAGGTTAACACAGGGAGAGGGCCCATGAATATAACAACTGTGGTACAAGATGGTTAAAGGACAGAGGATACTTGATGATCAGTTAACTAAATCGGGTAACTTGCTATAGTGTCTCAAAATTTGAGTGATGCAGCTCTGCCAACTGTTTTGTATGTGGGTCAAAAAGATCAGAGCTTGGGATGGGGGTGGTGATGGACATAATCAGGGCCAGATTAAGAGCCCAGTG
>OW240913.1:306793770-306809273 GCA_933207985.1 Pelobates cultripes | reverse complement strand
GCACCGTTCCTGAGGAATCTTAGCCCATTGCTCACGAGCAAAGGCCTCCAGTTCACATAAATTCATGGGTCTGCATGCTGCAACTGCCTTCTTTAAATCCCACCAGAGATTTTCTATGGGGGTCAAGTCAGGTGACTGTGATGGCAACTGTAGAAATTTCCAGACCTTCTTCTGCAACCAAGCTTTGGTGGAATTTAAGCTTGGGATCATTGTTTTGTTGGAAGGCCCAACAACGCCCAAGTTTCAGCTTCCTCACAGATGGCATGATGTTTTCTCTTAGGATTTCCTGATAGTTGAGTGAATTAATTTTCCCTTTCACACCCTGCAGGTTTCCAGTGCCAGAGGATGCAAAGCAGCCACAGAGCATCACCACCACCATATTTAACTGTAGGCAGAGTGTTCTTTTCATGATATGCTTCATTCTTCTTCCTCCAGACATACTGCTGATCCATTGGGCCAAAAAGTTTCAGTTTTGTTTCATCGCTCCACACAACAGAATCCCAAAGCGTATGTGACTTATTGATATGAATTTTAACACATTGGGTTAGTGGTAGTATACGCCTCTGAGTTCTGGCATGGAAACGTTCTGCATTTAGTATGCACCAATACTGTGCTCAGTGAAACCTGAAACCTGCCTGTTGCGACCAAGTCTTGCTGCAGGTCTGTTGCAGTCATTCAAGGATTTTACACAACCTGTCTTCTCAGACTTGGAACTAATATATGGAAAGAATTAGGGGTAGTTATAGCATATTATATCATCTCTTATGAGTGCCTTATATAGCATGGATTAATAACACACATATTGCACTTTGATATCTATTTTTGGTGTTTACAGTTACAGAATCTGCTCTTGTGTTTGTTAATAATTCATAAAAAGAATATGTGAAGGTACCCTTAAAGACAGACACCCCTACAATGAAAGGTGTTTCATTATATAATACTTATTGTGTGTTCTAGGGCTTTACCCTACTTGTTCTGGTTTTCTTTGTTTCATATGTACAGTCACATAATTCTGCCCTTGAACATCATGTAAGATCTCGTTGAAGGAATGCACGTGATTTGTGTATTTTTAGGTGTGCAGTGTTAAAACACGTTTCTTAGTGAGCAGAGCAATCTGAGGTCATTCATTTCAAGGTGCGCAATACCAATGATAGTGCATGGCTTTTTGTGTACAGTCAGTACGTGTTTGTGTTGTTCATGTTCATGTGTGATGTCCACGTAAAGACATGTTTCTTAACATTATATCCAGGGCTGGCATTAGAAATGTGTGATCTTTACAACTTTACAAGGCACACGCAGATAAGGGCACTACTGCAACACCTGAGGTTGTGATGGGCCAGCTGGGAAGTTCAGAGAACTCCCCAATCATCCTGCAATATAGTCAAAGGCTGATTGTGTACTGTGGGGATATTTATGGGATAATAATAGTAACAGTTGAGAATTGCCCACTAATTCAATTCTCAGATCCCAAAGAACGTTTATCGTGTTAAGTGGAATGTATTTCATATAATTAATATCACAATGTATAAAAATAGATTTTATTTATATGACAAATTAATTAATAATAATATTATGCAACATGCATGACAATAATCAATGAATATTCAGTATAAAATGGTATGCAATACAAAGAAATGGGTATTACGTTTCAATGGCTAAACGGCATTTTCTGTCAAGAATTCTGACGATTTATGAGGTATCCTTAACACAGACTTAAGTGAAACTTTTCACAGCGAAGAACAGAATTCCTCAGAGTACAGCGTAAGGTCGTAAAGTTTAGCAGACAGTTAGAATAACCCTTTCAATGCTGGCTAGATCTCCTAGGTAGTTAAGATCTACTCTTATGTAATTTTAAATAAAATAACATTTAAACCAGTTCATTAGTCATTTCCTGAAAACCATCCAATAAGAGAATCTAATATATTATATAAGCAGATTTTTAATTTGTCTAAAAGATATCTATCTTAAATTAGAGCAAATCAATACACCTGGATAAAAACAGCGGTATGCTAACACGTGATAATATCACATCAATATATAATTATTCTTAATTCCACCTGCAGAATGGAATATTTATAACTATATATTCTTAGTTAACTAAGATTTTTTAATATGGAAATCTGACCGTGCTTTATCCAGTCATATATAATGCTATTAATACATTTTAATTAATTTGATTAATTAAATGAAACCAGTATAATTACCAGTTGAGTAGATATTTCATCCGATTGGTAGTCTCAGGAACTTATTTGGATGTCTCTCTGCATGGAGGTGTTGGTCAAAGTCAGTAAATTCTAAGTGTTAGAGTTTTAGGAGTAGAGTGTTAGTCTCAGATGTTGTCCGAGTTGGAGTCCCCAAACTTCCAATTCCTCTCTCCTCTCCTTTGCATCTCTTGCATATCTCCTTCATATTTCCTTTGTCTTAACTTTTAAAGGGCCAGACTCTCTGTACGTCATCAGTTGATAACCCAATAGAAGCACTAGAGGTGTGGTTATCTTCCAGATCGCAAATTAGTTATTTGGTCTGTAAAGGGCAGTCTTGTCCCACTAAACATACCTATCCAGGAAAGAGTTAACTTTTCCTGGTGGCTATTTTGACGTCATTTTGGCCTATCTAGATAGTGGCTATAACTTACGTATCCTTCAAAGATCAAAGGGGTTCTTAAATTTTGTCCAGACTATGTGTCTGCAAATCTGCTATAATTTCTGATATGACAGATCATCAACTAAGTTTACCCTTTTCCATACAATGGTACCTTATATGTATATAGACAGTTAAATTTTATTATTTAATCTTCTCTGTCACAATTGTCTGGGTTTAGATTTGATTATATTCTTCTTATCACTTGTTTATACTATGCTATACATTCCTTAGCTCTGGCAAAGAGGCCAGTCTACAGAAAGAAATCTAGTGTCTTCTTTGTTAACTTGAAATAACAAAATGGAGTCTGGTCTGTTCAGAGTGACTCAGAATATACACTTTTAGTTTCTATCATAGCACAAAATGTCTGCCGATATAAATACTCTGACATAACCCCCTTTAGTGCATTTCATAGCCAAAATTAATTTAGCTTATGAATAAGCACTATAGAAGTTACCAGACATATTGTGCAATCACATCATTTCTAACATAGGCCCGTGCGTGGAATGAACATTTTTGTATATATTTATACCTGTAAAAGTTTTGAACTTTACGCTTAGTACAATCAACCATAATATCATTATTATCATAGCACACCCAATAACAATCTTAACATGGATGAACCAGTCAACACGAGCAATAAGGTCAGTATCTAGCTCAGAGTATTTAAATGTATCCACAGAAATGTTATCTTTTCTGATTGACATTTGGATAGTGTGGTTGGGCTTGTGGTCCAGCAAGAATTTTAGATTAGGATCTAGAGGGATATCTAGATTCTGGAAGGGATCCACCATCTCAATAGCACTTTCGATGACGTCAGTGTACACTGGGTATAGCGTAACGTCACCGATGGTGATACGAGAGTCGTATCAGTGAGACAGGTGCTGGTAAGGCAATTACTTTATTAGTCACCTGGTCCCTGCGAAAAACACTTATGTTTTTAAGACACGTGCTTACCAACCATTTATCTTTTACTAAGATAGCATGTACTAACGCATTACTGTCAGTTTTTGACATAGTTACTTGACATGTTTCAGAGCCATGTTTAAGGTACTCGATCCCACACAGAGCATTGGTAGAATCGTACACAAAAGGTTTTCCATCACATTGGAAATTATTGTCTTTGAATTTCTCACAGTCATTCAAAATGGGTATAGAATACCAATCTGGTACCCATGGTTGAAAAGCCAAAACATCTGGGGTTTGGACTTTTACGTGGATATTTTCCTTCCATGTACCGACATTGTAGATTGTTTTCATTTGAAAAATGTTTTTGGGAGTTACATATGGTATGGCCAATAAAAAGCAAATCTCCATACGTTCTGGATCAATTAAGAGAGGTATAGCGCTCCCCATCTCAAAGGCCAGATTTAATTGCATAGGCTCAATTGTCTCTCCATCCACATTGGCAAGCATCGCATGAACAATATCCTTGGATACAAAATACAGAGGTATGCGTCCCCCTGCCAATTCGATCATTCCAGTTTGCACTTCGTCAAGAAAAGCAAGTGTGTAGAACAATATTGGGTCATGCAGAAATAGAAGTTCACGCTTAAATAAGTCATGACTTTGGTGCAACTCAGTGGATTTGGTAATTAAAGGACCACTATAGTGCCAGGAAAACATACTCGTTTTCCTGGCACTATAGTGCCCTGAGGGTGCCCCCACCCTCAGGGACCCCCTCCGCCCGGCTCTGGAAAGGGGAAAAGGGGTAAAACTTACCTTTTTCCAGTGCTGGGCGGAGAGCTCTACTCCTCCTCCCTCTCACGCCTCATTCGCCCGCGTGAACGCCGCAGCAGCGGCAAGAGCTGTAGCGCATTCAGCGGTCACGCCAAGAAAAGCATTTTACAATGCTTTCCTATGAACGCTAGCGATGCTCTCACTGTGAAAATCACAGTGAGAAACGCAAGCGCCTCTAGTGGCTGTCAATGAGACAGCCACTAGAGGAATGAGGGAAAAGGCTTAACCCATTCATAATTATAGCAGTTTCTCTGAAACTGCTATAATTATGACAAAATGGGTTAACCCTAGAAGGACCTGGCACCCAGACCACTTCATTAAGCTGAAGTGGTCTGGGTGCCTAGAGTGGTCCTTTAACTCCGAATGCAAATTTGTTGTAACAACTGTGTCTTCCACAATAGATAACACGTCTTGGAGAAGTGTTCTTTGCTGTTTTATCACCTGATGAATATCGTTAATGTGTTGCTTTAGCGCATAGATTTCCATATCCAGCTTTTGGACAGTAATAGAGTTGGCTGCAGACATTCCAGTTGCGACAACTGCACCGACAGTGGCACAAACTAATGCAACAATTATAGCGGTGAGGAACCTTTTGGGTCGGTTGCTCATCGGAATAGAACTGGATACAAATGGTTTCCGGGCTTGCTCCAAGATGTTTCGCACACGGTCCTGTGCTCTTTGGAGGTGCATCTGGTACCAAGTCTGTAACTCAGGAAGCTGCATCGATGAAATGTTGTATGCCTTCTCGATGGAAATCTTGGGGTCCAAGCTGACGAACACACGTCGGGTCAGGATCCTCTTCTCCGTTAAGATGAACCCTGGTGTCTCTTGAATCAGGATGCCGGAGGATGGTCCCATCTCTGCGATCGGGTCGGTCCGTAGCTCTTGGCACAGGAGCAGTATGATCCAGAAACACGCCACATCCTTCTTGGACATCTTTCGACAGTCACGGATCAGGAACTCGTTTCAGACTTATCTACTAATGATTCAAGGTTTGTTAAGCATACAAACTTATAACAGTGTGACATCACTTGACCTAGGACAACACATTATTACGATTCATCACATATGTATTCTGTCTAATTCTATTTTTATAACTTCATCCCTCACTACATTTATTACTGACTCTTCAGTAAGTCGTCTATAGCAGTTAAACAAGCTAGTAACCTGCTTATAAAATGTAGTTATTGGATGGCAAGGAAATGGTTAATGACATGAACGTACATGAGATCATGGCACATCACAACAATTCACATCATACTATACCACGTGAATCAAGCATTCATCCAGGTTAGTCATTCACCCTTCTGCGTCTGAATCCACACCTATAATCCTTAATTGAGATTTAGGATGACAAGCACGCAACTGGTTAATGTGAACCCACTTTTCAATAAAATCACCATCCTTAGGAATTTTTATCTTATACGCTACTGGGGAAATTTTGTCAATGATGACATATGGCCCTTTCCAAGAAGGTAAAAATTTATTTTCCTTGACTTGATTTCGCGCAAAGTTATACAGATAGACTTGATCTGTTATCTCATATTCCTTTTTCGTGGTTTTTAGATCGTAATAGGTCTTAACCCCTGTCGCTGCTTTTCTAGATTCTTTTGGGCAAAAGCAAACGCATGCTGTAAATGCTTGCGCAAATCTTCGATATACTGATGCGTAGTGGCAGCATTGATCAAGTTATGATCTGAAGTACGGTATAGTAAATGCTGTGGTAAAACCATCTTTCTTCCTGTCATCAATTCAAAAGGTGACAATTTGGTAGCAGTGCTAGGTGTAGCTCTAATCGCCATTAAAACTAGGGGCAATTTAATGTCCCAGTCTTTACCAGACTCCTTAACATACTTCTTTAGAATATTAACGATAGACTGGTTATATCGCTCTACCCCCCCCGCTAGACGCAGCGCGGTATGCAATATGTAGCTTTCGTTTAACACCCAGAATGTTCCACATCTTAGCCATTACTTCGCTGGTAAAATGACTACCTCTGTCTGACTCAATTCTCTGAGGCAGACCGAACCTGGAAAAGACATGGTTAATCAACAAAGTGGCGCACACGGTACTCGTGTTCTCTTTACAAGGCAAACATTCTATCCACTTTGTGTACATACATGTAACGGTTAACATGTATTTGTTACCTCTTGAAGATCTTGTTACAGGACCTATAAAGTCAATTTGAATATCAGACCAGGGTAATGACACCCCCCCTCTTCTGAAGTGGTGCACGATGGGTTGGACCATGGGGTTGATATTGCGGACAAATCAAGCATCCCTGACAGTATGTCTTAACATCCCTTAACATATGTGGCCAATATGCATAATCACGCAATATCTCATATGTGATCTTATCACCACGATGCCCAGATGTAGGTGCATCATGTGCGTGTTGGAGCATTAACCCTCTGTATACAGTTGGGACTACCCATTGTTGTATACCATGTTTAGAAGTTCTGACCAGCAACCCATCCATGATACTAAATTGGACTTTATATCTCATCAAGATTCGTAAATCTTCATTATTTTTGCAATCCTCATCTGTGATGGGATTGGCAGTAGGGTCTTCTATATGTTTATAGAATATGCCTATGACGGGATCGTTCTTTTGACTAGTAATCAGGTCATCACTAGGAGCTTCTTGACTCCATTGCACGACATTTAAGTCGGCATTATCTCTAGCCTGTCGTCTTGTTATGGCTTCAACATGAATTGAACCCATAAGATCATCAATGTTTAGGATTTCACCATCGATGGCAGCTTGTTTTGCCAGTGAATCGGCTAAGTCATTACCATCCTTGTCAATACCTTCTATTTTAGAATGGCCTTTGGTTTTCTTCCAATATATGGTTAAACCATTTTCCTTAACCAGTTCATCGATTTTACAAAACAATTTACCATGTTTAACAGGTTTGTTATTGCTTTTCAGCATTTGGTTACGTTTCCAGCTAGGCAGATATTCGACGAAACTGTTGCGAACATAGTTAGAATCAGTTATAATAACAAATTCTTTGATACCATATTCTATTGCCATTTGAATGGTCTTATATACTGCACAGAGTTCGGCTATCTGACTGCTTTTGGGACCAATATTGTATCCTATAGATACATTAGGATAATCACCTGTCCAGGCGATTCCGATACCTGCAACTAACTTCCGTTCAGCACCAGCGACGTGGTGATATGAACAACCATCAATGTATACCCACGGTAGTGGTCGACAGTATTCCTCGTCATAAACTTTATAAGGAGATAGCAATTGCTCTTCTAGGAAGTCATCTCCGGTGTCATTATCATCCAGAGATGGAGCAGTACAGTCATGTAATTCTGCTAAACCTTGGGCAACTGGGCTTCTCTTATTATGTTTATAACGGACTTCTAACGGCCATCCCTGTAAGGATAGAGTCCATGCAGTAATCCGACTGTTAGAGAGATTACCGTCTCTAATTCTTTCACTCTGCAGATACTGTAGAGGTTGGTGAGCTGTTTCTACAATTATTTTCTCACCTTGGATATAGCTACGAAAATTTTGTAGTGCCCAGACAGTCGACAATAAGGCCTTCTCACACGTGTTGAATTTAACTTCAACAGGTGACAAAGTCTTGCTAGCATATGCAATAACTTTGTTTAAACTGTCCTGCTTCTGATACAGAACAGCACTTATGCTTAAATCGGTATAACCTGTCTCCAGATAGAAGGGTTTACCCCCCTCTGGGTATGCTAAACAGGGTGCCTGAGTGAGCTTCCTCCTCAGTTCACTTACCGCTTGGTCCTGAGGCTCCCCCCAGTTCCAGGTAGTTTCCTTTTTAAGCAGGTGTAAGAGTGGTTTAGTTATTTCTGCATAGTTATCTATAAACTTACGGGAGTAGTTAGTCATACCAAGGAACGATCTTAATTCCCTGATGTTTGAAGGTGTTTTAGCCTTTAGTATGGCTTCAACCTTCTTCCTCTGGGGATTTAATCCTTCAGAAGTTACCTCATGTCCGAGGAAATTGACATGGGTGCGACACCATTGCGCCTTTTGTAAAGACAGTTTAATCCCTGCCTCCCTTAACTGAGTGAGAACATGTCTAATCTCTAAGATATGGTTATCAAAGGAGGTGCTTTTCAGCAAGACATCGTCGACATATGATAACGTTCCTCTCTCGAGTGCGTCAGGCATAGCTTTATGCATGAACACAGCAAATTCATGACCAGAGTTTATATAACCGAAAGGCATACGGGTCCAGGTATACTGCTGCTTTCCAAATGTGAAGGCCAATTTGTATTGGTCTTCATTATGAACTGGTACAGTCCAATATCCCTGCGCACAGTCAATGGCAGTGAATATTTTGGATCCCTGCATTTGTACCAAACATTGGTCTATGTATGGCGTTGGCCAACCAGACATATAGGCGCGTTTATTTAGCTGTCGTAAGTCAGCGCATAAACGCCATTGTCCATTAGGTTTCAGAATCCCCAAGATCGGATTATTATACGAACTGTGCACTGGACGTATAATACCCCTTTCCTTTAAATTCTGAATGATGGCTTGTAGACCATCATATGACGCTAATGGGAGTCTATATTGTTTGATAAATACAGGTGGCAAATTTGGATCAGTTTGTATTCTGGCTACGTGGAGGTTTGTTAACCCACAGTCGTAGGAATCTTTGGCAAAAATATCTTGGAATTCCAAAAGGATTTCCTTTAGCTGTTGCCGCTCAGCATCATTGGAGCAACCGTCAGCTAAAGATATTTGCTCTTCTAGCCTTTCCTGAAATCCTGGAAAGATTTCAGGCTGGCCTATCTCATAAGCTTCTTCAAGCCTAGAAGTTAGGTCAGTTCGGTGTTGACTTACCTTTTCTCTTTGGTCATGATACTCTTGTGATTCCTGCTCATTGAGCGGATGATTGAAGGTGATAGATGCTTCTTCGATTTTACACGAGCCTTCTTCAACGTTGAAGGGATATACAGATAGGATAGTGAATAATCCTTCTGGGGAGGAATGGAATATTTGATCGACAATTTCGTCCTCAGTTAAGTATTCTTCAGGGATGAGGCCTATAATTTGGTTTTGGAAACCAAATGTATAGTACTCAGCATCCAATGCTAGAGCTAGTAATGTTCCTTTTGGTAAAGTAACACTATTGGGTGTAACATTGTTGACCATGATATAGGTGGGATTCTTACCAATACTTACCATTGGTGTATGTGTTACCACCATCCCTAATTGTTGTATCCTGTTGGATAAACAGATTAGGGCATCAGAGTTTTCTAATCTCTGACCCTTCTTGACCTGTAGGGGTAAAAGAAAATTACTTGTCCCCTGTGGAATGGTTATGTCATCAGGAACTTGGATACTTACCACATATGGGAGTATTTGTCCTGATTTCAGGGCGTTTTCCTCGTGTAGGTATCCACAAGGATTACCTTTTAACCTTGTCCACAAGTTGGAATTAATCAGGTCAAGGTGTATGGCAAAGCGATGTATGACATCATTGCCGATGTAAACCTGATAGCGAGGTTCGTCTATCACTAAGAATAGATGTTTAACTGTCTTATTTCCGATGGAAATAGATAGTAAACATTTTGCTATCACATTGTGACTCTCTGATTCGCCATGCAGATTCTGGATCCACCTGTCATGTGGGGAAGCATACCTGATCATTTTAGGATTAGCGATCTGCTTTAACAGACTTCTGCTAATATAGCTGTTCTCACTCTGTAAGTCCAGCTTTGCATTCCTACTTCTTCCTAAGTCATGTATTTGCATAGGAAAGAATAAATTGTTATTAACCCTTTCAATTCTGGCAAGGAATTGAGCATGACTTGTCAGATCTACAGATTCAACATAGTCCCTGTGGAGAGAAATGGTTAAAACATCACCTTCCAGAGAGACATTCTGGATCCTCTCTGGAGCAATTCTTACGGAATGCTCATCTGCAGGTGCGATTGCATCATTCACCTGCAGGATAGTCACGTCAGGTGACTGACTATTTCTAAAATGTACCTCAATCGAGTCAGGTCTTTCTTCTATCACATGGCAGTTACGATCAGATTGAACATGTGATTTCTCATAGGTTATGGGAACCTTAGCTTGTGACCATACAATTCCATTCACACAGTCAATAATTGTGTTAAGTCTTCTGAGTATGTCTATACCCAGAATCAGTCGGTCATAGGGGAGATCCACCACTATCACCGGGTGTTTAAAGGTTTTGTTACCTATTTTAAACTTTAACCATGTATTGCCAATAACATGAAGGGCATTTCCTCCTACACTCAACAGAGCATTGGGGAAATCTCTTAGCTTCGGCTTATCCGTTGCTAAGTCCATTACCTGCTGGAAGTAGGTATTGGATAAGATAGTGGCTTGTGAACCAGTATCTATTAACCCTTTAAAAGGCTGGGGTAGCGAATCCTGTATTTCTACAGACATGTAGTACCTTCCTTCATGTTCTTCTAATTCACATAAGAATTTAGAATGTGTCAACATATTACTTGTTTTCCATACATTACTGGTCACAGCAGTAGTTTCTACCTGTACTGAGGAATGCTCAGTCTTACCCACAGGCCCATCCCTTTCAGGAATATCTTGAACTGTCAAGCGGGAACTAGTGGTCGGCATCTCATCAGTTAACCCTTTCAGGTCTGGATCCTGGAAACTAGTGACTGCTGGGGCTACTTTAGCCTTTGGCTGAAATGAAAAAACAGAGGAACACGTTGCGCCTCCTTCACCCGGAAGTGAAATGACGGTATAGGCAATAGGTTTTCTAACACAACTATTGTTTGTTTGACTGTTAGTACCTGGAAAGGAAACAGGGTTAGGTATTACATCTACTGATAACCTAGCCTGTTTAGTCACAGTGGCTATTATTGCTGCGGCACCTGTTGTTGTTGCTGCGGTTGCACAGGTAGTTCTGCAATTGGAGCTATCCCTAAAAAAGGATTTAGAGCAAAGACTTGGTTGATCTTTGTCATTTCCTCCATTAATTTGCCCATCTGGTCTGTCAATTGACCAACCTGACGACGCAAATTATTTCCCCCATTACCGTTTTGTCTTTGCCCATTAGAATTTGGTTGGGATGGCTGAGACTGTTGGGAGTTATTGGAAGCAGATTGGTTATTTCTGTTTCCATATCTCCTATTTCCCTGAGGATTCCTTCTCCATTGGGAATTGCCTTGGTTCTTATTAACCCAGGGGCGTTTATTCCCATTGGCATTGGACTTTTCAGAGTTATTAGAGGAATTTGCAGAATTGCTTCTGCGTTTTCCTGTTTCTGAGGTTTTGGTGTTTTCAAAACCTCGGAATAGGTCCTCTTTTTCTGTTGGGTTTCTACACCTAACTGAATTTTAGTCTCTGACACCATTTTATCACCAGGTTTCTTAACCTTTGGCTGATTTTCGTCATGTGCATGGTGTATAGTGTACAACTTCATGCATTGACTGACTAGCCATTCTAATGGTAACTTACAATCGTAATCTCTTGCGAGATTCATTTGTATGTTTACCGGCATGGCATGAAAATACAGATCTTTGAAGTCTGTGCTTTCATACCTGGGTTTTCTTTGGGCCACGGAGTATGCATTTTTAAGAATTATTAAAAATTCTCTGGGGCTTTGATCTGGACGGCACTTTAAATTATAAAGCGCCTTCTTTGCAGAGGCAATAGTTTTATACTTACCATATTCCATGATTATTTCATATTTCATCTTGGACCAGGACATTAACTGTATAGCTTGAAGACTTTCTAGATAAACACGGCACATTGAATCAAGGTCCATGTAATGAACCATTTCTTATGAATGTCATCATACATGCCCAATGAATTCATTGCTCTATCATAATTTTCCAGATGTTCAGATATGTTTCCTGAACCTCTAGAAAATTGTGGGACAGTCTCTCTAAGGAATTTGATGACCTTTGGTGTTTCATAAACAGGCGTCGTTGAATTACGACCTCTGTTTCTGTGTTTGGGTAAACGTCTATGCGATCTGTCTGCTGAAGAGGAATTAGACCCGTACAACAGTGCAGATGGCATATCAGTTACATGGCCTTCAGAGTGGACAGTGCAATCACTTTCACTCCCATCACTCTGAGCTTCTTGTTCACTGTCACAATTCTGATCAGCATCAGAATCCTGCCAGTGTACAGAACCATGTCTGTTTTCATTCCTATCACCTTGAATTGGACTCTCCCTCTCAAGTTTGGCCAAGACAGCTTTTTCAAACTGTTCTGCCCAAGATTGCCAAGGTGGCTTGGTAATGTCATGAGATGGGGAATCTTGTTCCACAGGTGATTTTTTAGAATTACTCACACCTTTACTTACAGACTGTTTTATGAAAACCTGGTTTGGTGTGGGAAAATCATAATAAGGAGGGGATTTACAGATAGTCTTTTCTTGCATTTTTGTGCAACTTTTTGGCACAGAATGATGACTACCAACCTCACTGTCTAATTTCTGACTCTCCTTTTCATATTCATCCAATTGCATTTTAAGCTGATTTATTTCCTGTGCATATTTATCCGTCAAAGCTTTCATTTCTTTTTCATGATCAGCCTGACGAGTTTTATGCTCAGCAAGTAAATCTTGGTATTTCCCATTTTGAATGCCCAAATCGTCACTGTACGTGTCCAATTTGGCATTCAATGACTTGTTTTCATCTAACACCTTAAGAAGTGCTGTTATAAAGAAAGGCCAAGAGTGTATTATGTACGCCATTTTCCTTTCTATGTTCTTTTGTTCAGCAATTTCTTTAAGATATATGATGATGTGTTCATCAGTTAGAATGGTGTGTTTAGCTTCCCATTCTATGCTTTTCAACCAAACCTCATAGGTTGCATCATTTTTCATATGTTTATGAATATGAACTAGAGCATGTTTTCTTAGGTCTTCAATTATTTCAGTATTATCTGTTACAGATGTATTACTGGATTCAGCCATATTTCTATACAGTGATTTAATCTCAATACAAAACTCTTTTCTATATCAAAATTAAATTGCATGAATTACACCAATATTATTATATATATGAAATACAATTTCAACTTAAACGATCTCAGCACCGTGCCTCCAATATGTGGGGATATTTATGGGATAATAATAGTAACAGTTGAGAATTGCCCACTAATTCAATTCTCAGATCCCAAAGAACGTTTATCGTGTTAAGTGGAATGTATTTCATATAATTAATATCACAATGTATAAAAATAGATTTTTATTTATATGACAAATTAATTAATAATAATATTATGCAACATGCATGACAATAATCAATGAATATCCAGTATAAAATGGTATGCAATACAAAGGAATGGCTATTACGTTTCAATGGCTAAACGGCATTTTCTGTCAAGAATTCTGACGATTTATGAGGTATCCTTAACACAGACTTAAGTGAAACTTTTCACAGCGAAGAACAGAATTCCTCAGAGTGCAGCGTAAGGTCGTAAAGTTTAGCAGACAGTTAGAATAACCCTTTCAATGCTGGCTAGATCTCCTAGGTAGTTAAGATCTACTCTTATGTAATTTTAAATAAAATAACATTTAAACCAGTTCACTAGTCATTTTCTTAAACCATCCAATAAGAGAATCTAATATATTATATAAGCAGATTTTTAATTTGTCTAAAAGATATCTATCTTAAATTAGAGCAAATCAATACACCTGGATAAAAACAGCGGTATGCTAACACGTGATAATATCACATCAATATATAATTATTCTTAATTCCACCTGCAGAATGGAATGTTTATAACTATATATTCTTAGTTAACTAAGATTTCTTAATATGGAAATCTGACCGTGCTTTATCCAGTCATATATAATGCTATTAATACATTTTAATTAATTTAATTTAATTAAATGAAACCAGTATAATTACCAGTTGAGTAGATATTTCATCCGATTGGTAGTCTCAGGAACTTATTTGGATGTCTCTCTGCATGGAGGTGTTGGTCAAAGTCAGTAAATTCTAAGTGTTAGAGTTTTAGGAGTAGAGTGTTAGTCTCAGATGTTGTCCGAGTTGGAGTCCCCAAACTTCCAATTCCTCTCTCCTCTCCTTTGTATCTCTTGCATATCTCCTTCATATTTCCTTTGTCTTAACTTTTAAAGGGCCAGACTCTCTGTACGTCATCAGTTGATAACCCAATAGAAGCACTAGAGGTGTGGTTATCTTCCAGATCGCAAATTAGTTATTTGGTCTGTAGAGGGCAGTCTTGTCCCACTAAACATACCTATCCAGGAAAGAGTTAACTTTTCCTGGTGGCTATTTTGACGTCATTTTGGCCTATCTAGATAGTGGCTATAACTTACGTATCCTTCAAAGATCAAAGGGGTTCTTAAATTTTGTCCAGACTATGTGTCTGCAAATCTGCTATAATTTCTGATATGACAGATCATCAACTAAGTTTACCCTTTTCCATACAATGGTACCTTATATGTATATAGACAGTTAAATTTTATTATTTAATCTTCTCTGTCACAATTGTCTGGGTTTAGATTTGATTATATTCTTCTTATCACTTGTTTATACTATGCTATACATTCCTTAGCTCTGGCAAAGAGGCCAGTCTTACAGAAAGAAATCTAGTGTCTTCTTTGTTAACTTGAAATAACAAAATGGAGTCTGGTCTGTTCAGAGTGACTCAGAATATACACTTTTAGTTTCTATCATAGCACAAAATGTCTGCCGATATAAATACTCTGACAGTACATCAGCACTTCACAAACTTTTCCAGGGTCCAGAGACAGTGCCATAGGCAGGTTACTAGTTTGCCCCCACATAGTGATGATTAATGTGGCCAAGCAAACTCATGGTTCCGTGGCCCCACATAACCCCTGAGCCCTAGGAACCACCTATCATTAATTCTGCTCTGACAGGGACTAATCTTTGAAGATGTTTGTGAATTCCCATGGTACTCATTCCACAAGCTTGGTTGGCCATGGAAATTGTAGCTCACAACCATTCATGATGCTCAGATGCCTGGTTGGGCATCATAGGAATCTACAAATCTAGGTATTGCTTGGTCTTTAAGCATGTTTGTGAACTGTGATTCCCATAATATCCACACAGCCTAAATACTTGGTTGAGCATCATTGACATGAAAAGGGGTTGTGTTAGTCCTGAGTGAGGAGT
>OW240913.1:306775856-306790190 GCA_933207985.1 Pelobates cultripes | reverse complement strand
GATAGATAGATAGATAGATAGATAATCCCAGGCAGGGCTGATAGATAGATAGATCATCCTAGGCAGGGTTGATAGATAGATAGATAGATAGATAGATAATCCCAGGCAGGGCTGATAGATAGATAGATCATCCTAGGCAGGGTTGATAGATAGATAGATAGATAGATAGATAGATAATCCCAGGCAGGGCTGATAGATAGATAGATAGATTGATCATCCTAGGCAGGGCTGATAGATAGATAGATCATCCTAGGCAGGGTTGATAGATAGATAGATAGATAGATAGATAGATAATCCCAGGCAGGGCTGATAGATAGATAGATAGACTGATCATCCTAGGCAGGGCTGATAGATAGATAGATCATCCTAGGCAGGGTTGATAGATAGATAGATAGATAGATAGATAGATAGATAATCCCAGGCAGGGCTGATAGATAGATAGATCATCCTAGGCAGGGCTGATAGATAGATAGATAGATCATCCTAGGCAGAGTGAGTTATCTCAGTAATAGAGAGCAGTGGGTGCTAGCAGTAGTCCCTCCCTCCCTGTGCCCTAATAGCTGACATGCTGCTTATTACACACAGGAAGTTCCCAGTGGCTATGACGGGCCGGCTCATGCTGCACACCATGGCCGCAGTGTGTATGTGTCCGGTGACAGTGGGCCAGCACATTGCCCCAAGTCGCCCGCACAGGCTATGAAAGCTGCCGGCCTGCTTGCCCTCCACCAGCTGCGCACCCGAGCCGCTCAGCACTGCGGATACACACTGGCTGTCAGCGCTGCCACCTCGCCTCACTCACCCGTCACACTGGCCTGAGTGACCCTTTGGATGACAGCTCTCATCGTGCCCGGTTGGGGGGGACTGGCGTGAGCGGCAGGCTGGAGCAGAGCCTTTCCCTGGTGCTTCCTACAACCTGCTCGGTCTGAGAGCGCCCTCTAGAGGCTGTACTGCGAAACACACAGCGCTCTGCAGAGTCTAGGATTCCATACACACTAACTCTTACTATAGACATTATCACAGAGGAGTAAAGGGTGACAAAGGGAGCAATCTCTGTCACTCAGGAGTAAAGGATGACAAAGGGAGCAATCTCTGTCACTCAGGAGTAAAGGATGACAAAGGGAGCAATCTCTGTCACTCAGGAGTAAAGGATGGCAAAGGGAGCAATCTCTGTCACTCAGGAGTAAAGGATGACAAAGGGAGCAATCTCTGTCACTCAGGAGTAAAGGATGGCAAAGGGAGCAATCTCTGTCACTCAGGAGTAAGGGGTGACAAAGGGAGCAATCTCTGTCACTCAGGAGTAAAGGATGGTAAAGGGAGCAATCTCTGTCACTCAGGAGTAAGGGGTGACAAAGGGAGCAATCTCTGTCACTCAGGAGTAAAGGATGACAAAGGGAGCAATCTCTGTCACTCAGGAGTAAAGGATGACAACGGGAGCAATCTCTGTCACTCAGGAGTAAAGGGTGACAAAGGGAGCAATCTCTGTCACTCAGGAGTAAAGGATGACAAAGGGAGCAATCTCTGTCACTCAGGAGTAAAGGATGACAAAGGGAGCAATCTCTGTCACTCAGGAGTAAAGGATGACAAAGGGAGCAATCTCTGTCACTCAGGAGTAAAGGATGGCAAAGGGAGCAATCTCTGTCACTCAGGAGTAAGGGGTGACAAAGGGAGCAATCTCTGTCACTCAGGAGTAAAGGATGGTAAAGGGAGCAATCTCTGTCACTCAGGAGTAAGGGGTGACAAAGGGAGCAATCTCTGTCACTCAGGAGTAAAGGATGACAAAGGGAGCAATCTCTGTCACTCAGGAGTAAAGGATGACAACGGGAGCAATCTCTGTCACTCAGGAGTAAAGGGTGACAAAGGGAGCAATCTCTGTCACTCAGGAGTAAAGGATGGCAAAGGGAGCAATCTCTGTCACTCAGGAGTAAAGGTTGACAAAGGGAGCAATCTCTGTCACTCAGGAATAAAGGATGGCAAAGGGAGCAATCTCTGTCACTCAGGAGTAAAGGGAGCAATCTCTGTCACTCAGGAATAAGGGGTGACAAAGGGAGCAATCTCTGTCACTCAGGAGTAAGGGGTGACAAAGGGAGCAATCTCTGTCACTCAGGAGTAAAGGGAGCAATCTCTGTCACTCAGGAGTAAAGGATGGCAAAGGGAGCAACCTCTGTCACTCAGGAGTAAAGGGAGCAATCTCTGTCACTCAGGAGTAAAGGGTGACAAAGGGAGCAATCTCTGTCACTCAGGAGTAAAGGATGGCAAAGGGAGCAATCTCTGTCACTCAGGAGTAAAGGATGGCAAAGGGAGCAATCTCTGTCACTCAGGAGTAAAGGGTGACAAAGGGAGCAATCGCTGTCACTCAGGAGTAAGGGGTGACAAAGGGAGCAATCGCTGTCACTCAGGAGTAAAGGGAGCAATCTCTGTCACTCAGGAGTAAAGGGTCCGTCACTCAGTGGAAACCCTTAACGACGTAAAATGAACCCCAGATCGTGGGGTTAATGGTGCTCCGGTCTGCCTCTGTATTAGAGGCAGACCGGGAGCACTCGATCTCGCTGCCCCAGCACCGGTGCTCGCTCTGACAGGCTGTCAGAGTGAGCACATGTGCTCAGTATACTCACCTTCCGCCTCCCTGCACTTCCTGGTTCTGTGTGAAGTGCGGGGAGACGAATCATCACTGATCTTGTCCCTGTTAGAAAAAAATAAATAAAGTTAATTTAAAATCTCACCCCCCTTTACCCATTTTAATAAAAAATTAACCCCTTTCCTACAAATTGATCACTGACTACAGTGATCAATTGGCAGGGATTACATTTTACTATGATCTGATTTTTTTTTTTTTAACCCCTGGCAATTAACTTTTATTTATTTTTTAACCCTCAGGGGTTAAATTTATTTTATTAATTAATTTAAGTATTTTAAAATTATAAATTTAGCTAGCTGGGGTGGGTGGAAGTTAGTGGGGAATTGGGGGATTTGGTGTTAGGCTAACTAGGGGTTAACGTTAAAAAAAGTTTTAAAATAAGCTTTAAAAAGTTCAAAATTAAGTTAAAAAAAGTTTTAATAACGTTTAAGTAAAAAATAACCCCCCCCCCTTTAGTCAGTCCAAATAAAAATTAACCCCTTCGCTGCCAGTCGATCACTGCCTACAGTGATCAAAATCTAATCACTAATTTTTTTTAACCCCTGACGATTAACCTTTATTTATTTTTTAACCCTCAGGGGTTCAATTTATTTAATTAACTAATTTAAATATTTTATAATTATATATTTTGCTAGCTGGGGTGGGTGGGAGTTATAGGAAAATGGTGAATTTACTGTTAGTGCTGCTTATTGCTAGTTAGGGGTTAACGGTAAAAAAAAAAGCTTAGAAAAATGTTAAATCTGTAAAAAAAAGTTTTAAGAAAGTTTAGGAAAGTTTAAAAAAAATTAGTAAGCAAAACAAAAGTTTAAAAACTAGTTTTTAAAAGTAAAAAAGTTTCAAAAAGTAACAAAATACATTTAAAAATCATTACCACTACACCTGGAACAAACTAGAGAAAAAATGATCCCACGCCAAGGTTCAAAATATGCCTTTTGAATTACCCCAGGGTGTATTCTTTAATAAATAGTATGTGTTTGTGGGGAAGTTTCAATAACCAACCGTCTAAACTACTCCAAATTGGAACATGGACAAAGCGTAAAACTTCAAAGTTAGAAAAAAACTGAATGGCTGCATCTCAAATGTGCCCCTTCAACATCCACATATATCTGGCAAAGGTACATACGGGTGTATTGCTGTACTCAGCCGACATAGCTGAGCAGCATATGAAGTATTATACAGTGGTAGCACACATAAGGTTTGCAAAATATACTGTGCAAACTCACTTTGTGTGTCAAAAAGTCAGAAAAAACGCTTATTACCACTACACCTGGTACAAGCTAGCGGAAAAATGATCCCAAGCTAAGGTTCAAAATATACCTTTTGAAATACCCTGGGGTGTCTACTTTAAGAAATGGTAGGCCTTTGTGGGGTAGTTTGAATTTAAAACCTGCGAAGATGCTTGGAAATTGCACATAGGCCCATCGTCAAAGTTCGGTAAAAACTGATATGGCTTGGTCTCCTATATGGCACTATAGCTTCATGAAATAGTGCCAAAGACATTCATTGGGGGTGTCTTTTTACTCAGAAGACTTAGCTGAGCATAATTTGGGGGGTTTGAACTTAGTGGCATATACAAAATGCCCAGCAAAAATGCAATCCGTATGTAAAAAAAATGCACAAAATTATTTTTTACCACATACTTTGGCATATATTGGTGAAAAAATGGGGGCATGTTAAAGCACAATATGCACCTTATGAGATACCCTGGAGTGTCTACTTTTATAAATGGTAGGCCTTTATGGGGTTTTTTTGAACAGTCAAACTGTTGTAATACCCCAAATGGAAGCAAAGGCTCATTAAATCCGTCTCTCAAAATTTTACTGTGAATACTGAAAAGGACAGGTCTCCTCTATGGCACTGTAACTTCACGAAATAGTGCCAAAGACATGCAATGGGTGTGTCATTTTACTCAGCAGATGTAACTGAACACAAAATAAAACTTTGTACAGGAATAGCACACACCAACTTTACAAAATACACATGAGAATTTCTTTGTTATAAGTTTGTTTGCCAAAAACCAAAAAAAAACTATTTTACTCCAATATTTAGCAGAGGTTGGCGGTGAAATGGCTACGTAGAAAGTGTCAGAACAACCTTTGGTAAATAGCCCGTGATGTCTACTTTATATAAATATATACTTTTGTGAGGCAATTTTGTTTTCTTTTATGGCTATTAAGCTTACAAGACAAACATACCAAATTCTAAAATCGCTCCACATTAAAAGTTTATTTTACTCATTGTGCTTTGTGACTTGTAACTACCAAAGAAACTTAAAATACCAGACACATTATATATTCTGTGAATCAGAACAACTAAATGAATTTATTTTTAATTACTTTCCTTAACCTGCACTATTTGTGCAAACATTATTATTACAAAAACTGTAAAAAAAAAAACCCACAAAATATTTAATTTTTTTTGCATTTTTCTGTATTTTTTTTATAATAAATAAGCATTTATATATATGTTACATCAAATTAAAGCCCTTTCTGTCCTTTAAAAAACGGTATATAGCATGTGTTGGTGCAATAAATTAGTAATATGCAAATTGCAGGTGAACGTAAACAGCAAAAAATGCTGTTGTCATTAAGTGAAAGACAAGCTTCTGAAGCTCTGTCCTTAAGGGGTTAATCAATAGGCACCTTTACTGAGCCAGCATACAGGCTCCACACTTCTGAGTATAATAATTGCTGTTTATTTACCATATGGAAGTATAAGGGGATCTGCACCATTACTTTGTTGCTTTTTTCTAGAGTAAAACAAGGAAAAGAAAGAGCACCATAACTACAAGATCCAGAAAGTGGAGTGGTCGCCCATAACGGACCAATAAGCTATACATACTAGAGCTAGGTTACATAGCTCTGGAAATTGTGAGTTTGCAATTGTTTAAATGTTTTTATACTATTGCAGTTTATTTCTCTATTTAAAGGAACACACACAGAATTGAAGTACCTCAATAACGAATTAAGCTAAGTGTCTTTTAGTACATATGTATATATGAATTGTCTATGTATTACACTAAGATAGCGCTCCACTATTTTCTGTATATGCAATAAGTGTTTGTGTGGTTTTGGGAGAATTACACATTTAGTGTTGTAGCAGCTTCGTTTTATTGAAAAAACTCCAAATTGGTACACTGATAGAGTTGATAAGCATATATCTCTTGATTATAGCACACACAAATCTGTTTGTGTTATACAAATATATATATATATATATATACATATATATATATATATATATACCCACATATAACTAATTATAATTATGTTTAATTATATATAAATAGTAATAGTTAATATTAGAATATTCATGGATATATCAATGAAGAAATGTCATGTTATTTACTAACGTTAGTGGAATATATGTAATAGACATGTATAAATCACATGTGTAACATTACTAAGTGATACACACAGTTTCACACAAGATTACCAATGACAGATAACATTGCAATAATTAATTTACTTTTAAATATTAAGGATCTGATTATACAAAGTTACATTGTATTAAGAGGGTGAATAGGGGTTCAATAATGCCAACATTCTAATTTAATGGCACCACACCAGACAGTATGTGTAGTAAAAACCAAAGAAAACACTTTCAAGTCTGACAGCTTTTTGACGAATAGGCATCATAAAGATAGCTAAGATGACATCAAATGCAACACGAAATTTAGTTAACCCATTATACAAAATAGTAAATGGACCACCTGACTAGAATTTTCTGTAATGTAATTGCGCCATCTACTGACCAAAATCAAGATGATAGCCTGTAGGGAAGACACGCCCGCCTTACTCTATTGGTCACTGTCAACTAGTGACGTGTAGAGAGATTCTCCTTTAAAAATTAAGGACAGAGGAGCAAAATACATTCTCTGGGGATCTGACATCTGGAGCAGGAACTAGGACACACCTAACTTTCTGTATCTCTTCCAAATAATTCTGGAACTTTAAAAAAATCCTAACACTTGTCTCTTCAACTGAAAACTTTCCTATCTTCCACAATTCTCATTCATACTTGCATTCACAATTCCTGGGGTATATCTCCAAGCCTGATAGAAGTTCTACAAAAGAACTGGTAATTATGCTGGTTGTAATTTAAATTAAATAAACTTTTACATAAAAGCCAAATATATTTGGGTGATGGTTGGTCAGGTTTCTAAGTTAGAAATCATAATTAATTAAGGAATATATGGTGTAACGGATCACCTGGCACCCCGACTGGGTACCTCCGTTGAAGGATGCTCCTAGCGCTTTGTGAGGGCTCCAAGCACTCCAGCCGATACCATAACCACCGTAGACTCCTTCAGAGAGCAAGACAGGAACAAGCTCTTACAGGAGCTTAGAAGTGATTATCCAAGGGAGCATGCAGAGCATAGCAATCCCTTGTAGTGATAGAGCAATTCCCCCAATAAGAGACAGGACTCTATATTGAGGGTGAAGAAGAACTGAAGCTTTTAATCAAACACTCTGCTTTTATGCACATTTCACACATAGTACTGCCCACAGGGTTTTGCAGAACAACCAATCAATACGTACAATACACTCAGACACTCCCACACAAAATCCCCCCCTCTGCCTGTGATATAATTACTGAACACAATGGTCTAATGTAATTATCACAGGCAGGAAAATACACAGTTTTACACAATATTCATAACTCTAAAAATATACATCACATTCACATAAAACTTAAATTTTCAGAATCAGCATACTCCAAATACAAACATACGTCGAAATCATACAAATTGGTCCAGTGGGTCAAAAGTTAGTTGGAAATCCCTTTGTGACCGCCTGCAAGCATGGCTTGGGTGTGGTAAGCCAATTACCTCCAGCATACAGAAAATAGCTCTATTCACAACAACCGTTAAAACACATAAAAATACATTATTCCTAATATACTTAACAGAACCCCCACATTCAACCTATCCCTAGATAGCTTGGATCTGAGCACTCACTATATCCGAACAGCGCTCAGATTCCACAAACACAGTCAAATCGCCATGGGGTTAAACCATAGCAACAAGTTCCAACTGGTCTGGCAGTGTCCCTGGGACAACGCCCTGCTGGAGAACAATAGACAGGAAACGGGGGAGGGGCACACCTTGTCATGTATTCAAAGGGGTAGAAAAAGTGTTTCAGAATCCAATAAGCCCAAATAATGTCTTTAAAGGGCAATACGTCCCAGGGGCAATAGTCACATGGCAGGAGGCTGGCAATCAGTCTTCTCCAATTCCCAGTGGCTAGGTTGGTTTCGCCACATATGGTTATACAAATTCCATTCCTGCAGGTGGAATAATTAAACATTATATTTACTGGTAATTTGCCAAAATTAGAATACTGAACTTTTACCCAGATATATTTACTTACCTGAATTAGGGATAGTAATCTTTAATTAGGAAAGCTAAAATTCTGCGTTTGGTAAAATCTTGTTAGAATTACTCTTATTGGATGCAAAGGAATGGTTAAATGATCTGGTATGAAAAAGATTATATTGTCAATGGCAACAAAAAAGGGTATCTTGCATATGAGAATTGTAGCCAATAGTGAGATGTTAACTCACTGGCAATTAAAAGGCTTATTGCTCTATGCTGCACTGTTGTGATACAGACGCTGTGAAAAGCTCTGTGTAAAGGAATTTCAAGTTGATGCTGTGTAAGGATTTGCATCGCTGATTTCAAAGTGAAGTGTCCCGTCATAAATCTTGTTGAAATTTGCATCTATGTCGATATAAATATTGCTATTTAGCGGTCTGTAAACTGTGTTAAGTCACTACCATATTGTATACTTATGTTATACCTAAATATTCATTGATTGTCACGCATGTTACACATTATTATTATTGTCACAATAAATTATATTTTTATAATTAGTTTCTGATTAATGTGTGAAATATAAATCCTCTAATAAACGTACTCCAGGGTCTAAAAGAGTTGAAAATAGTGGGTAGCTCTTAGCTTTAAATTATTCCATGGGAAGAGTGCCAATATATAAATTTTTGATATAATAAAAATTATAAAATTAATTTGCTAATTTAAGAAAATATTATTTTTAATATTTATCACCCCATAAATATCCTCACTGATACTAATAGAGTTATCCAGAGTGATGTTAATATAATTCAAAATGAACTTCAAAATGTTGGTCTAAATAGTTTAAATAAACCAACAACAACATAGCTGACTTGGAGATTTCTTTCAAATAAAATTTTGGTCTAAAATGTGATATTCTCATTTTTTTTTTTGGAAATATGTTTATTCAGTTAATTGGAGAATCAGCAGTTAGAACAGTTTGAAGACTCGCATGTCTAGGTATGCATTCATTATAAGTGTAACAGGGGTAGGAAAAACTGGTAATCCATGAAAAAGAAAGATAGGGAAAGAGAAGAAGTGGAGAAAAAAACAAAAAAAAAAATTAAATAAATCTGCAACATACCAAGCTTGCAGGCCTATGAGTCTGCTTGTTTTACGAAACGAGTGGACACGCAGGTCCGTATTGACTTTCCAAGGTGTATATCCAGGGGCGTACCTAGAGCATTTGGCACCCGGGGCGGATCCTGTGCTTGGCACCCCCTCCCAAAAAAAAAAACCTGTAAAAATGTTTAAAGGTTTTCTTTTTTTTTTACAATTTGTAAACTTTTCAAAACCGCTGTCAGCCCCTCCTACAAAACCCTTGTCCTGCCCCGCCCCTCCTACAAAACCTCTGTCCTGCCCCTTCTACAAATCCTGTACTGCCCCGTCTACAAAACCCCCACAACCCCCTTCCACAAATCCCCTGCTTATCCCCCCTTATAAAGACTCCTGTCCCAATACAAAAACCCCGACCCCTTCTACAAAATCCCTGCGGCCCCACACACACATTTACAGACAGACAGTCACACACTCAGTTACAGGCAGACAGTCACACACAGTCACAGGCAGACAGTCACACATACACATTTCCTCCGTGCGGCCAGTTTATCAGCTGTTTGGCAGGTAGGCTGTACTGGCCGCCCGACACCGTAACTACATGGGACACTGTCGGCCACAGCTCACACACAGCCCCCACTCCAGCCAGGGCGGTACAAGGATTTTTGCCGCCCAAGGCAAAAGTAAGTTGCCGCCCCCCATGTGACTCACAATGCCCCAGCCATATGATTTGCCATGTTAGCTTCGCAGCCAGTGCTGCAGTGCCGCCCGTGTTTACATTAAAGGCCTGCAGGGACGAACTATAGACACCAGAACCACTACATTAAGCTGAGTAGTTCTGGGGACTACTCAGTGTTTCTTCGCGTGAGGTAAATTAGAGCTTAGTGCCACCCGAATAATATACTAGATTGCCTGCCCACAACCAGATGGGGATGATGATGGGCTCTAGCTGCAGTCTGGCTCCACTGGTCTGGTGCAGAACAGGCTCTCTGGAGGAGGTTTGTAACTGTGGTCACAAAAATCAATGTTCTGGGAGAACGGGAAACAGCTCCATTTTTTGGGGGTCCTTTACACAGCTCAAGGTCTGGGTCCCAGGGTCCACCTTCATGTTCCACCAATGAGTTTGTTCACAGGGGGTGGAGTGTGTATGGGATGTCCTGATATGTGTGTAAGGAATGCATTGTGTGAATCTGTGTTTGTATGTGTAAGGGCTGCAAGGTGTGTTTTCTGTGTATGTACGGTATGCAGTGTGTGCGTCTGTAAGGGGTGCATTGAGTGTGTGTAAGGAATGCATTGTGTGTTTCTGTGTGTGTAAGGGTTGCATTGCTTGTGTCTGTGTGTGTAATGCATTGTGTGTTTTTCTGTGTGCAAGGGGTGCATTGTGTGTATGTATGTGATGAATGTCAATCTCTCCTCCCGCTCCAATTTCCTTCTCCTCCTCCCAATTTCTCTTTCTCACCCCCCTCCTAATTTCTCTCTCACCCCCGCTCCTATTTTCTCTCACCCTCCCTCCTTTCTCTCTCATCCACCTTCTTTTTCTTTCTCACCCACCCCCCCTTATTTCTCTCTCACCCCCCCTTATCTCTCTCTCTCACCCCCCCTTATCTCTCTTTCTCACCCCCCCTTATTTCTCTTTCTCACCCCCCTATTTCTCTTTCTCTCACCCCCTTATTTCTCTTTTTCTCACCCCCTTATTTCTATTTCTCACCCCCTTGACTCTCTTTCTCACTACCCCTTATCTCTCTTTCTCACCCCTCTTATTTCTTTTCTCACCCCTCTCTCACCCCCCTTATTTCTTTTTCTCACACCCCTCTCTCACCCCCCTTATTTCTTTTCTCACCCTCTCTCACCCCTTATTTCTCTCTCACCCTCTCTTTTACTTATTTTCTCTTTCTCACCCCTCTCTCACCCCTTATTTCTCTTTCTCACCCCCCATTTCTCTTCTCACCCCCCTCTCTCTCCCCCTTCTTTCTCCCCCTCCCCCCTATCTCCCTGTAGCGTGGCCGAGCCCTGTATAGTCCGCGGGTACAGGGAGCTTTTGTTTCCTGTACCCGGCTGGACTAACAGGAAGTGCACACTCAGTGTTCCCTTCCTGTTAGTCCGGCCGGGTACAGGAGACAGCTGCTCTCTGTACCCGTCGGACCATGCTGCAGTGAGGGAGCTGACAGGAGCGCTCCCTCCTGTCAGCCTCTCCTCAGGCTGCGCCCGGGCAGTGCGGTCCGCCCTCATGGAAGCACCGCCCGGGCAAAGCTGCAGCTGCCTGAGGCTCTTCACAGAGCGCTCGGGCGGCTGCAGCATGGGGGGGGGCGGCGGGGCTGGTCATGGCACCCCCCACCCTGGTGGCACCCGGGGCGGACCGCCCCCCCGACCCCCCCTTAGTACGCCACTGTGTATATCTAGTTACTCTTACCCCATAGTGAGAGATAAGCATATCCAATTCTTGTATGACAGTACAGTTCTAAGTGTAACAATTAAAGACGGGAGCTTTGTTTCATTTATAACTGGTATTCATTGTTCGGAACACTGGTATTCCCTTGATTGTTACCTATGGCTGAGATCGTGTAGCGTTCGGGAGTCCCTTCGCCCATTTGTGGTTGCCAGGTACTCGTGTCTGGCCCGGTGTGGTACTTATCGTGGTGCTATTTAGCCTGAGTGTTACCCTATTGCGTGAGAAAGATATGTTTGGCGGCTATCCGGTGTTTTATTCGCAAGTGTGTCATAATCCTGTCTACTCGTCAGGTATCTAAGCCACATTGTGTCCCGTGTCCCCAGGACTCCGTGTATTTATTAGTTTCCCTCAATTAATGTATGTTGTGCCTCCCTGTAATCCTTGTGAAATGTTGTGTTGGCTATCTATCCCACAATCAGTCCACTCGGCCCCGACTCCCACTCCCCTCGGTCCCGGTGTGCAAGGATAAGGGGTAAGGAAGAGGTGAGGAGCAGTGGCGGGCGGGCCACTTAGGGTGTGGTCCCTCTAGCACTGTCCGACCCAGCCTGCGCCCCCGACGCGGGCCCCCGTGCGTCTCCGTCTCCTCGATAGCGAGAAATGTATAGGAACCACAGCGTCCACATCTCCGTGTGCTTGGTCCCTCTTCCTGTTACAATAGCATGTGCTTCTTCTGCTCCTTGGATCTCTTCCACTCTACGGATCCACTCTTTTTTGGTCGGGATTTCACTTTTTTTCCAGTGGACTGGAACATTTGCCTTGGCAGCATTAAGCAGGTGTTGTAGTATCGATTTCTTATATGATCTTATGGGTTGTGTCGAGATGTGCAACAATGCCAATTCTGCATTCCATTCCGGTAAGTCTCCCAGGATGAGCGTCACCGTTTCTCTAATCATTTCCCAAAATGGGATGATAACCCTGCATTCCCACCATATGTGCCGCACTGTGCCGCGTGTTTCCTGGCACCTCCAACACATCGGGGGAATTGAAGGGAAGATACGGTGCAGAAGAACTGGTGTTCTATACCAGAAAGAGATCAACTTATAGTTCATCTCCTGGTAGTATGAGCTCATAGAGTTCTTATGCTGCCAGAGCAACGCCGTATCCCATTGTTGTGTTGTCAATGTTATTCCTAGTTGTTCTTCCCACTGCCTTTTGAACGTAGTAGCCGTAGGTGTGCCTCCGATTAGAAGATGTTGGTATAACGCCGAGATTGTATGTTCTATGTTGGTGCTTCGGTCGCAGAGGCCCTCAAACCACGTGAGGTCTCTATGCAAGCGATCTTTGTGCGGGAATGAATCGTAAAAGTGTTTCAGTTGTAGATATCTAAATTGGAGGACAGGAGTCCGCGGTCTATCGCCTAACATCGAGGGGAGGTCCCACATTCTCCCGCCCTCGAGTGCCTTATGTATGGGTATGTATGCCCCAGGATCCTGGAGGGGCAATGCTGCAGGATGGAGTCCCCCCCCAACGGCTGTGTTATACGTGATCGGTATCATTGGGCTGGGCATAGGGGATACGTGGTCTTGAGTCCTCAGTGTTTTCCATCCATGTATTGTCTGCAGGATCAGTCCTTCCTCCGCAGGGTGGGAGAGCGATCGTTCAGGACCCCCCAGATTTTCATCTCCAATGTTGGTCCGATGAGGCCCCTGTCGAGTACCACCCATTGTTTAGTTTTCTGTGTTGTGTGCCAATCTAGTACGCGTTGCATGATCGTGGCCTGATGGTATTTCCTAAAATCTGGAAGCGCTAGTCCTCCGCAAATTCTAGGTCGGCAGATAATGTTGTGTCTAATCCTGGATCTTCCTCCCCGCCAGACGAATTTGATCACCGCCGTTTTCAGGGTGGAGAAAAAGGTTGGTGGTATTGCGAGGAGTATGGTTTGCATGAGGTATAAGATTCTCGGGAGGATATTCATTTTAATTTCCGCAATCCTCCCGTGCCATGTTATGTTAGGGTGAGAACACTTGGACAGGTCTGCGAGTACCTTCTTTAATAAGGGTGTAAAGTTATATTGATATATATTCCCCGGGTTCGTGGTCACCCAGATGCCCAGATATTTCATCTTGTCGTGGCACCAGTGGAACCCAAATTCCGGTTCTAAAGACCGGTATTCATCTGTGGGGATCGTTAAATTCAGGACCTCACATTTTGAGATGTTAAGTTTAAATCCCGATATCTGGCCAAAACTGTTAAACTCAGAGAGGAGGCACGGTATTGTGATCCTAGGGTTATGGACAAAGAAGAGGAGGTCATCTGCATATGCGGCAACTTTGTGCTGTACTCCCTGCCAGTTATATCCCTGTATGTCCGGATTTTGTCGGATTGCCTCTAATAGTGGCTCCAGGGTCATTGCAAACAGCAACGGTGATAGTGGGCATCCCTGTCGGGTCCCATTGTTGATCGCGAAGTCCGCTGTCGTGGCCCCATTGATCCGTACAGATGCGCGCGGTTTGCTATAAATGGCAGATATCCACGTAAGGAGTCTCTGGCCACAGCCTAGCCGTCTCAGTGTCGCCAGCATATATGTCCAGTTGACCCGGTCAAATGCTTTTTCTACATCTGTTGATAACAATAGCAACCGGGTCCCCAGTTTCCTCGCGTGGTGTTGGATAGAGAAAAGTCGTAGGGTGCTGTCCCTAGCTTCTCGACCTGGGATGAATCCCGTCTGGTCCTCATGTATTAAATCGGGGAGGAGATGTTTAATTCTGGTCGCTAGTGTTTTCGTGAACAATTTAGCGTCCACATTTAGTAGCGAAATCGGTCGATAGCTGCTGCAATGGAGTGAGTCTTTCCCTGGTTTAAGTAGGACTGTGATGGTGGCTGTTAGGGACTCCCCACCCA
>OW240913.1:306557421-306766214 GCA_933207985.1 Pelobates cultripes | reverse complement strand
TATCTATCAGCCCTGCCTAGGATGATCTATCTATCTATCAGCCCTGCCTAGGATGATCTATCTATCTATCAGCCCTGCCTGGGATGATCTATCTATCTATCTATCTATCTATCAGCCCTGCCTGGGATTATCTATCTATCTATCTATCTATCTATCTATCTATCTATCTATCTATCAACCCTGCCTAGGATGATCTATCTATCTATCAGCCCTGCCTGGGATTATCTATCTATCTATCTATCTATCTATCTATCTATCTATCAACCCTGCCTAGGATGATCTATCTATCTATCAGCCCTGCCTGGGATCTATCTATCTATCTATCTATCTATCTATCAACCCTGCCTAGGATGATCTATCTATCTATCAGCCCTGCCTGGGATTATCTATCTATCTATCTATCTATCAACCCTGCCTAGGATGATCTATCTATCTATCTATCAGCCCTGCCTGGGATTATCTATCTATCTATCTATCTATCTATCAGCCCTGCCTAGGATGATCTATCTGTCTATCAGCCCTGCCTAGGATTGATTATCTATCAGCCCTGCCTAGGATGATCTATCTGTCTATCAGCCCTGCCTAGGATGATCTATCTGTCTATCAGCCCTGCCTAGGATTGATTATCTATCTATCTATCTATCTATCTATCTATCTATCTATCTATCTATCAATCTATCAGCCCTGCCTAGGATGATCTATCTATCTATCTATCTATCTATCTATCTATCTATCTATCTATCAGCCCTGCCTAGGATTATCTATCTATCTATCTATCTATCTATCAGCCCTGCCTAGGATTATCTATCTATGTATCTATATATCTATCTATCTTGCCTGGGATTTTCTACCCATCAACCCTTTTTTGGAATTGTCTATCCTGCCTGGTATTGTCTGTCTATCTGTTTATCAGTCCTGCCCGCAATTATCTATCACACAAGTTTTTCTTTAAATTGGAATTAACACAGCTCTCACTATTTAAGCAGCACTGTCCCCCAATGGTGACATTGCTGCTGGGAGTCTGGTGTCCGAGGTGGGCAGGTTAAGTAGAGTTTACTTACCTGAACCTGTCGCTCGTAGGTATCTCCATCTTGGAATCTTAGAAATGAGTGTTTCTAAAGATTCTATCTTTATGAAATGCAAATTTTTCAGAGGGAACAAAAGTGCCACTTTAATCTGAGCATTACATGGTGCATAGAAAGCTCTGTATTTTACTGAGCCCACAAGGAGTGACCACAACTGTCCTACTTGGAACAAACACATCTGAATATTTTAAGATCTCATTGGGGCAGGCACAGCTTTCTCTACATCTGAGCCCTAAACTGGACCAAATCTTGTCAGTGATGTCGGCACATCCTTCCTATTCTCCCTAGCTGATGCTAGAAGCTCCGGCTAAGGAGTTTCGATGCGCTGCTGTTGCTATTGGAGGAGAGCAGAGGGATCTCCAGTGGAAGGTCATCTCCTGTCCCTTGTTGAGACATTGACTGGCAGCTGTGAGGAAAAAAAAACTTTTAAAATAGGTTTTTCTCCAAATCTATACATTTGCTAGCAAAACTGCTAGCACAATTATAGATAGAATCGTATACTTAATCCAATGAGCATAAATTGTTTAAGGGTTGACAAATGCTCTTTAATGTCTTTAAGCTGTCCCACGCAGTCCTAGAAATAGTGGTCTTTAAAATCCCTTATAACAGCATGGAACATCCTCTGTTTTAGGTGCAAGCAGGATTAAATTCCTGGTATCAAGTTACCAAGTCAATACTTGGAGTGGCAATTTTTCATCTGGAGCCATATTTCATGGCCCTACATGATGATGAGCTGTGTGTGCGGCTTTCAAAGTGAACACTTTATGTAGCCCTTTAAATCACCCTGGCTGAACAACCACATTTTAGCAATTAGGACTAATAAATTAGTCTTTTCTAAAACCGGACAATTGCCTTTGTCCTTAATGGGTTATCTCTTTCTTTCACGGATCCTTCTGAGAAATATGGGCTCTATAACTGGACCATGCCCACAGCAAATCAAGATCTAATAAAGTCCTGTGTTAAAGAGACACTATAGGCATCCAGACCACTTCATTTTTTTGAAGTGGTCTGGGTGTAATGTTCCTGTCCTTTTAGCCCTGCAGCAGCAATCATTGCAATTTTAGGGCTAAGATACCCTCTAGTGGCTGTTTCCCAGAAGGGTGGGAAAATTCCATGAACATAGACCAGCTCTCTAACATGGGGAATTCCTAAGCGCGAGCAGTCGTAAAGTGAGGACCACCTGTAACGCACTATTAATGAGCCCTTCCTGCAGCAGATTAGTATCTTTGTAACAGAACCCTGACATTTTTGGAAAAGATATGCTTACTATAGGACCTTGCATGGCCAATAGCAAGAAGTAAGACCATCCTGTAGCAAATAAATATCTCTATAAACAGGACCTGTAATACATGCTGTAACCCTCTACCTGCAGAGAATACATGCCTCTAATAGAGTCCTGTAAAAGTAAGTCTGTTAAAGATCCTTGTAACTGGATCTACCTATAAAGAAAATACATCTTTGTAATGTTGCCCTCTTATACCATTTTGACCCATGAAAAAACAGGTATACAGAAAGATTGCAAAACATTTCCTGTGCATTAAACAAAATTACATATACTTTTTATCAAATTTGTTTAAATATTATTACATTTAATTGTGTTGGTCTATCTTTATTGAATGGGTGGCGTGTATTAAGAAATTACAGATTAAATCGGGCAAAGGTAATATGAAATCGTAAAAATAAAGTTTGTGGTATATAGAGAACATAGCCACGTTTTGTTATAGTAAAATATTCATCAGTTATATAAATAGCACTTAAACAGACATGCTTGCAATAGACACAGCATAGCCAATAGTCAAAGAGTGCAATAAAGCATAAAAATAAACCGTGAACAGAGGCACTATACAATGTTACTGTAACTATAGGGATGAAAGGCATCTGAACAGTCCTGAAGAGTAAGACTCATTTATCCATCTAGATGTCTGCATAACCCCTTTAAAAGTGAATTGTAAGAAAGTTGGAGGAGCTGTATGATAATGTGTCTGTCCGGCATTGCAATCAGCCCTCACCTTGCCTTGGCTTGCCCCATCTCCATGGCTGAGATCATCAATCGTGATGATCTCAGACAATCCAATGCTTTCCCATATTGCACATGCGCAGCAAACTTCAATGCACCTCTATCTCTATGGGCAGTTTACAGTGTCTCCATGCAGAGTGCTGTATTCTAATGGTTATCTGAGTGACTGCCATTAGAGGTGTTACCAGTCAGCACTGTAAACACTGTCTTTTACAGGCAGTGTTTATAGTGCTCAGACTGCTGGGACAGGCTATAGACACCAGAACAACTACATCAAGCTGTAGTGGTTCTGGTAACTATAGTGTCCTTTTAAGATGGTAACTAACAGATTTGTCTATAATTTAGTCATACTGGCTCTAGCAAAAAATGTGTAACTTATTACAATGTATGTAGAGTGTTGTTACAATAAAATGAGTAGATATACCCAAAAACAAAATATGTATGTAATTAGTTTTGCATGCTTTGTGTATGGGTGCATGAAATATTTATGAATCTCTAGTATCAGAAGCTTCAGTAAGCTAAAGTGGTTGATGTGTTTTGAGTGTACGTACTTGTACCTGTTCCATAAAAATATCACTTTATATAAGTGAAAACTACCTCTACAGGGATGTGGAATTTGTGTTGCGTGCTGCCCAGGCAAGACTTTTCTCATTTTTTATTTTATAACAAGGGAACGTAAACCCCTCTACGGACTGACAGCCAGAGTTAATCTACTCTTGGACCACTAGGCAGTGAGTTAACCCCCATGGACCACCAGGGATATTTAAAGGGTTACTCTAACCCTTTTTTGGTCTTTCAATTTTTGTTTCTTAAATCGGCACTGCCACTGTCTGGGAACTTTGCATAATTTGCAAAAAACCCCAACAGTGATATCGCCCTCTGCGAGCGGGTGGCGCAGGGAAAGGTGGCATTTTCTTATCTGAACCTGTCCCTCTTTTTCTGGCCAGTCCTCTTCCAGCCGACGGCACTGCAGTACTCTTGTACTTTCAAACAGACACACATGGTATTACCCACATATTGAGTAAAAACTCAACAAAAAAAATCCATGAAAGAAGTGTAAACAAACTGTGCTGGTGATTTAAAAGGAAAGGGAAAAAGATACACAGAGGGATCTGGGAACTGGGGCAGACTTTTATATTTACCTTTCTATATGGAGTGTTCTACCTAGACATTACCTTACTAAATATTCAAACTGGAGTGTACTATCTAGATATAACCTTACCTAAGTATCCAAACTGCCCTGATCTTGATGGGAAGTATCCATGTGATATGCTGCTAACACCCTAGATACTGTGTCCATATGAGTTACTAGAGGATTAATTCAAAGGATTTTTACCATTCATACCTCTAGTTTAAATTCATTGCAAGGGACTTTTTGTCCCCTTTCTCTATATTAAACTATATACTCATATTATAGTGTGATAATATGAGTATATATATATGATAATATGAGTATACTCATATTGAAGGCTAACTTAAAGGGTAGTTTTTTCTCCCTTACAAAATAGTTAAAGGATCACTATAGTGTCAGGAAAACAAACTTGTTTTTATGACATATGTCATCCTTAGGACACCCCCACCCTCAGGGTCTCCCTCCCTTGGCGCTGGAGGGGTTAAAACCCCTTCAGCTACTTACCTTTATCCAGCTCCGGGCTCCCTCAGCACTGGTGACCTCTCCTCCCCGCCGACGTCAGCTTCCGAGTGGAGCAGAATGCGCATGCACGGCAAGAGCCGCGTGCAAACAGTCCATAGGAAAGCATTTCTCAATGCCTTCCTATGGACGTTCTGCACGCTGGATGCGAATTTCGCATCCAGCGTCGCAGAAGCGCCTCTAGCGGCTGTCAAGAAGACAGCCACTGCTATGTTTACATGTGAAGGGTTAAAACCTGGGTGAACCTGGCACCCAGGCCACTTCATTGAGCTGAAGTGGTCTGGGTGACTATAGTGTCCCTTTAACCCTCTCAACTCCTCACTCCTGTAGATTGCATCTTATACTCCAAACAAGATAAGGAGTCATCTTTTGCTGTTCCACATATATTTCTTTAAATACTATTCAAATATCTACTACAATCCACTTGAATTTTTAAGCTGCTTTAATTGAGTCTGTAAACTGATAAATCTTTTGCAACATATTGACAGTAGTAGCTATCTTTTTAATACTGACACCTCATACAGTGTGTCAGTTTATACAAGCTACTTTCCATCAATAGATATACACTTGAGGCTATCATAGATTGTGTATATTTTTCCCTTTCTTTTTAAATCACCAGCACAGTTTGTTTACACTTCTTTCACAGATTTTTTTTTGTTTTGTTTTGTTTAGTCTAACATATGCAGTTAATATATTATTTTACTTTAAACCTTTTCAATTGAGTTTTAACTCAATATATGGGTAATACCCTGTGTGTTTGTTTGGGATATGGGATCTGTGTGACTGTACACCCGGATCTCTTTTCCCAACAAAGTCATTCAGGGTATTCTCATTTTCCTCTCAATTATCTGGGTTATGTCCATATTACCCACTTAGTCCTCCTCTGATCTTAGGGCCAGATATTCTGCCCCTTGGGTCTCCCCCTTTTGTTGCTTCATAGTCCCTACTCTCAGTATGTCTTTTGACTGAGTTGAAATTTCAGTGAAATTCCAAGACATTCATTATGAGTATTTCATAAAGACTTTATTACTCTTTTATTTATTTATTTATTTATTTATTTTTTTTTTTTGGGGGGAGGTTAGTTACATTGCCACTTTAAAAGTTAATAGACCCCTTCATTATTGTCTAATTTCCTATAAAATGCAATCCAGCTCCGGGCGATGTCTGGACGCTTTACTCCCTTCTGCTGTATGATCTAACCAAATGCTTCCTAAATTACTTTGACTAAATAAAGCAGTTTTAGTGTATAGATCATTCCCCTGCAATTTCACTGCTCAATTCACCGTCATTTAGGAGTTAAATCACTTTGTTTCTGTTTATGCAACCCTAGCCACACCTCCCCTGGCTATTATTGACAGAGCCTGCATGAAAAAAAAACTGGTTTCACTTTCAAACAGATGTAATTTACCTTAAATAATTGTATCTCAATCTCTAAATTGAACTTTAATCACTTACAGGAGGCTCTTGCAGGGTCTAGCAAGCTATTAACATAGCAGTGGATAAGAAAATCTTAATTAAACTGAACTTGCAATAAAGAAAGCCCTAATAGGGCTCTCTTTACGGGAAGTGTTTATGGAAGGCTGTGCAAGTCACATGCAGGGAGGTGTGACTAGGGTTCATAAACAAAGGGATTTAACTCCTAAATGGCAGATGATTGAGCAGTGAGGCTGCAGGGGCATGTTCTATACACCAAAACTGCTTCATTAAGCTAAAGTTGTTCAGGTGACTATAGTGTCCCTTTAACTAGAGGATGCTTTATCAGGACAGCACTGTCATTAGAGCCTTAAAGGGACACTATAATCAACAGAACAAATACAGCTTATTGCATTTGTTCTGGTGAGTATATTCATTCCCTTGAGGCTTTTTTCAGTAAACAGTTTTTCATTTTCAGAGAAAATGCATTATTTACATTACAACACCTCCACTGGCCATTTGGATGGCTGCTAGAGGTGCTTCCTGGGGCAGTGGTGAAAACTGTGCAGCACTGACTTTGAGTGTCTCCTCCCTCTGCATGGAGACACTGAATTTTCCTCATAGAGATGCATTGATTGATCTACGAGGAGAAGCTGATTAGCCAGGGCTGTGTTTGTTTAGCTTGTGCTGGCACTGCCCATGATCTGATTTCTTCAGTCTCAGCCAATCCAGTGCTTTCCTATGGGAAACCATTGTGATTAAACTCAGATCACCACTTCTCATGATGTCAGCAAATGAGGCAGATCAGGGGCAGAGCCAGGTTAAGGTAAAATTTTACTATATTGAAGGGGGAAGGGGGCTAGATGGTGTTTTAACACTATATGGTCAGGGATACGTTTGTGTTCCTGACCCTATAGTGTTCCTTTAAAACAAATTAACCAGTATATATATGTAATAGGTATGCATCCTAACTGTGATTAAATGTTCTCTCATTTCATAGTGGGCGATGAACAGATCAGCTCCATCGGACGGGGCATCTGTGTCCTGCTGGGTATTTCTGTGGAAGACACACAAAAAGATGTAGATTACATGTAAGTTATATGTTTTAAGTAAAAACCTCCTTTCTTGTCACTCCAATGCTATTCCTCATCTGGAAATGGTTCCTTGCTCCTTTAAAGTAACACTAAATACCAAAACAACTATGCGCTTAATAAAGCAGTTGTGATGTTATAGATTATGGCCCTGCAGTCTCACTGCTGAAATCACTGCCATTTAGGTGTTAAATCACTTTGTTTATGCAGCCTTAGCCACATGTCTCCTGGCTGGGTCTCACATAGCTTCTATGAAGAATTTGTTTTCATTTTCAAGCAGATTTTACAGTACAGTGTTTACTTTAGAAGTTATCATGCCATGCATTAATGTACATCCACAATAATTTTATTCACAAAGTAACATGTTGCAGCGAAAACACATCAATACCCACACACATAAAACATGGCACACGATTAATATCTTCATCAAACTCAGTTAATTACCTGAATACTTTTATTTAAAAGAAATGGACTCAATCTTCACGTATCACCTATTCAAGTAGCACTTTGCAAGGATTTAGCGTAGAGCTTTCATTAGAAAGATTTAGAATCATACTTCTAGTGACTCTCACACTGACAGCTTCTAGAGGTGCTCTCTACAGTTTTGATTGGCTCCATGCTTACTTGTTAGTAATATCGGATTGGTAGAGCACGGTGATTACTGCACTTGTGCCATAGATCTGCAATGTTTTTGCATAAATAGCATGAATTTGGACTGAGATCAACAGTATTGACAATCTCACAGAAGGTGGAGTAACTGCTGAGTGGAAACTGTCCCGATTTTGAAATAACATACTTTACTTTTGTTTTAGAAAAGGAGCACATCTAACTTATAAAATAATGTATTTATGTTTAAAGCTAGAGTGTGCCTTTAGCCATCTATATTGAGTGAATGGAAAGATTAAAGTCACGGTCAAAATTCTAGATGCCATATACTGACATATGCTATTGGCACCACTTAAGTTCTCAGAATAGGGCAAATTGTTTAGTTTTAGCTTATCCAATCAAATTTACGTAATAACAATGTTAAAGACTAATGAAAACATCAGCTGGTTTGTAATGCTGTATTTAGTCTGTGGATGGTCACATAACCTAATCTGGTTTGATAAGTACATAATGTACAAAGTTTACATTAAGACTAAAATGTATAAGAGTTCTTAAATGCTTATTAAAGCTGCGCATGAATTTCTATCTTTGTCATGGAAAATGGATTACTAATAGTTCTGAAGATGAGCACTAAGCAACAATGTAATAATATGTGAAAACATTAATGATATACATATTGAGCATGTCAGAAAAGCAAGGAGATGGTGCAAACACAGACATAGATTGAAGAGGTTCCTAATGTTGAAGGTAGATCTTTCAGTAAAAGAAATACATCAACTCCGAATGTTTTCCAGCTGTCCATATTTGGCTTAGACAATCATAAAACTGTCTTTTGATGGCCAGCTGCTCTCCTGAACCCTCTTGGGTCTCTTTGCATGACAACTGTGCATTTTCAGTAGGAATTGCACGTTGAAAGAGACACTGCTTATGTGACAACAGGTGGCGTAGGTGTGTTCTGTATAATGGAACCCTCCAAATTATCAGTTACCACAGAGTCATGCAATGCTTTGGAAAAAGTACACGTGTTCCTGTCCTGTTTGAGAAAAAACAAACAGAAATAGCCTATATATATATATATATATATATATATATATAAATAGCTGAATCAAAGGTTGCACTCACGGATTCTTAAAACATAGCTTTTATTGTGTACTCCTAAAAAAATCGACGTTTCAGTCCTATTCAAGGACTTTCATCAGGATCATAAAAACATAACATAACAATTCAACCATATATAGGATGCAGTAAATGACAATAACTCACCACAGGTGCCAACCGGCGTCCCGGTCGGGAATGTGCGCATGTGCCGAGTAGCCCCTCCCCGGCGTAACGTATGACGCCACCGTTGCTATAGTGACGCGGCCAGCGTATACTATATTGAAGCCGGCATCTGAACCGGAACTGTGCAGTGATGCGGAGAGGTTCCGCCCCCAATGTGACATCATGTGTGCGCCGCCATCGTTACCATAGTAACGCGGCTGTGAATGAGAAACTACAACACATCGATATGGAAACAAACTTATCAAAAAATGATAACCTAGTTGTGAACATCTAGGCTACTATGGAACATTGACATACCAAATATGGTTAAGCCAAGTGTGAATGTGATCTATGTATATTAATAAAGTGCAAATGGGTCATTTAAAGTGCAATCAAAATTATCTCTTAAAGTGCCATATACGTGCATAATATTTAAAGTGCCACAGTGCAAATGTAAACATGTTGTGACCCACTATGATTAATATGAATGTTTATATTAAGTAACCCCAATGATTAGAGATTAATGTTAATAAATTAATCAAAAAAAGTATATACATATGGTTATATAAGGCTTTTTTACACGACTTTTTTTTCAACTTATTTTCTCTTTCTTGTGTCTGCTCCTCTGACACTCAACAAATATGTATTTTCAAACAATTGTTACAACAGCACTATTATATTCTGCGTCAAAGACTGTTGAACACATTTCAAAGCAATAACTATTGATGCTTGCAAAACATAGATGATTAATTATATAATAAGAGGGCGGTCGCAGGATAGTCATGAAAAATGCACATAAAAAAGCCTAAAATACACACAAATATAAAATCACATATAAAAGAACATTAAGGGGCATTCAGGCCAAAAAAGAATGTAGCGACAAAGCTTCATTTAATCCCTTTGGAGACACAGTGTCCAACTCATGGATCCAATAGGCTTCCCTATTAAGTAGCATCCTCCCCCTATCACCCCCTCTTCTAGGGTTAGGGATGTGGTCAATAGCCACAAATTTCAATGTAGCCAATGAGTGCTTTAGTTCAAAGAAGTGTTTTGCAACCGGTTTATCTGTAAAACCATCCCGATATGCCAGTCTAATAGAAGATCTATGTACCCTAATTCGTTCGCAGATGGCCGTCTCCGTTTTCCCAATGTAACATAAGCCACACGGACAAGACAGTTTGTATATTACATGTGTCGTCTTGCAAGTAATAGTATATCGAATAGTATATTTTCTATTATTGTGAGGGTGAAAAAAAGTTCTTGCAGGTGTCATGTGGCTACAGGTCACACAGCCAAGACAGCGAACAGATCCTCTTATTTGTTCCTTCGCTATATTCAAATAGCTTTGGGAGGGATCCGTATGTACTAGCATATCTTTTAGGTTTCTATTTCTCTTATAACAGATTAATGGCTTTTCTTTAAACACTTTCGGGAGCGTGTCATCACTCGACACGATCCTCCAATTCTTCCTAATGACCGATGCCACTTGAGAAGTAGACTGGTTGTATACCATAGGGAAGACCAAATTAGGAGGTTTCTTCCGGTTGCAAAACACTTCTTTGAACTAAAGCACTCATTGGCTACATTGAAATTTGTGGCTATTGACCACATCCCTAACCCTAGAAGAGGGGGTGATAGGGGGAGGATGCTACTTAATAGGGAAGCCTATTGGATCCATGAGTTGGACACTGTGTCTCCAAAGGGATTAAATGAAGCTTTGTCGCTACATTCTTTTTTGGCCTGAATGCCCCTTAATGTTCTTTTATATGTGATTTTATATTTGTGTGTATTTTAGGCTTTTTTATGTGCATTTTTCATGACTATCCTGCGACCGCCCTCTTATTATATAATTAATCATCTATGTTTTGCAAGCATCAATAGTTATTGCTTTGAAATGTGTTCAACAGTCTTTGACGCAGAATATAATAGTGCTGTTGTAACAATTGTTTGAAAATACATATTTGTTGAGTGTCAGAGGAGCAGACACAAGAAAGAGAAAATAAGTTGAAAAAAAAGTCGTGTAAAAAAGCCTTATATAACCATATGTATATACTTTTTTTGATTAATTTATTAACATTAATCTCTAATCATTGGGGTTACTTAATATAAACATTCATATTAATCATAGTGGGTCACAACATGTTTACATTTGCACTGTGGCACTTTAAATATTATGCACGTATATGGCACTTTAAGAGATAATTTTGATTGCACTTTAAATGACCCATTTGCACTTTATTAATATACATAGATCACATTCACACTTGGCTTAACCATATTTGGTATGTCAATGTTCCATAGTAGCCTAGATGTTCACAACTAGGTTATCATTTTTTGATAAGTTTGTTTCCATATCGATGTGTTGTAGTTTCTCATTCACAGCCGCGTTACTATGGTAACGATGGCGGCGCACACATGATGTCACATTGGGGGCGGAACCTCTCCGCATCACTGCACAGTTCCGGTTCAGATGCCGGCTTCAATATAGTATACGCTGGCCGCGTCACTATAGCAACGGTGGCGCCGGGGGGAGGGGCTACTCGGCACATGCGCACATTCCCGCCCGGGACGCCGGTTGGCACCTGTGGTGAGTTATTGTCATTTACTGCATCCTATATATGGTTGAATTGTTATGTTATGTTTTTATGATCCTGATGAAAGTCCTTGAATAGGACTGAAACGTCGATTTTTTTAGGAGTACACAATAAAAGCTATGTTTTAAGAATCCGTGAGTGCAACCTTTGATTCAGCTATTTGGATATTTGGAGCCCTGGGAGTGCACCCGGTTTGGATACATGGAGTTTGAGTGCAAGGTACAGTACTTTTTTCTTTATATATATATATATATATATATAGAGAGAGAGAGAGAGAGAGAGAGAGAGGATATGGATAGATTTGTGGGACTTCAAGATCCAGACAGACAAGCAAGTGCTGGCCAGCCAACCCTACATCGTGGTGGTAGACAAGGAACGGAAGACTGCAGTCGTGGTGGTTGTGGCAATACCCAGTGACTATAACATCAGGAAGAAGGAACATGAGAAGGTGGAGAAATACCAAGGATTGAAAGAAGAACTAGAAAGGATGTGGAAAGTGAAGTCAGTAGTAGTCCAGTTGTGATAGGAGCACTCGGGGCTGTGACTCCCAAGTTGGGGGAGCGGCTTCAACAGATTCCAGGTGGGACATCTGAGATCTCTGTCCAGAAGAGTGCAGTTCTAGGAACAGCTAAGATACTGCGCAGAACCCTCAAACTCCCAGCTCTCTGGTAGAGGGTCAGAGAATGAGGAATAAACATACCACCCAGAGGGGGTGAGAAAGTCACGTTTTTTAATATATGTAGCAAATGGGAAGTGGAGTAATAGAGTGCCTCGCATCATGACCAGGGCCGTCTTTAATAACGAATGGACCCTGGGCAAGTGTTTGCTTGGGCCCCCTGGGCCCTGCCGCTCTCGCCCCTCACTCCCTGGTATGCAATCACGGCATCCATCCCAACGCAGTGGCGGTACTAAAGTAGAATGAATTTTATTGGGACCCCCAATTGCAAGGTTGGACTAAAGGTAGAACCCCATCTGTAGTGCAACTCCAACAATGCTTTGACAGCTGGGACTCTACCAATTTCCCATGCTTGCAGGGTTGTATTTAGCACTGAGCCATGTTTGTATGTTTGAATGTAAGCATGTGTTTGTATGGAGTATGTTTGTGTGAATGTGTTTGTATGTGGTACTGGAGTTTGAATGCAAGTGTGCATTTATGTGTAGTGTTTGTTTTTGAATGTAGGAGTGTGCTTGTATGTAGTGTTGACGTTTCAATGCAGGAGTGTGTTTTATATGTAGTGTTGAAGTTTGAATGGAGGGTGTATTTGTATTTAAAGTTGCGGCTCAGATGCACAGGTACACACTCTGACGCACAAGCAGATACACAGATACATACACTGACTACATACAGATAAACAGGCACATACACTGACAGACACACTGACACAGGTACATATATTGACACACACACAGACACATACACTGGTAGGCGTACTGACAGACATACTGACACAGGCACATATACAGACATACTGACACACAGACACATATACCGACATACTGACACACACACTGACACCCACATACACTGATCAACATACCGACACACATACACTGACAGAAATACTGACACCCACACACTGACAGATATACTGACACACACACTGACACCCACATACACTGAGAAATACTGACACACACACACAGGCACATACACTGACACACACAGACTGATATACTGACACACACACACACACACACAGACATACTGGCACACAGACAGATATACTGACACATGCACTAACAGACATACTGACGCACAGACAGACATACTGCCACACACACACACACACAGATATACACACACACACAGACAGGCATACTGACATGCACAGACAGACTGACACACACACACAGACATACTGAAACACACACACACAGATATACTGACACACAGACAGACATACATACTGACAAAAACACACACAGACATACTGACACACAGACAGACATACTGACACACAGACACTAACACACAAACACACACACTAACACACATACACTAACACACACTGTGACGAAGTGCCCTTCGCCACTTGGTCCTGGAGAGGCCTACTTGCCAGCCTCCTCCCCTGTGACTATGACTCTTTCATGTATCTGGCTTTAAAGCCCCTAGTCTACCTTCAGACAGACTATTTATGTAGGCTGCTTTATTTATTTTATGTTTTAGTCACCCTGTACCCATTATAGGTGCAGGGTGTGTGTAATGTAATTGTTTATCGTGTGTGTGTGTACTGTGTAATGTATTGCCTGCTCTCTTGTATTGCTGAGGTTTGCTACCAACTAGGTGGGTTTGGCTATGGAGCTTGTCTAGTGCCCTCTGTTGGTAGCAACAGCAATATGCACTACCTGAATTGCAAGACTGGTTCATTTGCATATTCGGGTAGATTTGCATATTGCTAATTCTGCAGGCAGGTGAGATATTTACTGTTAAATATTGTCTCCCCCCACCCCTTTAAAATGTGCCATTGTGTTGTGATAAGTCACTGTGTGTTTCTTGATATGGTTTGACTGTTTGTGATGTTATTGAGGTTTCACAACAATGTTATTGTGGTGACTGTATTGGCTGGTCCCAAGGGAATAAAGGTTTTGACAGATCTTCTTGATCCCTCTAAACGTAGCCTTGTCTCGTTATTGGAGGGAGCTATTATAATCACACTGGGGATTGCTATGCTCTGCATGCTCCCCTGAGCTTGAGTCACTTAGCTCTTTTAAGAGCTTGTTCCTGACACGCTCTTCTTGGAGGAGGGGTCTTCACCACACAGTCCTGGATGCTGGCGGTTCATACAGGGTGGAAGGAAGAGTTCTTTCCCACACAGTCCTGGAGGACAGAAGCTGATCCAGGGTGGAAGGAAGACGGCGAAACTCCAGTCAAGATACGGCGGTTGCAGAGTCTGCGGTGGTTGCGGTGTCTGCTGCAGCGCTTGGAGTCCTCAGGAAGCGCTTGGAGCATCCGTCAACGGAGGGTACTCAGTCGGAGTACAAGGAGCTCCGTTACACACACTAACACACACAAACACACACTAACACACACTAACACACACTAACACACACATACACTAACACACATACACTAACACACTAACACATAAACACACATTTTTTTTTTTAAATGTAATCCCCCCAGCCTCCTTACCTTTTGGAGTGCTGGGGGGATTCCCTGGGGTCCAGTGGTGCTGCTGACCCCGGCGGGCGGGTGGCCGGTCGGGCAGGAAGGCGGGCGCGCGAGGGAGCACTCACTGCTTCCTCTTCAGCAGGGGCCACTCACTGCTTCCGGGGTCAGCAGGGCCAGCCTCGGGGGGCCCTGGGGTGGCCGCCTCCTGGGCCCCCCAGGGGAAGACGCTGGCCCTGTGGGTGCCGCCACTGCCCTAAGTGCATGGGCCACCCGGTGGGACGGGGGAAAAAAATAAATTGATGAGGGTAGCGGGGCCTCGGGCCCCCCAAGAGAAACTGGGCCCGGGGCAGCTGCCCCGTTTGCCCCGCGTTAAAGACGGCCCTGATCATGACATATGCATGGAGCATGCATTGTTATGATGCTTGTCTTAGTAGGGTAAATTTATTTCTTAAAAAAAAAAAAAAAAAATTTTCAAACAGCAATATCAAATTGAAATACAAGATGACAATGCACCATGACAGTTGAATGTTTCTCTATGCACCGTGAGACTTCACTGATTTGAATTAGTTGTGGTGATTGAAACTGAAACAATGTACATACAGACTTCAAACATGCACATACAGAGTTTAACCCCTTTGCTGATGGAGGTGGCTGGATCATGTCAATTCTGTGCATAGTTGGTGTTTGTTGTCAGCACACGCAACATACAGGCAAAAGACAGCCAAAAGTTTGCCTGCCCCTGACACTTCCTGTGAGAGTTTTATTAACATGACATAACTTATTTTTCACAGTTGTTTACTTTTGCATTATTTTCTTTTTAGACAGGATCCACTCTGAAATTCGACAGCTAAACAGTGTGATCATTTTCTTGCAGGGTTCGGAAAATCCTCAACCTGCGGATATTTGCAGATGAAAGCGGCAAGCCTTGGTGTAAAAGTGTTATGGACAAACAGTATGAGGTGCTATGTGTCAGTCAGTTCACGTTACAGTGCATCCTAAAAGGCAACAAGCCTGACTATCACATGGCCATGCCATCCGAGCAAGCTGAGCCTTTCTATAATGATTTCCTGCAGCACATGAAGAGGGCCTACAAACCAGAACTCATCAAAGGTACTACCAAACCCAAATAACAGGTTGTAAATTATATCAGATCATTAAACAGTTAGTAATGTCATAATAAATATTTTCTTATATAAAAATAATGTTATCCTATATTAAATACTGATAGATATATACATGTAATAACTGCTTATTAAACACTCAGGAAGTTCCCAGCTCCTATTACAGAGCAGCTCATAGATGGATTCGATAGATGGATTCGAAAGAATGATGGTTGGATTAATCGATAAGTCTTAATGAAAGTTTTCTACGATAAAGCTGAAAACTTGAATTAATAAAAGTTCATTTTTAATTTATGTATAGTGGAGCACATAATATGTTTGGGCAGGTAACTAGTCCATTTCTGAACTCCATGTCGAGTGAGGAAGAAGAGGAACTTCAGATATATATATATATATATATATATATATTTTATTTTTTATTTATTTTTTAAATACAAATAAAGTGCAGATATTGAATATGGTTCAGCTGCTATCACAATAAAGTGCACAGAAGTAATATAAACAAAATTGAGATTTTAGAGCTTAAATGGAAAATATGTAATATGCTGGTACAAAGCTGGCAATTTTTTTTACAAAGATATACAATAAATGCTTAAAGGGACACTATAGTCACCAGAACAACTACAACTTAATGTAGTTGTTCTGGTGAGTATAGTCAGTCCCTGCAGGATCTTATCAGAGAAAAGGCAGTGTTTACATTAAAGCCCAGGGACATCTCCAGTGGCCACTCCTCAGATGGTTCAAAACATCTCTAGTCACCTCCAGAGGCCCCCTCCCCAACTTGCCTCCTTGACGATCTCAGCCAGTGGGAAAGCATTTGGTTGACTTTGATAATCGATACTGATGATGTCACCCAAAGAGGCGGATTGGGGGCGGGCCAGTAACACTATATGGTCAAGAATACATGTTTGTGCTCCAAACCCTACAGTGTTCATTTAAAGGGACACTACAGTCACCAGAACAACTACAACTTATTGTATTTGTTCTGGTGTATATAGCCTGTCCCTTCAGGCTTTTTGCTGTTAACACCGCCTTTTCAGAGAAAAGGCAGTGTTTACATTACAACCCAAGAACAACTCTAGCCTGGCGGGGTCATGTGAATTGGTCTGCGCAATCGGATGCTGGCTCTGATAAATATATCATGTGGGTACAGTGGATATTTATAGCTGGTTTCACTGTGTTTTTCTACAGATCTGTATATAGAGAAAGTTTTCTGCCAGTACTGCACTAGGTTTGGGGTTTATATTTAAAAAATTATGAGAGTAATATGCATGTATACATATATACAGGGAGTGCAGAATTATTAGGCAAATGAGTATTTTGACCACATCATCCTCTTTATGCATGTTGTCTTACTCCAAGCTGTATAGGCTCGAAAGCCTACTACCAATTAAGCATATTAGGTGATGTGCATCTCTGTAATGAGAAGGGGTGTGGTCTAATGACATCAACACCCTATATCAGGTGTGCATAATTATTAGGCAACTTCCTTTCCTTTGGCAAAATGGGTCAAAAGAAGGACTTGACAGGCTCAGAAAAGTCAAAAATAGTGAGATATCTTGCAGAGGGATGCAGCACTCTTAAAATTGCAAAGCTTCTGAAGCGTGATCATCGAACAATCAAGCGTTTCATTCAAAATAGTCAACAGGGTCGCAAGAAGCGTGTGGAAAAACCAAGGCGCAAAATAACTGCCCATGAACTGAGAAAAGTCAAGCGTGCAGCTGCCACGATGCCACTTGCCACCAGTTTGGCCATATTTCAGAGCTGCAACATCACTGGAGTGCCCAAAAGCACAAGGTGTGCAATACTCAGAGACATGGCCAAGGTAAGAAAGGCTGAAAGACGACCACCACTGAACAAGACACACAAGCTGAAACGTCAAGACTGGGCCAAGAAATATCTCAAGACTGATTTTTCTAAGGTTTTATGGACTGATGAAATGAGAGTGAGTCTTGATGGGCCAGATGGATGGGCCCGTGGCTGGATTGGTAAAGGGCAGAGAGCTCCAGTCCGACTCAGACGCCAGCAAGGTGGAGGTGGAGTACTGGTTTGGGCTGGTATCATCAAAGATGAGCTTGTGGGGCCTTTTCGGGTTGAGGATGGAGTCAAGCTCAACTACCAGTCCTACTGCCAGTTCCTGGAAGACACCTTCTTCAAGCAGTGGTACAGGAAGAAGTCTGCATCCTTCAAGAAAAACATGATTTTCATGCAGGACAATGCTCCATCACACGCGTCCAAGTACTCCACAGCGTGGCTGGCAAGAAAGGGTATAAAAGAAGAAAATCTAATGACATGGCCTCCTTGTTCACCTGATCTGAACCCCATTGAGAACCTGTGGTCCATCATCAAATGTGAGATTTACAAGGAGGGAAAACAGTACACCTCTCTGAACAGTGTCTGGGAGGCTGTGGTTGCTGCTGCACGCAATGTTGATGGTGAACAGATCAAAACACTGACAGAATCCATGGATGGCAGGCTTTTGAGTGTCCTTGCAAAGAAAGGTGGCTATATTGGTCACTGATTTGTTTTTGTTTTGTTTTTGAATGTCAGAAATGTATATTTGTGAATGTTGAGATGTTATATTGGTTTCACTGGTAATAATAAATAATTGAAATGGGTATATATTTGTTTTTGTTAAGTTGCCTAATAATTATGCACAGTAATAGTCACCTGCACACACAGATATCCCCCTAACATAGCTATAACTAAAAACAAACTAAAAACTACTTCCAAAAATATTCAGCTTTGATATTAATGAGTTTTTTGGGTTCATTGAGAACATGGTTGTTGTTCAATAATAAAATTAATCCTCAAAAATACAACTTGCCTAATAATTCTGCACTCCCTGTACTCATGCATATAAATATGTGTGTGTAATAAAAGCATAGTTTTATGTATATGTATATATTAGATTTTTAATGTATGTCATTGTAGTATATATTTTAAGTATTTCAATAAAAATTACTTAATAAAATATTCACATTGACTGTGTTGAAATTTCTTTGTGATGCCAACACAATCAAAAGGGACTACTTTGTCTTATGGACAAACTTGAAGTAGATAAAACTTGCTAAAAGGTGGAGCTTCAACTGTCAAGTTTTGTTGGTTCCTACAACATTTGATTGTGCAAAAGTATACAACTGGCATGGCTCCTTGCCAATGAACCAGCACAATCTATAGAAAGAAAATGACAGCACTTGCGTGGGACAACATTGTTTAAGTATGTCTACATTCCTCTGCACCAAGCAGGGATATCTCCTTTGGTGGTCTTTGCACCCAATTATACCTACCGGGGTATATATAATATAATGATAGCTTTACACTCCTCCCAGGGTTATTCACTAAATTCCAAATTGTAGTGAATGAACATCTAATGGGCTTGACTATTTAAACCTAAGTTGAGCAATTCAGATTTTCTTTTCCAATAATTCATAGTTTGGCGAACACCATGTCTGTCTTTACAGTCTTTGTGCCCTTGGGAACGCAAGAAAATGGGAGTTGAAACATTGATTGTACACTCTGGCATCTGCTTTAAATTTAAAGGGACTCTCCACTGCCCAAACACAATCTAAAAAAATAAAAGAATTAAATTAAAAATTTTTTCATGGTACCCCCAATGAAAACATGCATGCATTTAAAGGGCATTACAGGCACCCAGACTACTTCATCTCAATTAAGCAGTCTGGTTGCCTTGCACCTGTCATTTTAGCCATGTGAAGCAAAACACTGCAGTTTCAGAGAAACCGCATAGTTGGTTTTTTTTCTGGGCTTATCCCACCTCTCTCAAACAGCTACTAGATGGTGCTTCTTGGTTTTAAGTGGAGATCTTCACTATATGATGTGAATGCACATGAGGTATTCGCCATTTATGTGGCTCCTCTATTAGGGCAATTGGATTGGACCATCAGCTGAGGAGGCCATGCCTCCTCTGTGACGTCACAGGAGGAGGAGAGTGGAGCAACTCCAAAAGAGGTGTTTTGGAATTATGGAAACTTAATACAAAAAAGGAAAAATACAATTAGTTCTGAGTTGGTCTGTTCACTAACAGGACTGTACAGTGGACAAGATGACTTTTAATTTTATTAGAATTTATAATTGTAATCAAAATTATTGTATATCATAATTGTATCGTATTTAAAAAGAACCAACATATTTAGCCATGCTGTAGAGTTTTAATATTGGGGGTAATATAGAAAACATTGCACAGCTGTACAGACTGCCACCCAAGGAACAGAGGAACCTGCCCATAAAAATAAAAAAATCAGTTTTACTATTCAAAATATATATTTTTTTCTTTTAATGAGCATACCTCCTTTTCTAACGTTATGGGTACTCTGGGTCATTGGCAGGAATTGCAGGTTAGAGGCAGAATTCTAAAAAGTGGAGCGATCCACAGTTCTTAGACTGGTGTGGCGATTGCTCTTTCTTTTGGACTCTGTTCTAGACTGCTCTTTATACATGTGTTCCAAGTATATATCACAGACTGTTAAACCATAGAAAAGTATTTATTGATACATCTATCCTCAGAGTTAAAAATACAAAACAATGCAAAATCTTCATAGCAGATGTCCTCTGTGCAAGACCAAGTATGTATGGATGCGTATTTTCATTAGTACATAATAAATGTAAGACTCAGGATTCTGCAATGGTAAAGCATTGTTGCACAGGTGGATGTACCCACTACTGCTCTTCAAATTATGTGATCTGTGACTTTATTTGAAACAATTACCAATCTTATGCCACTAGGTGGCATTCTAGAACAATTTAATGAAACAGTCAGAATTGATACTTGTTCTTCTAATTCATCCAGTTTGTGTGTAAATTAGAGGAATTAGACTACGTTTGGGTAAGTTGTTACACATATGTAAGGAGCAATATAGGGAAAGGTGCCTAATGTGTAGAAAAAAAATAATAATTGGTTGCAATGGTGATTGTTAAACATTTACTTACTTTGCCCACAATATATAAATGACATGTGGCCGTTGGTTTGCATGACAATAAAAAAAGAAAAAATGCAAGCATAATTTATTTATATGTACACTTTTGCCCCTCATATTGTGTTGAATATAAAGGCTGTAGAAATATATTTTGCAGGCAAACCAAAAAAAAAATGATAATAAATGGTAATATAACAAATATGTAAAACAAATTATTGAAATGATAAAAAATAAAATAATGGAAAATAAAATTCATATGTTGACTTGTACAGTATCCTAAGGAGGAGAAAACGCACAACATAGCATACGCATAAGGTATACTTTGTCATGCTTTTTGGCATTCTGTTGCAGTTTTAGAAGCACTTTCCTAAAGTTCTTTTCTTTACAGATGGCAAGTTTGGTGCTTACATGCAAGTCAATATACAGAATGATGGCCCTGTGACCATAGAATTGGAGCCTCCAGCCTCTACTACTGATCCAAAATATGTGAGTACCATGATGCAAGAGAGTGTATGACGATTTAGGGATATATGTTTCTAAATATTTAGATGATCAAAAACCATGCATTCGGCCCGTTTTGTTGAATTCACTGGAAGCTCAGTGCAGATTTTAATATTAATCTCTGTTCTCTTACATATTAGTATACTATACTGGACTATTTACATAGCAGGTTCAATACAGTGGATGCCTTCAAACACAGGCTGGCAAAAACAGTAACAAAACACACAGTGTAGAGATAGATAATGCATTTACTGTACTGACAAGGATTACAGTAGGATTCCCTTGACCAAATATAGATTAAATAAGCTGATTGCTACAGTGGTGTATGTATGTGATGTCTGATTCTTTCACAAGACTGCACATAATAACTTGTTTACCTTTACATTTTTACCTGTTGATTTCCTTGACCGTGCCACTTTTGGGACAAAATAGCAACTGCATGTTATTTCCCTCACGGCATAGTATTTGCAAAATGAAACATTTTTGTTATGTTGCATTTTGTGTCAAGACCTTTTATCACTGATTTCTGCCAAATTTTGCATTAAATGTATTTTATTTGAAAAAATATCACACACATAATGAATTCTAATGGTTAATTTTGCACGTCTTGTGTTTTACTAGTTCACTGACCCCAGATTTGTGTTCTGTTTATCTCTAAAGTACAGCAATACGTCACATGTATACCTTAGCACATTTTGGGGTAATCTATAGGGTCACATTAGAGACATGTACTAATTTTCACTTGGCTTCTCAGAGTCAATTATGACACTTTAATGGAACCATTGACCAGCTCTTATACACCTAGACACGGAACCACAGATCTCTCCTCACACATAAATGGAGCCACTGACACCACTCTACATATAAACATGGAGACAATGATCCCCCAAAACACAGAGACATGGAGCTACTGACCACACTCAAAAACAGAGACATGGAGTCACCTTACCACACCCAAAAACACAGAGACGTGGAGCCACTGATCCAAGCCCACTTCCTACAGACAGTCATCACAGATCTCACCTTCCATAGACAGACTATCATTGCCGACCTTTACTTACAAATGAGAGGCTGAGGACTGGCAGGGGGAGATGGAAAAAAAGAAACAATTTAGATTTATAACTGGAATTTCAGATTGCTATTGAAATATATAGTATATTTGTGAGGCAAATGCCTATCAAATGTATTGTTTTGGTGTCCAGAGAATGTGTTTTTTTAAATAATTAAAGAAACAATCTGGACATCATAACCATTTTATCTCTTTGAAGTGGTTATGGCTGGAATGTCCCCATCCTTCGGGTTCAACCGTTAACCCAAGCACAATGGTAGGCAGTGAAAGACTAAGAGCATTATCAGTGCCGACCATTACTTGTACAGATTGGTATTGCTCCATAAAGTGGAGGAATGACAACCAGACTTCAGGCGATGGAACAGGGAGCAAGGAATATAAGGTAAAGGATGTTAGAGGAACTAAAATGAGAAAGATTGATCAGAATGAGGTAAGGAGATTGAACTGAGATGAGTCAATGAAAGTGTTTCTTAATATGAGGACTTTGTGAAAGGTTCTAAAGAAAGTTGAAGGTTCCTTCTGGAATGCTGAAGAAGAATTCAGAGTTCTTCTGTTGCCCATAGATGAATTAAGGTAGCATGGAATGTATTTTTGGTTGATTACTAGCTAAGCAGCTTGAAAGATACACATATTTTTCTTGCGATATAAGTGACATTTAGTATATTCTTCTGAACACAATGTGAAGCTTACCTACAATGACAGTTGGAATTGTCGTCTTTCAACCTTGTCTCCAAGAATACTGATGATGAGTTAATACATCTCTATCAAAATACAGTGCTCTTGTATAATTCTAGGATGTAGTAAGCAGCTTAGAAATAATGGAAAACAGAATGAATATTTAAAGGTGACCTGTAACTTGTAGGGATCGACCGATATTGATTTTTTAGAGCCGATACCGATAATCTGTGAATTTTTTCAGGCCGCTAGCCGATAACTTGCCGATATTCTGTACAGTTACCATTTTGAAAAAATAAACTAATTCTAAAGGTAAATGCACAAAATATACATGCCACATGTAGTGGATGAATAGTGCTTAATAGTGTGTGTATATATAATGCAGTGTGTGTTTGTGTAGTGTGTGTGTGTATATAATGCAGTGTGTGTGTTTGTGTAGCGTGTGTATATAATGTAGTTTGTGTGTGTGTTTGTGTAGTGTGTGTGTGTATAATGCAGTGTTTGTGTAGTGTGTGTGTATAAAACGCAGTGTGTGTTTGTGGAGTGTGCGTGTATAATGCAGTGTGTTTGTGTAGTGTGTGTGTATATAATGCAGTGTGTGTGTGTTTGTGTAGTGTGTGTGTATATAATGCAGTGTTTGTGTAGTGTGTGTGTGTATATAATGCAGTGTGTGTGTTTGTGTAGTGTGTATGTATATAATGCAGTGTGTGTGTGTGTTTGTGTAGTGTGTATGTATATAATGCAGTGTGTGTGTGTGTTTGTGTCGTGTGTGTGTATATAATGCAGTGTGTGTGTGTCTTTGTGTAGTGATGTAATTTGTGTAAAATGGGGGGAATTTTTTATTTGAATTATTTTTTTAAAAAATATTGTAATTTTTTTTTGTTTCAGTCCCCCCTCCCTGCTTCTTACCAGGGAGGGGGGACGTAGTATTCCCTGGTGCTCCGGTGGCTTGTTAAGTACTGTGGGGAGCCACAGGAAGCTGTTTATTACCTTTCTTGCAGCTCCTGCAGCTCCCCTGTGTAAATTTTGCGGCCCTTAGGGCCGTGCAGAGTGTTGCCATGGTAACCCGCAAGAAATGTAAGAAACAGCTTCCTGCAGCCCCCCCCAGGACCACCGGGCTTGTAATGGGCCCGGCAGTCCTGGGAGGTATTATCGGCAATATCGGTATCTATATTGGTCGATACCGATATTGCCGAAAATACAGAAAATCGGCCGATAATATCAGTAAAACCGATAATCGGTTGATCCCTAGTAACTTGGAGCTGATCTGCTGACTATTGACATCAGCACACCCAGGACCTATCTGACACCACCGTTGGTACATCAATATCACAGAAAATTCCAATGTCTTGACCTACAGCACTTCTCCACTAACCTCCAAACTCTCCTTTTATCTAACTCAAACCTCATCTGCCCTAGCTCTGCAATCTCCTTCTATAATTCCACCCTCTCCTCTCAACTAGACATCATGGCACCTCCTACACTTAAACACAGCAAGCGCCCCCAACTACAACCTTGGCACACCAAGCTGACTCGATACCTCCAGAACTGCTGAACGTTGCTAGAGAAAGTCTCACTCCACATCTGACTTTCTCCACTATAAATTTTTGTTCTATTACAGCTTGGCTCTTTCCTCTGCAAAAGTGAATTACTTCAATACCCTTATAACCACACTGTCCTGCGAACCCAAATGACTATTTCACACTTTTAACACTCTCGCCCTGTTGCTCCTCCTCCAACCGACTTAGCCGCCACAAACTTTGCAACTCGCTTCACTGACAAGATCTCTACAATCAGGGAAGAGATATCTCATCTCTCTCCTTCCCCTTACAATACTTCCCCCAACCTCACTCCCTCTGCTGTTCTATGTTCATTCGCACCCGCTACAGCAGTTGAGGTTTTTTATCTACTCCGGTCCTCCAGTCCCACCCTTGATCCTATTCTCTCGCATCTCATCCATACGCTTTGTCCTTCTCTTGCGTTGCCTCTCACTAACCTCTCTTTGTTGGTGTCCCCTACGCAAATCTATCTGTCATCCCCTGATCTCTCCCCACTCCTCTTGACTAGTGTCTCTGACTGCCTCTCTGCTATTTCTAATTAGATGGCTCCCTAATTCCTTAAGCTCAACTTGTCCAAAACAGATCTTCTGGTCTTTCCTCCCTCATGTGTTGCTTCTCCCGTTTCTGTCTCCCTCCATGTTAATGGTGCCACCATGCAGTCGATAGTGAATGCAGCGGCGGGGCTCATCTTCCTGTCTGCCCTCACCTCCCACGCCTCATCCTTTTGTCAGTCCCTGTATTGGCTTCCCTTAAGATATATGGCTTAATATAAAATTCTGGTTCTTGCTTTCAAATCTCTACATAATGCTACTCCCACCCATCTATCCTCCGTAATACACAAGTATGTCCCGTCTAGGCCCCTACGCTCTGCCTAAGACCTGCGTCTATCCTCGTACTCCCACCTCTGATGCTTCAAGACTTCTCTAGAGCTGCACCGTTCCTGTGGAACTCCCTTTCCTTTTTTGTTAGACACTCACCCAGTCTTCACTCCTTCAAAAAATCATTAAAAAACACACTTTTTCACAAAAGCATATCAAATAAACTGTTAATGGTTGCAAAAAACAAAACAAAAAACTTGCAAAGTCTTCATTGAATACTATTCTACTTCCCTAATACTTCCCTTACTCTTTGTGTCACTTTACCCCACTCCCTCTAGCATGTAAACTTATTAAGCAGGGCCCCCAACCCCTCTGTTTCTGTGCATCAAACTTTTCTGGTTACAATTACATGTTTGTTAGTCCACCCATTGTACAGCGCTACGGAATTTGTTGGCGCTATATAAATATAATAATGATTATCAAATTGTCCTGCAGGGATAATGTGGAAGTAGGGCTGTGGCTCCTGGCAGGACCCAGGTAAGTTTATTAAACCATTCTGAAATGGTTTCCCAGATTATTCAGTGAAATCCTGCCATCATAACCACTGCAGTGGGCTTAGTGAATACGGATCTTGGAGTGTTCTTTGAGATGTAGAAATCAATACCTTTTATCCTACAACTAGGTGAGCTTAGTTCCCTGTCAGTGATTGTTATAAACTCTGTCCTTTAACCTAGCAACACAGAGAAAGCATGCAGACAAGAGGAAAGATCAAACTGTGTCTGAGTTTCTCCTCCTCATTTGCAGTGTAATATTTTTTTTTTTTTTAAATTCTTTATTTTTATTGTGCACGGATTGACAACAGGCTTGCAGAGCCACGATATCAGCTGCAGGCTTTTCATAACATTTTTACAAGTTAAAGTGTGGCAGATTAAATAGCACATTTTTCTTTTTTGAGAATAAAAATAAAAAATAAAGATTACATGGAAATAACTGGCGTTGTAACAATAATAATTGAGGTTAAACACGCTAGGCTAGTCAAGCTTGTGAATGGTTTAGTCACGTTTAAGATTCTGTCGTGTCGTATCTATGTTATAGCATTTCTGAAGCGGTAAAAACGTTTGTTAATGCGATATTTACCCCTGTTTAGCTGCTCTCTTCGGTTAAGCATCGAGTTGTGCCTGACAGGTAGAGAACATCATAGGGGAGACTCAGAGTGAGAGTACTGCATTTGTGGACATTGGGTTACTATCGTTGTGTTATGTGCATAACTGCAGGGAGAGCCAAGCGGTGAGTTATCAGGCTTTATACTAGCAGATTTCTGATCCTAGGTCTGTCTTCAACTAATATCAGGTTAAGCTCGAAGTGCAGATTCAGGTTAGGTTCACAGTGTGTAACCGGCCATGGTATAACAAACTAGGTTTCTAAGTGAAGTTCGTTAGGGAGGCAAATTACAGTGGTCCCCTACCCATGTGGCATTGGGCCAGTTAAGGGGATCTGCTCTGGGCGATCAAGGTAATCTGCTGTCTGTGGTCGTTAGGGGTGCCCATAATTAGTTTAATCGCTTTTTAGCAGGTTCTTTTGTAGAGCCTTGTTAGGCCGTTAGTGTGGGTGGTCACGCCTATGCGTAAACAATAGACAATATAATTCGAGCTTCTGGTCAGAGAAAATCGAGTTAAGCACATTAAGGTAGTGACCTACATCTCCTGTCGCTTGCCAGCTTCTGGTCATTAGCAGGAAGTCATATAACAGTTACACACACTAGGTAGTCTAAGTCAATTTACCCAGAGTTACCAGCCTGAGAGAGCTAAAACAAACATGGCTAGGTAGCAGTATTTACCATCTAGCGCCTGCCATCGTAGGGAGTTAGTAGGAAGTCCTGTAACTTTTAAACATACTAGACATTCTATGCATTCCAACATGTTAATCATAAAGGTATTAGGTTGATGTGAGTGTCCCAAACCAAGATTTAAGTCTCATGCTTTCACGAGGCCATGCAGCGGTTGTCTCGGTTTTTAGTCCCCTGGATCTGCCTCAGTTAGGTGGGGTCTCTCCGTGGTTCGAATGGGGCGATGTTGTCCACATCCCATTGTTGTCCCCGAGGGCTGCCCCTTCTGAATTCCCTCTGTGTTGTAATGCCCTGCTGGGTCAGAAACAATTGGCCTTCCTCTGGTGAGTGCATTGTATGGGTTATCCCCTCCGCGGTGATCTGAAGGGAGCGTGGTGTGCCCCAGCGGTACGGGATCTTCTTCCACCTCAGCACGCTGGTGACAGGGCGCATTGTTTGCCTCCATTGCATGGTGGGTTTTGAGAGGTCATTATAGAATGTCAGGTTGTGCCTCTCGAAGGACAGGAACGGCAAATCCCTGACCGCTGCCATGATCGCCGTTTTGTCCAGGTATGTGACAAGCTGTATAATGATGTCGCTGTATGCCTGTTGGGGCTGTCTGCCCTGCCTGCGGATTCTGTGTATGTTATCCACCAGGATGTTCTTAGCCTGTTTGTGGGGAAGTATTTGCTGGAGCAAGCGCCCCACGTATTGTGGCAGTTCGGTCTTGTCTATTGTGGTAGGGATACCCCTAATCTTGATGTTCTTGCTGCGGCTGCGGTCTTCATATTCGGTTAGTTTCTGTGTCATTGTTGCTTGTGAGGCTGTTAGCCGTTTCTGCTCTACGGCAAGTGTGGTTTCCTCGGCTTTGAGGTGGGACGATGTTTCCTCTGCGGCCTTGATGCGCCCTGTAAGCGAGAGCATGTCCTCTCTCAGTATTGCTAGGTCTGTCTGGAACATCTTGCGGATGTCGCGGAGGAGTGACTTAATGTCTCCCTTCGTGGCTGAGGTGTTGTTCTCCTCGTCCGAGGATTCCATATACAGGCCGCCAGCTTGTGGGATCTAATCTAGGGCGTCAATGGAGGCTTCTTCCTCCTCCGACGAGGCCTCCTCATGTAGGTCCGCCATCTTGGGCGCCACACGCGGGAGACTTCCCTGCATGTATTCCCCAATATTACGGGTTCCTGATGCCAGGGCTGCCTTGATCTTCTTGGCCTGTTTTCCCATTGCGTAGGTGGGGTGCTAGTCGGTGTTCCGGCGATTTTTCACCCGGTTAGCTGTTGTTTTTGGGCTTGTTGGTACGGAGCTACAGCTCTGCACGTCTGTTCGGTTTGCTGGCTTCTGCAGTGTAATATTTAATAAAACATAGCATCATATGAAAATAAAAAGGTTAAAACAAGTTATAGAGAATTTTGAAACATTTTATTCTATGATGGGATTTCCAGAGATGTAACGGTTTCCCTTTAAATGTTTAGAGGAAGCTGTACTTTGAAGCATGTCATGATCAGATAACAAAAAGTAAGTGGAAGTGAGTCAGAGTGACAGAAGGTCAGAATTATATAAATGGATTGGAAACTACCGAGACTGAATATACCAATTGCTTAAGTTACATTCTAATTGCATTACAAGCCTCTGTCGTAGGAACAGTAGGATCAGCAGGCATGTCCTAGTATTACATCTGTGTCCAGTAGCTTTCTTTAATATTGATTAGCTCATTCACGTCTTCCATGCCGAGAACGTTGATAAATCATAGGGAATGATGTTCTCTATTAAAACCTCCCAGATATGTAGAAACTCACTGTATAATGTCTCTCTGCCTGTGTGTTTCCCTACCCTCCTTTTCAGGAGGAGCAGCCTTTTTCCATTTTCCAGATCCCTCTTAAAGAAACACTCAAGGCACCATAACCACTGAAATGTATTGTAGTGGTTATGGTGCCAGAATAGCCTGTTGTGCCCCCCACTTTAATTAGTCTTACCTGGGGTTCGCATGGATTCTGCCACTATCTCTACAGAGAGACATAACCTCCTGCTAAGAGTTAGCATGAGATCTCCTGAACTAAACTCTGCCTTGCTTAGCCAGAACAAGAAGGACAACTGATCGGTCCCAGCCACTGAGCTTAGCCCTGCACTGCCAGAGTATAGAGTTTGTGGCTCTTATAGAGGCAGTGACCTGTGCCAGATTGGCCCCCTTGGTAATATATCAAACTGTTTGACTCCTAACATTGGGAGTGGTGCCAAGGCACTCCTAGCACCATAATCACTACCGTGTGCTGTACTTTTTATGGTATTTGGAGTGTTCCTTTAATATGCGTACAGTGGATGATGACTGAAGCTTTTTCTCTTCTTTGTCATATTTAAAGTAGAAATGCCATGGATCTAAAAGTCTGAATGTTTGGGTCAAGTTCATTAGTGCGTTCATGTATCCCTTCCTAAGTAGAATTCCATCTGTCACATAGAAATCAACAACTACGAGTAAAATAAGTCCAATATGAACGTACCAGTGATGTTCCTTGTACAGTTCTGGTCAATAATTGACAATATTATATGATATTGTAACTTCTTACTCTCTTAAACATGAAGTTGTTAGTGATGGAGATTTTACCGTTAGTGCAGGTGCTTAAAGAGTACTCTGTCAATTGACCAGTGTATCACTAGTAGGAAGACAGAGCTCATACAGGTTGATGGTCAAAGTAAAAGTGAGATTTCAAGTATTGTTTAAAAGGTATGGTAACCGACATTATCTAATTAAGAGGATCAACAATAGGAAAGTCTTAGAGACTGAAACTGAAAAAAGTATTGCAGAAGACAGGTAAAGGTCATAGAGAAATTAGATATGAAATGTACGGGATAACTTCTTGTTGTCTCCATGTAACAAAACCTATTTATTTAACTCTTTCTTGCTTTTTATACTCATTTGCATTAGTATTAGTTAGATTTATTTTCTTTTTACGTAAAGTCACAACTTTTTTCTTGGTCTTTCGTTTCTGCGCATGATAAGCATCGAGCGTTTATCATTTCTATATTTCTCTATAACTATTCCAGTTCTTTATATTTACACCAGAGGGCGATATTGATTCACATCGGTAGTGCCTTTTGTTCCTGCATTTGGTATATAACTATGCACAGCATGAAGAACTTATCGTTGTAATGAGTCTATTCTCCTAAGGGTGTTGAGGTTCGAAATTCTTCTCTGAAGGACAGACGAGTGCAGTTACCAACTCATATTCGCAAGTCACACATGAAAAAAAAGCAGGCTTTCACAAACCTGTGTATATATGTAAGAAGGAAAGGTGAAGTTCTGCACCAAACAAGCATGTCTTTATGTAGTATATATACCTTACAAGCAAAGGAGGAGACTTTCTGAGCATTTTTGATTGGGTTTATTCAGCAGCCTCCTGTGACGTGACTTCTGACCTGCAAAAATAGGGCTGAGCATTTTAAGGCTGGAAGAAACAATTCCTTTTTAATGCATTATATACATCGTGAATATGAAGAAAAAAATACTTATCTTTAAAGCCTCTGCTGTGTCTGCTATACACTAATCTGGAGTCCCTCATTTTGGTCTAAAGGTTTTTTCCCTATTGCATAAATCCGTGTCCAACAGGGTTTATGGGGTATGTAATGACATATAGTGATGTTAGTAGTCCCATTCACTGTTTTGACAGAGCCACACTAATGTCTCACATGAAGATGGAACCACACATCCCAGATGGATGCGTTTCAAGATAATATAATAATATTTAGAGTGACCTTTTTGTTTCTGCTGAGCATGCAAGTGTTTTAATGCTAATATTCCAACATCTAGCAAAATTCTACTAGATGTCTTCTTTAACCCCTAGTTGACTGATAATTAGATCCATGGTGATTGAACTGTGTGTATGGGAACTGAGCGCTATTTGGTGATATTGTGCGTTCAGATCTAGGCTATCTGGGGATACGTTGAATGTGGGGATTCTGTTCGGTAGTTTGGGAATTATATATTTGTATTGTATTTCACTGTTCATGTAAAATGGAGGTTATGCTCTATCCATGGAGGTAATTGAGTTACTTCTAGCACTTAACCCAATTATCTCCAGGATAGAGAGGAGGATCTGTACTGTTCCTGTGGGAGTGTTTATCCATGTGTATGCTTTTGATTGGTTACTGTAAAAACTTGTCCCAGTCTTCCACTAGGTCCCTATGGGAGTGTCCCTTGGTGGAAGACCTGCATAAAAGACAGGCATGTTGCCCACATTAACAGATTCCTGCTTGACCCTGAATACAGAGCCTCGTCTCGTACTTGGGGGGGGGATTTTTCGTGTGTTTTGCTGTTTGGTAGCTGACCTTGTATTCGGGAAGGGAACATCATTGGTCGCGTTAACCCCTTCTATACTCGGGGGGGGGGAGGAGGGGGTGCCGTTACTAGACTCTAATATCGATGATTAATAATCACTCACAGTGATTGTGGCAATAATTCTATTTCTGGATGCCTGAGACAACTGCAGACATGACTTACTACAGCTGTCCTTTAATGCAACTGTCAAGGCAATCAGTCAAACTGAAATCAGTCTACTAAACTACATAGTTGGGGTTGCTGTTGGGGCTACTTTAGGGATAAGTGTTGGTTATGTAACAGCTCACGTCCTCATACTGAGTTTCTCCTCATGGTCCACTTCCTCTGTTATTATTCAATACATTTCAAATCCAGTCGCAGTCCCCAACAAAAGTGCATATCAGATGCTTTAGCTGGATTCAATATTCTATGAATCCTAGAAAGAAAAAAAAATTGAGTACCTCCGTAACCTTCTGTGGGATACCAGTGTTGACTAGTTCAACATTGTAGCCTCCCTTTTTTCTTTTTTTACATTCTTTGAATCTTAGCGCCATCTTCAAAGAGAGAGATTATAGCCCTTTCCCCCAAACTACTAGTTCGAGGCTCAATGTAGGGGTAAAACAGAACACCTTTATTGAGCACACACAATATATATATATATTTATATTCCTCATATGTGACTTCACACTGCAGGGGGTGATCCATACAATACAATTTAACACAATCGAATATCCTCTGTCTGGGCTGACAGGTGCCAATGGGAATGGTTAATAGGACCAGTCCAGAGTTAATGATATTTCCACCTGCTGTAACCTCTCCAGGCAATGCGTTACCAGCCCAAGCTACAGTACTTTAAAGTTTTGCGGGTTTTCCCCATCCTCTGATCCGGCACAGCCTGTGATGTTTTGTGGTTTCTCCTTGTAACACTCCCAACTTCCCGGGTATTGCCATATGATTTATCACCTACATAATATCCTCTCCAAAGAATGATGTGATTGGTGGCCATGGGGCCAAGAAGATTCACCAGATTGCAGCACAATTCCGATCTTGTGAATAGGGACACTGGGTGCTTCCCCAGTCAGGAACTAGGTGTGGTAGTTAGGTCCTGGTGATCTCCAGAGTACACCCAGAATTGTAGAATGTGCCCCTGGGGCTATATATTGTCCCCAAACCAGGAAAAGATATACAGACAGTCCTCACTTACTGACCAGGTTCCATACTTATGACTCGATCGTAAAACAAATTGGTCAGTAAGTGAGAATGCGCTAGAGAGCAGGAATTCCCTGAACATAGATTAGCTCACTAGTGCAGAGAGTCCCTGAATTCTGTGTTCAGGGAAATCTCCCTGAACATAGACCAGCTTTCTAACGTGGCGAATCCCTTGAATCCCCATGCTAAAGATCTTGTCGTGAGTCAGAGCAGTCATAAAGCAGGTAAGTTGCAAAGTGAGGACTACTTGTATATATGTGGGGTATTTCTGTAGTTGGCTGCAGTAATATAATACAAACAGTAATGGGATATACATGGTCTGTATTACCCCGGAACAACAACACATTTGTGAATATCACAAAACAAATTTAAATATACCCAGCAGTTTTGGATGGTTTAGTGACAATATGGTAAATCAAAACTATCAAAATACTTATAGTTAAATATCCTGATGGATCTAATTTCATCAAATATATATTTTTGTGTAGCAATTCTGCGACTGCATTTTCAAAATTAAAGTGTCAGCATGCTTAAGGGGATACTATAAGTGCCAGGAATACAATGCTGTATTCATGCTACTATAGCTCTCTCTGCCTCTCTCCTTTCTTGCCCCTTCCCTCTCCCCCCTCCACCACAGTAAAAAAAAAAAAGGCTTACAAAAACATTTATTTACTTACCTGACACAGCTCTGACATACCTCAGAGCTAAGTCACGGCCCTGCCTGTTCCACCGTCCCATGACTAATGGGCACTAATGTGCATGCGCGCCAAATGACGCGCACTCATTAGACGGCATTGAATCAGTGCTTTCCTATGGGGAAAAATCTGATGCTGGATGTTGTGCAGAGCGTGAGGACATCCAGCGTCAGATACCGGACCAAAGGTCTATTTGGATGCAGGAAGAGCCTCCACTGGGAGACAGCCACTGGAGGCAAACTTTGTGCTGCAATGTAAACATTGTTGTGTAGTATACAAATTTAAAATATATATATATATTTTGGAACAGCTTGTATGTTTATTTGTTGTCCTATTGAAATGTTTATCTTGTACAGATCGCACTGATTTCATTATTTGGGTTTAATCTAGGAGAGCTCACACTCTATTTTATATATTCTTGATCTCTTAAAGTCGCTCAGTCTCAGTTTGAAGCAGCCCATTTTATTTTAGACTATTTTATTTTTATTGTATTTTATGTGACCCTTATACTTTTATATTTGCAATGTAAACATTGCAATGTTTAACATTGCAGCACTAAGGGCAATAGGGACACTGTACTCAGACCACTTCACTGAGCTGAAGTGGTCTGGGTACCTATAGTGTCCCTTTAATTTTCCTAAGGTTATTTTTAAAACCACAAATTACTGCTTGACATGTCCTATATCTTTAAAAAAATAATTGAAATACTAGACATATGAGGAGTTTTCACAATTCAGCCCAATAAGTAAATCTATTTTTCTTTTATTGCACTGGCTGTGAAGAAGTTACTATGAGCAAAACGTGTTTTTTGTTGTTTTTTTTCGTGTTTTTTTGTAGTATTTTGTTTATAATTAGCATTGTATAGTATGGTATATACTATATATGGGTACACTTAAAGGGAAAATGATAAATTATGGTGGAACAGACGTACAGCAAAAATGCCTCTGTCATGGAATAACAGTATTTGGGAAATGGCTCGGTAATGAAGTGTTTAATCATAAAGCTATAGGAGGTTCGGTACCACACTGCAGACTGTGCTTATCTATATATGAGGGTTCTTAAAGGTGGAAATATGAAATTGAATTACCTTATTGTAGAGCAATTAAGCTTGGATTGCAGAGCAAGTAAAGCATTTGCAGTGCAAGCTCTGGCCTAGAATGAATGAATCAGGATTTCAATGGTTTTCCAAGAATTCTAAAAAAACCCAAAAAAGGCTAGCTTCCCTTCAGGCATGTGTGTATATATATATTTAGTCCACGTGGATTACTTTCCTTTTCTTTCTTGTGTCTGTTCTTTTGTGGTTTTAGGTTTCTTTACATTTGTAGCTATAAAACCACAAAATCGCTTCTCAGTAACTATCTTTGCTCTGGCAGTAATTCTCATCATCCTTACCTGTTCTTTGCCTAATTTCACCAAAGAGCAATTTTCTGGAATCATAGATAATTGACAAGAAAACTGCAAATTCTGGTCAAAAAATATTTTTTTTCTTGCTTGGATATTGGGTTCTAAAATAGAGAATTCCCTTATAAATATTTCCATATTTTCTGACTTTTGAAGAAGCTTTCATATATTGTGGGTGGTTTATCTCCTGGTCACTGTGATTGGTGGGACTTGCATTGCAACATCAACCGCAAGCCACCGTCTCCCCATTAGACCACACATTTTGTATGATTTAATCTTTTCTGTAAGGCTACAGCTCTTTGTTATTTTCTTGAATTACTAGATTACAGGTATTATTTCGTTTTACATTTTTATGTACCGTATACCTCAAAACCTAATGTTCTTTCTTCAGATCTGTTTTTTGGCATTGAAGGAATTCAAATATAGCTTTCCATTCAACATTCAAATGTCTGTGACACTGTATTATATACAAAATAACTAGAGCCATATCATTATTATTATTATTACAAACAAATTCCTCTGCACTTTACATAACAATATTCATATTGAAAGAAGCTTCAGCAATTGTATCTACGACATAAAATATGTACATATACTTTGTTTCTTCCTATAGTAGAAGTGAAAGCAACTACGGAGATGGGAAGATTGTTATTATTATTTTTTTATTTTTTTATTTATATAGCGTCATCAGATTCCATAGCGCTGTACAATGGGTGGATAAACAGACATGTAATTGTAACCAGACAACTGGACGTACAGGAACAAAGAAGTGGAGGGCTCTGCACAATGAGCTTACATTCTATTAATACATACCTTCCAACAACCGTGTCCAGAAAAGCAGGACAACAGGGGGTGGTTGCATCACTGACTTTGCCCAAAGTGGTGGGCCTGTCTGGAAAAGAGGCAGGTCCATCCGAATTACAGGCAGGTCAGCCTTGTGTGAATGCATGCCAGGCTGCCTGCCAATTAAGCAGGCCCGTCCACTGAGGATGGAAAATGCTGAGAGCACTGTTTCAGTGCTCTCTGCAGGGTGCTAGAGCCCTGAGTGTAGCACAAGCACATCTAATGACGCTCTTTCGCTATGCTTTTTGGGGCCAGCCCATAAAACGAAACACCAGGGAACAAAGTTGGAACAGGACCTAAAAATCGTGACTGCCCCAGCAAAATTGCAATGGTTGAGAGGCATGATTAATAGCATTCCTAAACTAGTATAAAAGTGCACTTACTAAAAGGCAGTATATTTTCAGGCTTGGATTACATATAGGCTTGGATTTTTTAATATCCCTTGGCTGCAAGTGTGCCAAACTAAATAACTAAAATAGATTAACTCACATGTGTTTAAAGAGGAACTATCACTTCTCTTGAAGTTACACGATTGGATAAACATTGAAAATCACTTATAACTTGTGTTAAAGGGACACTATAGTCACCAAGACAACCTTAGCTTAATGACATTTTTGTGTATAGATCATGCTCCTGCATTCTCACTGCTCAATTATCTGCCATTTATGAGTTAATTCACTTTTGTTTCTGCTTATGCAGCCCTAGCCATACCTCTCCTAGCTTTGACTGACACAGCCTGCATGAAAAAAATGGTTTTACTTTCAATCAGATGTAACTTACTTGAAAAGTTTTTATCTCCTGCTCTGTAAATTGAACTTTAATCACATACAGGAAGCTCGTGCAGGGTCTATCAAGCTATTATCAGAGCAGGAGATAAGAAATTCTAAATTAAACAGAATTAGAAAAAAAAAAGGAAGTGTAAACATTAAATTACTCTTTACAGGAAATGTAAGGTCACATGCAGGGAGGCGTGACAGGGCTGCATAAACACATTATTATAACTCCAAAATGGCAGAAAATTGAACAGTGAGATTGCAGGGGTATGATCTATACACCAAAACAGCTTCATTGTTTTCGTGAATACACTGTCCCTTTAACTTTTTTCTTGAGATACTCTATTTCTTTTAAATTTACATTAATGATATAGCAAACTACATCACAGTCCAGTTCAAACAAGTCAAAGTTAGAGCAAACGTTGCAAATGAAGAGGAGAAATAGAAACGTTGTTTAATTTCTCCTCTTCTCAGCATGTTTTCTCTAATGCTCACTGCCAGATGCAAAGGATCGAGTTTATAACAATGAGTGACAAGGAGCTAAGATGAAGGTGTCCAGTTGCGGGATAAAAAGGTGGGTATTTCTATCATTTATATTTGTTAAAAATGGGGGAGCCATAATCTAAACCTCCAGAAAACTAACATTAAAAATGAAAACCTTTTTATAGATGTAAAACAGACAAACAAATTGTATCCCCAAAGGCCTAAAAATCATAAATCCACTTGCTACTACGCACAAATCGCAGTATGCTGAAAACTTGTGTAAACGCACTAGTGAAAAACTAAGGAACCATCTCATCTCCCAGCTCTACAACAAGAAATATAGCATACAACATAAAAAACATCTACTCCAAAATCTACGTGAGGATAATATATATATTGCTGAACAACTAGAACATGATCTACACTATTTTTACAAAAAGCAACAACAGGACCTTTTTATGAAGAATTGAAGATACCTTTTTATATTTATTCTTAACGTTCGAGTATTCATTTTATTGTATTGAGACCAGACAATTGTACTGCTGCCTCTTATGTCCAATGCAGATGGAGGCCACCTGATTATACAAGGGATCCTCTTGAAGCTATCTGGTCAGTTGCCAGAATTCCCTAAGTATAGGCCACACACAGTGTACAATACTAAGAAATATGCAGACAAGGTTATTGTGGCATGTGGCATGTGGCTGACTGTTACACAAGGCAAGCACATGATGGTCAAGATGGCAGCATCTATATACGTAATGCGCTGTAAGTAGAGTACTGAGTGGTTTGCATCTACTTTTGTGATGTTTCTCTCATCTTAATGCTCATATGTTGGTGAATATCAATAGTTTCTGTTGAATTCATCCCAAGCAGGATATTTGATTGTGGTGTTAATGGTATTTCTTTATGCTTATGCATGATTTCATGTTGGCCATCACAAATGGCACCATGTTTTATTTTCTCTGTATATTATATACAACACAACATTAAAGGATCACTATAGTGTCAGGAAAACAAAGCGGTTTTCGATAGTGCCTTGAGGGTGTCCCCACCCTCAGGCGCCCCCTCCCGTGGCGCTGAAGGGGTTAAAACCCCTTCAGTTACTTACTTTAATCCAGCGCCGGGCTCCCTCGGTGCTGGTGACTCTCCTCCCCCCGCCGACGTCAGCTCCCCTGTCCAACGTCAGCGAAACCGAATGCGCATGTGCAGCAATTGCCGCGCGCGCATTCAAAGTGTCCATTGGAAAGCATTAAGAAAGCATTGCTTTCCTATGAACGCTCTGCGTGATGGAGGCGAAATGTGCCTCCAGCTTCTCAAGTGCACCTCTAGTGGCTTTCCGGAAGACAGCCACTAGAGGCTGGATTAACCCCAAATGTAAACATAGCAGTTTCTCTGAAACTGCTATGTTTACATTTGAAGGGTTAAAACCTGAGGGACCTGGCACCCAGACCACTTCATTGAGCTGAAGTGGTCTGGGTGACTATAGTGTCCCTTTAAGTCAAAATTAATTACCTTAGACACAGAAAAATTCTATTTATGGTGTACTTGAAATTACCAAAGTGACAAAACTGTTGTCTTATTTTACATCAAATGTTACTTTTTTTTTCCTGAGTATTAAAAGGTGAATTTAAGTATTTATATATATATATATATATATATATATATATATATGCGTCATGAGCAAGAGAAATGCTGTATAAATGGCTATAAGTGCAACTGATAGTACACATACAAATAGGGATTGTCCTATTTTGTGAGCCTAATGTACCTTTCTCTTTCCACTCTACAACTCCGTTTAATAAGAACACCCCTATTTGTTCTTTCTAGTTATAACAGGTGGAAAGAACCAGGAGTTTCTCTTACTCCATCAGTTGATATATTTTCTCATTTATTCTACAGCATTTATTCAGTCTGCTATGTCTGATGATATAGAATAGGTGAGGCGTAAGGCTATTTTTCTTTTCTCTCAATGTGCATTGCCTAATTTAACATTAAATGAGCAACATAGGGCCAGGAACATAAATGTGTATTCCTGACCCTATATTGTTAAAACCACCATTTAGGTGGCTGCCCCCCCCTTAACAGATAACTAAACTTACCTTATTTCCAGCACTGCTCAGGTCCGCCGGCGCTTGCCCACCCCAGATCCAACTTTTTGTCTGACATAAGCAGAATTGGTGATTTCAGCCAATCTAATGCTTTCCATAGGAAAAGCATTGGATTGGCGGAGATCGTCAAGAGGTGGGGCGGAGCCAAATGCCATCTTGGCTAATCAGCATCTCCTCATAGAGATGCATTAAATCTATGGGAAATGTTTGGAACTAGAGGTGTCTCTAAGCTTTAATGTAAACACTGCATTTTCTATGATGTAGAACTCTTACAGAAAAAAATCATGCAGGGACTATACTCACTAGAACAACTTCATTAAGTGACCATAGAAAAAGTGACCTATTTCAGGGTACACCAAAAAATGTGAGTAGTTCATTAAAAGATATGCTTGTGACTTCTCATTTCTGTCCATGTAAGAGTGCTTCTCTGCAAGTGTGCAGGTAAGCATTTCAGCTTAAAATTGACATAGTCCATTTTTAGTCAACATCACATCCTACTTTCTTACCTACAAATATTGGAAGATATATTTTAAAGTGAATCTTTAGTGATATCTGGATTTAGGGTCTGGTGGCTGTGGGGTGCAGTCAAAGGTAGGTTTACTTACCCGAAGTTATCCACAGTAGCTTGCCGCCAGACTATACCTGAATCACACAGCTGTCACGTAGGGTTCTGCTGGGATTGGATGGAGCTTTACGATTTGTCAATCAACCTCAGACTTGTCCATAAAGCAAAGAAGTGACAGAGCCGCTTTAATTATGCTTGGATTAGAAAAGAAAAGCTTTAAAAGTTTCTGTTTCTCCACCTCTAATGGTTTGTGTGCCCTGGCAGTGCCTGAACTGAACTAGATTTGAAAAAAAACTCACAAATGTGCAGTGGCCAAAGTACAACTCCAAACTATTGAACCTCGGAGTTCAGCATGTGCTGAACATGGAAGCATCCTTGGAGACACGTTGTGGTGGAGTCAAATATATCCTGGCTGATGTAGTGAAGAGAGAACGCACTCGGAAGGCATCATACAGAGCCAGAGACTATATACACCACAGTACTGAGAGTGATTTATTATTTTCATCATTTGGATCCAGCGCACACAAGGGTCTGATCACTCCTAGGCTCAATAGTTTGGAGTGGTACTTCAGCCACTCCACATTTGTGATTTTATTTTCAACAGGGTTTTATATATAATTTCTGTGTACTACAATACTGCACTACATTTTTTATGTATTTTAGATCATTAAGATTATCATATCAGTCTCTGTGCAATTATATTTTATACTACTCACTATATAACAGTGTGTTTTGTGACTCTCATGGGTAGCAAGATTGTTTCCTTTTTAGTTGGAAACATTCATTTGGTCACTTATGTGTATTGACTTTTAATCTACACTCACACTGTTGGGTTTAAATTTTGATTGTGCACCTATATATTAGATTTACTTTTCAGTGTAAACACTGCTTTTTCGGAGAAAAGGTAGTGTTTACATTGCTGCCTGGTAACACCTCTAGTGACAGTCACTGAGATGGCCACCAGAGAGTCCTGGGTCCTACGTTCAGTGTCTCCACGCTCTGCATGGAGGCGTAAATGTGCCCCATAAACATGCATTGACTCAATGCATCTTCATGAGGAGATGCTGATTGGCACAGCAAGGTGTTTTGCTGCTCATGCACAATGTCCTCCCTATGCTTGAATATTGGAAAGCACTGACTTAGCTGGGATCATAAAGATTGATGATCTTAGCCATGGAGGTGGGACCAGCCGCAGCAAAACCTGCACAGCATGGGAAAAAAGGTGAGTAAAAACACCTTTCTCATGCGATCGGATGGGGAGCTGATACCGAAACAGATACACTCACTGACAAACACAATGACACATACACACTGTGATTTGTGCACATACACCCCTTGACAGATACACACTCATTCAAATACACAGTGACAGACACACACTGATAGTCACACTGACAGTCAGACACACATACACACACTGTCAGGCACACACACACACACACACACACTGACAATCAGACATACACACTGACACACACACTGCTTCACCTGGGGTCCAGTGGGCCTGCTCCCAAATCTTCCTCCAGTTCCTTTCTGCTCCCTGCGCGCTCTCTGCTATGATGCAGGGGATGGAGTGATGTCATATTCCGACTCCTGGCATCACAAAACACAGCACAGGGCAGCAAAGAGGAAATGCAGGAAGATCACTGCTCCCATGGGCGGCTGACTCCCATGCTCCAGCAGGGGAGCTGTCTCCATTGCTACCACAGGCGTCTTTTATCAATGCTCCTGTGGGCGGTCACCTTACCTAAAGGGCTGACAAGGCCTGGGATTTGTTAAGCCTTGCTCTACGATAAGCATTGAATTGACTCATGATCACTATAAATTATGATCTAACAGCAGGCTTAATGGCTGCTATGGGAAGAGGAGGACACTTTGTATTACAGGTGTATTTTTCTTCTTGTTATGATTCACAAATGGAGGGGGTAGGGGGTGTCAATTATGTGATAGTAAAAAGGAACATGAAAATTTTTGACATAATTCTAATTATTCATAGCATTAGAATGTTCCTTTACTGCAAAAATAAATACAAATCATTCAAGAGTTAACATTTCATTCAAAGTGCCATGAAACGGGCTGCTTGAGATACACATTAGACAAAAAAAGTATTCATATCCAGGGTTAAAGTTATTATCAGGCAGGTCTCTTCCTCACACAATTGTATTCTGTTCCAAAGGAAAGGTTTAAAATAGAATATCATCTATTTCCGATTGGACAGTTAATGGGATAAATGGGACCACAGAGATCAATTCGGTCTTCTATTACAGAAGGAGCATTAAACTTTAACGCTGCTCTATTTTTTTGCCTTGTAGAAATATTAGGCATTCACATTACATATCCAATTTAAAATTCCCATAATTATCTATAATGCTTTCAAAGGGTTTTAATTTTTGATTTCCCATTACTACCTCCCACCCCAGGACGTGTTGGTACTGCACTCGTGTGCCTGTCCTTTGAGAATCGGCTGAAGGTCCTTGTCTCTGAATCTGTTGCCATGTGCTGAAAAAAAAAATATTTTTTCTTTTTTTTTACCTCTCACTGTCACCTTGTCCTAGTCCATCATGTATTGAGAGCATTTATAATTAACCGACATCAGCCAATATTAACCATTCCGTCCCATACGTACATCTAAATTATGCAAATGGCATTCCAAAAACAAATGCAGTTGCAAATAGGTCAGATAAGCAGTGGCTTCAAAGAATTATCACTGGCAAACCAAAGATTATTTAATAAATTAATTATATCTCAGTCTTGCTGGCTTAGAATTGAATCAATTGTGTTTGCATCATACCAATTGTAGGTGTAAGACAAATAAATGCATAATCAACATGAAAGATATGTGTCTAAATATTTTGCCCATTTATACTAGTTTGGGCAATGATATTATCAACATATAGGGTTGACTCAGCCCTTCATCCGTCCAAGGTAGATAAAATGAGTACCATTAAATTGGGTAATAGTAACAACCCCTGTATGTTGGGCTAAGGTAACATCTCCAGGACATACTTGAAAACCAGAGTAATCTGAATGTACCTTTCGTGGTTAAATACTTTCTTATTATTATTATATAACAAAACTTTCAGATGGAATTGATAATGGAAGCAGAAATGTAAAATAGCAAATAAAAAGTAGTTGGTCGATATCAGAATCCCATCCTTATGTTTCATATTTTTTCCAGATAACTTCATTCACATCCTAAGCATTCGTGGTGCATTTTATTGTTAGTGGTGTGTGTGTATACATACACACACACTGATCAGCCATAACATTATAACTACCTGCCTAATATCGTGCAGGTCTCCCTTGTGTTGCCAAAACAGCTCATGTGTCAACACATGGACACCATCAAATAGAAAGAAAATGCAAGTACTATACAAATATCAATATACAATATTACATCAAATACTAAGAAGATATAAAAATACATCCAGCCTGAAAACACCATTAAAAAAAGTCACCATGAAAATGGTAAAGATATATAAAATATGCAAAATAGTAGAGATCAACAACATACGGGCAAAAAGCATTGAGAACAATTGCATGTTGCACAACCATGCAAAGGGACCAGAGGACTGAAATTGCAGGCTTCTTACCGGGATTACAACTCATATCCCTGAACACAGTCACTGGTGGACCGCGCGCTGTGTGGAGGATTGCGTTAAAGGGACACTATAGTCACCAGAACAACCTGCCATTCAATGTCTCCACCCTCTGCATGGAAACACTGAACTTTCCTCATAGAGATGCATTGATTCAACGCATCTCTATTAGGAGATGCTGATTGGCCAGGGCTGGGTTTGGCTTATGCTGGCTCCCTGATTTGCCTGCTTGACACTCTCAGCCAATCCAATGCTTTCCTTAGTTCAACACTTCTGATGATGTCAGCTCAGCAGGCAAATCAGAGGCAGCAGCAGACCAAAATAGCAGTAAGCTTTTACCAAATTTAGGGGGGTGGGGTAGATGATGGTTTTAACACTATAGGGTCAGGAATACTTGTTTGTGTTCTTGACCCTATAGTGGTCCTTTAAAGACATCTCGCCCATATGGCTTAAACTGCTACTTGGCAATAAGTCTCACAATTTTTTTCAGTAAGGGTGTTGTTTATATTTTGCATTGGTTAAATAAACGTACAGTACTTTACTATGCACTGTATCTTTTTAATTTTACGTAAGCCTATTACACATTGGAATAGATACAAATCAAGCACTTATTTGGATACAAGGTTGTATACATTTATTGAAAGCAGATCACTGCAACATAATGTGACTCTCTTGCATAATGTTTTCAAGTTGGATACATTTTTGGATCTATTTAAAGATGTGTTTAATTTAACATTGTATATTAATATTTGTAAAGCACTGGCATTTTTCTTTCTTTTTAATAGCTTTTTGATTGATTCTTGGGACAATCTACATATGCTCCAGCTGCTGTTCACACACTAATCTGTTATTTTACAAATATATATATATTTTTTAAATTCTTTATTTTTCAGAGTGCAGAGGTAGTTACACAGTTAACAGATCAATAGTGATGAATGACATGCCATATGTTATACATGCTAAACGTCAAGATATACTGCACTCTAATTTTTCTTTTTTGGGTAGAAAAGGTAACACAAGATAGATTAGCTATATTGTCTTAGGAGAGTAAAACAACTAGTGAAACATTAGCTTCAAACCGACAATAAGTACCCTGCATGGGTAGATGCGTTTTGTATGTGCATTGGGTTATAGGCTAGGATTTGCAATACAGGACATATTGGCTCATACATTAAGTATACTGTACATGTGAATAGAGCTGCACCTTTTTTAAGTAAAATATAACATTACACAGTGCATGGGAAATTAACTTGAGAGGGTATCCGACAAATAGGCTTGACCTACATACTGGTTGAGATTATAATGAGAGGCTAGTGCAGATCCAGATCTTAAGACAAATTAGTTATGTCTGCTCCCTCAGTATGAGGCAGATAATTCAATAACAGGAGCCCAGTATGGGCATTCACGATTGGAGAAAACTAGAGCCAACTATGTAACTGTAGAGGTAGGGGTTAAATCTGAGTTGAGTTATTTGACCAGTAAAGTGGAGCCTGGGGTGCCAGTACTGTTAATGACATGCTAGTGATTGGAGGGTTAAATGCACCCATAAAAAATAAAAAGAAAACAGGGTCATAGAATTTTAACTAGTTAGCTTAAGTGAGCTGGCTTATTACCAACCTAGGACATACATGCTGCGCATTGTTGGTAGTATATAAAAGGTGCAGGCATGAGCTATAACAACATATTTACTCCCAGTGAGCATCTAGAGTTCGTTGAAAGTGTCCGCTTGAATGGGTTATGGGATGCTCAGCTGGAGCGGTGGGTCTCCCTGGAAGTCGGTCCAGGTGTTGTGGTTGCATGGGTCAGTCTCTGGAGGGTCAGCCGACACCTAGTCTGGGAGTAGCGGGTACGTGCCTGTTGGTTCCGTTGACAAGTCTCCCCAGCTGCTCCTCAGTGTCCTCTGCATGTTTGTGTGCCTCCCAGTGCAGTCCAGATGAGGTACTCCCCTTGCCCTGGGACCTTGTTGGAGCCATGACCACTTTCTCACTGACTCGCCACCATCTTGAGGCTGGGTCCTTCCCCTGTGCGGGGCTGCGTAAGGCTGTGTTTAGTCGCTTGTGTATTCGTCGTATTCTTTGCAGGCATGAGTGATGTTTAGGGGCTGCACCCCTTGTGGCTCGCTTCCCAGGTGGGCTAGCAGCATTGTTGTAGGCTGGACTGGAGCTTTAGCTGGTTGTCTGGCTGTTAGGGGTTTGACCCGGGAGTTAACCGGTGACAGTGCCGGTGGCTGTCGCCTGTTCTCCAGGCGTTCCCAGAATTGCTGGCAGAGGTCGTCGAATTTCCTCTGGAAGGCTTCTGCCCAGGCTCTAGCGGATAGTTGCTCATCGCGTTTCGTGAGGCCGTCGGCCAACTTGGGCGGGCCTCGTGTCTCCCAGCTTTCAGGTACATGTTCTGTGTTCCGTCGATGGTGAGTGCGCTCTCCACTGTGACAGACCGGGATGACCCCCACCGGCCATAGGGGGGGAAACAAGGGCCCTGACGCAGGTGCTCAGGTCGTCGCAGCAGCGGGATCGGGTGAGCGGCCGTCTCTCCCGCGTCCGCCAGGCTTGTATGCCCCATATGTTCATTGGGATGAGTTTTGCTTAGATTGGTGCATGAGTGGTATCGTCTTATGCAGGGTGATGTCCTCTCTCGTATGGTCACCGTCTTTCTTTAATTTAGCGCCGTTTGGGCATAGAAAATCACTATTAATCTCTGGGTATAGTAGGAGCTGTGAAAGGTTGCTTCTTCCCAGCTCTGCAGTCAGGCCCCGCCCCCTTACAAATTGCACTTTCTGATTTTCTTTTGTTTATGGACTCCACAAACCTCCTGTGATATGTTATACCAAGACAGCAGCAGATCCTTCAAGTTGCGCCATGGGGCTTTCATGGATGGTATTTGTTGTTGCAGCCAGGGCTGGCCTTAGGCCTTTTTGTGTCCTGTGCAAAAAATCACCATCATAAGGCCAGCCCTGGTTCCAGCTCATCAATTTGGTGGCCAAAGCAACATCCTGAACTCTTTGTTATGTTCGTCAAACCATTCCTGAACATTTTTTGCAATGTGGCAGGATTATTATTATTATTATTATTATTGCCATTTATATAGCGCCAACAGATTCCTTAGTGCTTTACAATATTATAAGAGGGGGGAATTTAGCTATAAATAGGACAATTACAAGAAAACTTACAGGAACGGTAGGTTGAAGAGGACCCTGCTCAAATGAGTTTACAGTCTATAGGAGGTGGGGTATAAAACACAGTAGGACAGGAAATAGCAATCAACATAGGTGGGAGTGAAGCAGAGCTGGAGGAGAGAGTAGAGTGCTGCCCTTTAGGAGAGAGCAAGAGACAGTTATGTGAGGTAGAGGTTACTCTGGAAGGCCATAAGCTTTCCTTAAGAGATGGGTTTTAAGGGACTTCTTAAACGATTGAAGACTAGGGGAGAGTTTGATGGCAGTAGGCAGGCTATTCCTTAGGAAGGGAGCCACCCACGAGAAGTCCTGCAAGCGTGAGTTGACCGTACAGGTGGGAGCAGTGGACAAATTGTCACGGCAGAGTGGAAAGACAGAGAAGGGGCATACCTATGGATCTGTGAAGAGATGTGAATTAGTACCTTGAATTGACTCCTATATGATACAGGAAGCCAATTAAAGGACTGACAGAGGGGTGTGGTGTAAGAGGCCAACTAGAGAGGAAAATCAGTCTGGCGGCAGTATTCATTACAGACTGTAGCAGGGCAATACGTTTTTTGGGAAGACCAATTAGGAGAGGGTTACAATAATCCAGGCGTGAAATTACTAGTGCATGGACAATCTCTTTAGGATGCAATATCTTGCTGAAAGAGGTCACTGCTATCATGGAACACTATTGCCATGAATGCATGTATGTGGTCTCCAACAATCTCTAGTTGGTGAAATGTGTCAAAGTAACATCTACATGAATATAATTCTGATGCTTTCATCTCTGTTTAAGCATTTTTCAGCAGTGAAGAGAGATTATATTGGGCACTCAAACCGGTCTTCAGCTACGCAACCCCATACGCAGAAAACTGCAATGCATGTTGTGTGTATTCTGATGGCCAGCATTACATTTTTCTGCAATTTGAGCTACAATAGCTCTTATTTGTGCACTCATGACCCAGTTCACCAGTTGTCCTTCCTTGCATCACTTTTAGTAGATACTAACCACTGCATACCGAGGACACCCCACAAGGCTTGCCATTTTGGAGATACATTGATCCAGTTGTTTAGCCATCACTATTTAGCCCTTGCCAAAGTCACTCAGATTTTTTTGCATGCCCATTTTTCCTGCTTCCAACACATGAAATTCAAGAACTGACTGTTCACTTGCTGCCTAATATTTCCCACCCCACAACAGCTGCCATTGTGACAATAAAATCAATGTTATTCACTTCCCATGTCAGTGGTTTTAATATTAATATGTGCGCCCACACACACACACACACACTCTAAACATTTTACAGCAGGTTCCCGCAAGTAGAAGAATACTCTTTTGGACACAGGCCATCCAAGTCATATTAATAGTTGTATATTTTTGCTACAATTCCTGATCATATTCCCATTTCTACACTCTCAGTCTATAAATCCATCTTCTGTACACCATTTAAACGTTCCAAAACAACATTCGCAGTTGAATTCCATGCAGTGCCCAAATACTTTCATATTCTGGTTTTTAGCACATGATGTTAAAATATTAGATGGTTGATGCCAAGGTTAAATGGATTTTCTCAAAGTCCTTGGAACTAAAATGACACTATGCAACTGCATTACTTGTAAAGGAAAACGTATATCATGGGAAATAAAACCTAAAAAAGTCCATGGAATTTCACAGAAACTCGAGAATTTCCAGCTTGACATGCAAATTAACACAGGAAGGCATTGTGTATCAGACTTCACTGCATTTCTGTAGGTACTCTCAGCAATGGACGCTGTTTTAAACACATGGCTGTTTACTTGTCACTGCTCCTTTTGGATCACACCCTGTGCTTTAGTTTAAAAAGAAAAGGCTGTGTTTAAAACAGCGTTCACGTTCAGGCTTATTCATCAAAGTGAGAAGTCATAGTGAACTCAAAGTTAATTTCAAATTGAAGACCAAAGTAGCCAACCTGGAAGCATATCTGAGTTAGAGAATTTTTAAATTTGGGGTATTTTAAACTGAAATTTAAAAGTCACTTAGAATTTTTACTTTAGGGAATAACCCTGGTAGTATTTTTTGTTTAGTTTAGTTTTTTTCCAGCAAAGCCAGATATACCAATCAATAATAGTTCATATGGGCGTCATTAGTAACATCTGGGTGATCCAAGGAGTAACCTAACTGCCATGTTTCAGTATATTTTGTGAGCAAAACTGTAAAACTCCCCCTGTTTGGGTTTTTGCTTTTTACCATGAATCGCCGTGGATATGAAAATGTTACATGTTTTTTCAAAGCTATCATGGTTATTAACTAAAGTGAGAATTCAAAGTGACTTTCAAATTTAAGTAAAAATAGGCGAACTTTAGAAATTCTCTAATTCGCGTATGCTTCCAATTCAGCTTCTTTGGCTTTAAATTTAAATTCACCTAAGTAAATAACCTTGTATGTTATCTGACCCCTCCAGGTTGAGATCTACAGCAAGCCCTCCATGAGGGGGGCCGGAGGGGGACCATTTGGCTGGTATTTATAAAATGATAGGGATCATTTCCAGCTACTGGAAAGTATTTAGTATATATTACACACATTCATTAGAAAAGAAAATGCATTAATATTTGCATGTTAGCCTAACAATCTAAGATGTACAGATTATGTTAAGATATGTTTAAACATAACGGCTTCATTTTTCTAGTACGCCTGACTGTCGGAGAAGTATGTTTTACAAAATATCAATTAGTTAAGATTAATTCATTACAGGTTGATGTAACATTTCTATTCTTCTCTAAATTCAACTAAATCAGTCATGGCTCTAGATCTTAACTTGGAGAAATCTCTACATGATCTCTTCTGGATCATTTTTCCAAACTAAGAAGCTCGGAGAAACATTTTGCCTTAGACTTGATTGGTTTTGATGAACCCCGATAAGTATTTTTTTCACTGAGATGGGTCCTGCTTTCAGATTATAGTACAAGATAAAAGGAATCATCTTAAAAAGTTGATTTTGGGGTTGTATATTTGGCCTACATTAGACACAATAGCATTACTTACCTTGCTGCAGGGCTAGGAGATTTCCATCCAGCATGGGCGTACCTAGCATTTGGCATCTGGATCGGGTCCTATTTTTGGCACCCCACTCCCTCCCAACTTTAAAATACAACCGCAATTTTTTAAAATGTATTTAGCACTCAGCAGTGTTTTTTTTTTAATGTAAGCATGTTTTTGTATGGAGTATATGTAAGTGAATGTAGGGTGTGTGTCTCTGTGTGGTGTTGGTGTTTGAATGTAAGCATGTTTTTGTATGGCGGATATGTAAGTGAATGTAGGGTGTGTGTCTCTGTGTGGTGTTGGTGTTTGAATGCAAGCATGTTTTTGTATGGCGGATATGTAAGTGAATGTAGGGTGTGTGTCTCTGTGTGGTGTTGGTGTTTGAATGTAAGCATGTTTTTGTATGGCGGATATGTAAGTGAATGTAGGGTGTGTGTCTCTGTGTGGTGTTGGTGTTTGAATGTAAGCATGTTTTTGTATGGCAGATATGTAAGTGTATGTAGGGTGTGTGTTTGTATGTGGTGTTGGTGTTTGAATGCAGGCATGCATTTTTATGTAGTGTGGTTTTTGAATGCAGTGTTGTGGTTTTATATATATAATGGTGGGATTTGTATGTAGTGTTGACGTTGAAATGCAGGGGTCAATTTGTGTGTAGTGTTGGTGAGATTCTGAGATGTATGCACATATACACATACACACACACATATATACACACTGACACACACGTAGATACATAGTCACAGACAGATACACTGACACACATGCAGACACACAGTGGCGACTCTATAAACAACATGTATGGGGGTGTGGCACATAAGATACCACAGTCAAAACTGGGGAGCTCTAAAAATTTCACTAGTGGATGGGGTAATCCCTTATGCATGATTAAAATTTTGCTCTTTATGAGGTGGTGTATCCATAAATAAACTTACCTTCTTGATCCTGGAGTGTTGCCTGTGTTCTTCTGCTTCTATGAGTCCCAGACACATAGTCACTCGCACACAGTCAAACACACAGTTACAGGCAGACAGTCACACGCACACAGCTACAGGGGGACAGACAGACACACACACTCACACTTACAGGCAGACTGTAACACAGTTACAGGCAGCATCACACAGTCACACACACTCAGTGACATGCATACAGTCACACACTCACAGGCAGACAGTCATACATAGTCCGTGGTAGACATTCACACATACACACAAAGGCGCAGACAGCATGACACAGTTACAGGCAGACAGTCAAACGCAGTCCCAGATAGACAGTCACAGGCAGACAGTCACAAGAAGACAGTCACAGACGCAGTCAGAGTTAGACAGTCACAGGTAGATATTCACACACACAGTCACAGGCAGACAGTCACAAGCAGACAGTAATAGACGTAGTCACAGGCAGACAGTCACAGACGCAGTCACAGGCAGACAGTCACACACACACACAGTCACAGGCAGAGAGTCACACATACAGTCACAGGCATGGCGCCCTGTGCAGCCACACAGCTCACACAACCCTAAGCCTGGCTAGCCCCGGACTGCCTCCCCCCCTCCCACCTTACACTCCTTTCCCCAAATCAGACACTTTGGTCAGGCTTCTTTACACGGCGTGTCAGCATGACGCAAATGGTGCGGATTTACATAATTGTTCCTGCCCTGTAACGTTTTGGGTGTGTGGATTTAATGCAGAAGTGCTCAGAGTGCCCTATTGTGGTTCTTTGGTGCTATTGTGTTTTATATATTTGGTTTTATATTTTGGTTTCTAGCACAGCTTGTGTATTTGACTATTCTGTCCTCCGGTATCCTTTGACTCAGCTATTCATCTAACGTTCTCCCGTATTTCATCTCTCTTATATTTTTGGGTGTGTCCTAAATATTCTTATTCAGCCACATTAAGCCAGGTCACTCTAAGGTCCGGTAAGACATCATAAATTTATTCTAAATAGGTTACACTGGGTGTTGGAGTTTTCATTACCGTGACACCACCCAAGGGTATTTTTTTTTTTTGGAAGGACAGTCCCTATTTTGGAACCAAATCCCTCTGTCCCTTTTTTCTATTCTAATGTCCCTCTTTTCTAGTAGCTCAGTAGTCTTGGTGTGTCTAAGTGTATAATAGAGCTCCACAGCACTACCACTTGAGTAAGATGTCTTGAAACTGCATTATTTGTGTTTAGAATTAGTCTTTGTAAATAAGATACATTGTTTTTGTTCTAATTTACATTTTAGTTGCATAAATTGTTATTAATAAGTCGCCCAACATTTCACAGAACAACTAAAGTGATCCTCTTTACCCATTCACAATGTTGGTGCGAGGTATGAAACATGAGTTGATTTGGGTGCACAATACCAAACAATATGAAACATTACATTGGTCTCCAAAGTGAGTTCTCTATGTTTAGCACTTTGCCACAGAATAGCACTAGTTTTGCCTTGATAAATCTCATCCAAAGTATCCACTCTAGGTGATACTGAAGGCTACAAAATGTTCTGTCATCATTATTTGTTTAGTGCATTCTGGAAATGATAAACAAAACCTGTGTTGTAAATAGCAATTGTTTGCTAACCATATGTGTGAAAATGTGTATTGGCGATAATGTGTATTTATAATATACATTATTAAAGGACCACTATAGGCACGAAGACCACTTCAGCTTAATGAAGTGGTCTGGGTGCCTGGTCCATCTAGGGTTAACCCTTTCTGCTGTAAACATAGCAGTTTCATAGAAACTGCTATGTTTACATATGGGTTAATCCAGCCTCTAGTGGCTGTCTCATTGACAGCCGCTAGAGGCGCTTCCGCGCTTCTCACTGTGATTTTCACGAGTGTTTTCCTGGCACTATAGTGGTCCGTTAATAATGATATCAGCAGCAATATATACTATCTTATACAAATAAAGTATAACACATGATGAATGTGTAATGTTTGTTAAGAAAATAATAAAACATTCTCATCCTGGTGAGTTAGATCCACACAAACACATTAATGTTCAGCTGAATAAATAAATCAGGATCCCGATTTTCCTGGTAATTTTCCTGATAAAAAGTATGTGATAATCTGACTGTGTTTTCAGCACTAGCTTTTTTGGTAAGGCAGAATCATCTTTAACCCATTTAGCACTGACAAACAGATGGACAACGGATATATGAATATGCCACTTAAAGGAACACTACAAGCACCATAACCATAACAGCACCCAGGAATGTCCATGTTCCCCCAGTTTAGAAACTGTTAGACTTCTTATCTGGGGCTCGCTTGCACTGCTCCCACCCTCTTCTGAGACAGAAGTGAAATCGAGATGCTCTTGTTAGAGGCCTTTGTTAGCTCTCCTGCTGCACTTAGCTCAGAGCTTCCAACTGAGAGGAGACTGCAGTGAAACTCGGGAGTAGGTATGAAGTCAAGCCGTTACTAAGGGGTTTGACTATTTATATAATGCACTGTGGCATGCCTCCAAACCATTGTGATTTTGGCAGGACATTTTCGCTCTTTAGGTACTGTCCTGCCTTAGATCCCTGCTGTTCTGCTTTTGGGGGAAAAATGAACTGTCCCCAACAATCATAGCACAAATTAGTGATAAGATGTGCTTACGCTATGTTCAGGGCCCGAGGACCCTACAGAAAGTACTGAAACTGCCCTCAGAAGTCTGGTCTAAGTGGTGGACAGGCAGCCTGGGGTGCATTCATGCCAAGCTGACCTGCCATTAACTCGGTCTGACCCTTTGGAGTGGAGCTAGTGACTCAATTGTGTCACTGACTCTCCACCTTTACCTCCCTCCCATCGCCGTCCAGATTCTCAGGATGCCTGAGTTGGGAGGTATGCTATAGTGGCTACGGTGTTTGTAGTGTTCTTCTAAAGGGTCTCAAAGGACATAAAATGATTCCTTTATTTACACAGTAGTGCTGGACCATTTATTTTTTTTAGAATCCATTTCATTTGTGGTGAATCCAGGAATTGTGCACCCTCTGTAAGGGGAAATTTGGTGAGTGTTCCATATACCTAACTTGTTTATTGTTTAGGCTTCTGAAAATGCAAATAAAAAAAAACAAAAAAGTATAAGAGACACTTACTCTGACTAGACAAAAGCTGAAAAGCTAACCTTATGGGTTATCATTCAGGAGGAACTTCTTGGGCATTATGCTCAATTGTGTCATTATTTACAGAACTTCTACAATTAGTACATTCGACTTGTCCTACTCACAAGGGCAGTCCAGAACCAAGCAGCCCTCTGCATACGTAGAAACCCAGACAATCATTTTGGCTATATCAGTGAGATATATCTTGCCACAAGACATGCAGTTTTAGCTTGTTTTTCACACATGAGCTATTTAATTTTCCCATATTTCACTATAACCCCTGTCCTGGTTCACAGCTTTAATGTCTGGCCAATAAATCATCAGGAACTACATGATTCTCTCAAGTCATTAATGGCCAAAATCTCCAGGTGCCTTATTGAATCCTTGCCTCAAGACAGTCAGTGTGCTACCCAGTGATATATAGATATATATATATATATATATACTACTGAGGGTGTCTCTAATGTTATAAAAGAAAGGTTTTTTTAAAGCAGCTCTCCTGCCCAAATGTATCTTAAAATGCTCTCTATCAAATGCAGATTCCAGTTCTAAATGTGACATTTGATGTATTGGTCTAAATATTGCTGAAAACGTAAACACCGCACTGCAGAAAAAGTGACTGTTTTTAACCCCTTAAGGACACATGACATGTGTGACATGTCATGATTCCCTTTTATTCCAGAAGTTTGGTCCTTAAGGGGTTAAAGCAGATATTTCCCATCAAAAGGCACATTTCATGTAACCCCTCTATTCATTAAGAAAGTCGTGTGACATTATCAATTTTTCAAGCAATTATTGCCTATGTCATTAAAAGAACAGTATAGTGTCAATAATACAAACATGTATTCCTAACACTAGAGTGTTAAACTAACTATTTAGGTAACTGCAATCCCTTAGATCCGAAAAGGTGATTTTGCTTACCTTTTCTCCCACGCCGCGGTGGGTTCTCCCTCCATGGCTGAGATTATCAATCTTGGCAAAACTCCACATTGTGTCAGTCAACATCTCCTCATAGACATGTGTTGAATCAATGCATCTCTATGGGGAATTTGATTGGACTATATAGCTGTGTCAGAGCATGTACATGCGTATGCTGTCAGCTGGAGGAGGGAGTGGTGAAGGAGAGAAAGAGGAGGGAGGGTGGTAGAAAAGAAAATAGCAGAGGGGAGACACATGCTTCCCCTTGCATGGTCTGCCTTTAGTGAAGAAGCAGAGAGCGTCTGTCGGCAGCATGCAATGCTGATGATAACAGACATAACATATGCACAGAATTGACATTTCACAGTCCAGAAGAGTGTTCCATGCTGTCAAAGTCACATGTGTAGCGCTTCTAACTAGACTTCTGCACTCAATTGCAAATAACTCTGTATGTGCAGTGTTTCAAGCCGAAACACTGCAAATCTAAACTCCTACCACCATGACCACTTCTGAAAGCAGAAGTGGTCATAGTGCTTGAAGTAAACCTTTAAGCATGCTTCTGTTTCAATTCCCAAAGTAATTTTCTCACAATCTATCAGTCAAAAGAAGAAGGGGTGCATGTAGGGTTAGAAAAACATTGATAGTTGGTGTCTTGGAAGAAACCATAATTAATGCGCAGCCACATGATTTTGGTGTTCCATAACTGAGTGAAGGAAGTGCAGAGTCAAAGATTACAGTATGAAATGGTCACTGTTGAATATATTCCACTTTGAAATGGCCCTAAGACTTCTCGTGGCAGCCCTGCTTGTACCTAAGTTTACCAAAAGAGATGGAAAAATAAGAGCTGCATAGTGCCCTTACTATCATTTAGTCTTGATTCTCCAGCAGTGGCAAACTCATACTCTCTAAGCCGCTGTATATCACAAATAACATTTTTAACAACTGGCACCTTCTATAATAGCTAACGTGACCCATTTGGCCAGCTACAGAAATCAACCAGCTATGTGGACAGTTATCGACTTATGTATAATATCTCTTCTACCCAGCTTGTCTGTCAATATGTAGGTTCTATTTAGCTATAATCTACTCTTCATGTTAGAACTTTTGTTAAGAGATTTTAAGGTAAAACCTTTATATTGAGTGCTATTTTTTATTTTTAAAGGGACATTATAGTAACCCAGACCACTTCAGCTCAATGAAGTAGTCTGGGTGCCAGGTCCCTCAGGTTTTAACCCTTCAGATGTAAACATAGCAGTTTCAGAGCGCGCTGGATAAAGGTAAGTGGCTGAAGGGGTTTTAACCCCTTCAGCACCAGGGGAGGGGGGACCCTGAGGGTGGGGGCACCATTAGGGCACTATAGTGTCAGGAAAACGGGTTTGTTTTCCTGACACTATAGTAATCCTTTAACAAAATCTTTAAAACCTCTGAATTGAAACAATGATGTACTCCTTGTGAATGTAAATATCATTCATATGAGGTACTCCCCAAATCAGGACAAATGATTGTATCTACTTTGAGTAATTTGTTTTTAGTTGCACCAGTAATGTTACAGTTATTACTGACAAAACTATGAAAAATTGTATGTTGTGTTATCATTATTATTGGCTAAAATGTGATACAGTACAGTAAAAAACATTTTTTTTTTGGGGGGGGGGGATTATGAGTTAGGTATATATAGTGTAGTAGTGTAAACACTATTATTTATTTATATAGCACCAGCAAATTCTGTAGCGCTGTACAATGGACTAAAAAAGTATGTCCTCTAAAAAGTAAATATATAGGTTTCTTTAGGTAAATTGTACAAAGTGTTTTAGTATGACTTAAAATGAGAGAGAACAATATGTTCAGAATTTGCCTGGTCAAAAAGGAAAAATTAAATAAAAAAGGACCCTGGTATTTAGAAGGTTTAAGTATCCAGATGCACAGTACTTCAAAAGCAGTGACAGATTTGTAGAGATATTAAGAAATTGTGTAGTGTAATGTTAAATATAGCACTTAATGATTTAAATAAAGCCCATAGTTTTGGGACTCCATCCTACCCACATACTTGTCTTTTCCAAGCTTGTTATTTCCCATTCCTGCTCTATATAATTATTTTAACAAGATAATTAATAATGAGGTGGTATTTTGTTTAATAAAAAAGCCTTTTCTTTCATTTTTTTTCCCTTCTATATGTAGCATTAAAGAAAGTAGGTCATTTGAAGCCTGCAATTTAGATTTACGCAATAGTGAAAAGGGGGGAGCTTGTTCAGGCTGTGGGTATAATCATTTCTAGGGATAAAGCACAACATCTGGGACAATCGAGAGAAGAAAAAAAAAATGGTCCTTGCAAGTTTTCATGCAAGCAACCTTGCAAAATATTGTATGCTGGCATAGTTGTATTGTGTTAAATGAACGAGGCATTTGATTCTTAGACTGGGCGTCTGGTGCAATGTCAGATATTAAATGTAGGCATTTCTGACTCATATTTCAGTGGCAACTGTGACTCCTTGGCAATGTGTATTAAACACAGATTAGATGTATCCTTTCAATCTCTCATTAGTTGTAGCTCTCGGTGACTTATCTGGGACAATTTATTCACATGTATAGTGGAAAGATATATTTAGGATATGTTGCACTCATTTTTGGCTCTGTATACATGATAATAAATCCTGCCTCAGTTTTTAAAAATAACACCCATAGGAAAAATTTGCAAGAAACAGCACAACCCACACATCCGCAAAGATGGATTTGTTCTGAGAATAAAGAGTCTGCTTTGTAAGCTGACAGCTTTATTGTATCATGAGTTTTTATTCATAGAGATACATTTCAAAGCTAGGCTGTCGTCATGGGAACTCCTGCAATACGTTTTTGCCTTTACGTTTTATTCCTGTGAGAACCTTTACCTCAGGGAAATTCTATTTTTTTTTTTGGGAAAATCATCCTCTTAGTATACTTTATAGAAAAAATTAAGTTTGCATATAAAATGTTTGTTTTGAATGCTCCTGTTAATAAAATGGCATTGTAATGGTGCAGCATTGGTACAACCACAACAAAAAAAACCATCCCTCTAAAATTAGTTTGAGCTTAGAGTGATTTATGGTTGTTGTGCCCTTTTTGGGTTGAACGGATTGGAGTTTAAATACTATTGGTAGGACTTTAGATAGAGACACAGAGATATGACATTTGTTTAAAGGGAGTGGAACTGTCTTAACCCCTTAAGGACGGAGCCAAATGTACACATTGTGAACAAAACAAAATGTAAACAAAACCTGGCATTTGCGCTACATGTCTGTCCAACCGTAATTCACCTCTTTCATATTAAATGCACCCACCCTTATTAAATATAATTTTATTCAGGGGAAACGGCTTTCATTTAATATCAAATATTTAGCTATGAAACATAATTTAATATGAAAAGAATGGGAGAAAATAAGATTTTTTAAAATGTATTTAGTTCTACATGACATTTTAACTGTCAATGTCATAATACTGTTTGCTTTTACTGCAATAAAATACACATATTTGTATTCAGCAAAGTCTCACGTGTAAAACAGTACCCCCTATGTACAGGTTTTATGGCGTTTTGGGAAGTTACAGGGTCAAATACAGCATGTTACATTTGAAATTGAAATTCGCCAGATAGGTTATGTTGCCCTGTTTGCAATACCTTGGGTTGTCTTCTTTTGCAAATGGTATGCCATCATAGGGGTAATTTTCATTCTTGGGCTACCATAGGGTCTCAAAGGCAACCTAACCAATCTGGCGAATTTTAATGTGAAAAAAATGAAACACAAGCCTTATATTTAACGCTGTAACTTTTGAAAACACCATAAAACCTGTACATGAGGGGTACTGTTGTACTCGGGAGACTTCGCTGAACACAAATATTTGTGTTTCAAAACAGTAAAAAGTATCACAGCAATAATATCGTCCGTGTAATGCTGTTTGTGCGTGAAAAATGCAAAAAAGTCACTTTTACTGGCGATATCATCGTTGTAATACATTTTACTGTTTTGAAACACTAATATTTGTGTTCAGCGAAGTCTCCCGAGTAGAACAGTACCCACCATGTACAGGTTTTATGGTGTCTTGGAAAGTTATAGGGTTAAATATAGTGCTAGCAAATGAAATTCCCTTTACTTTCGGCATGGGTTGTCAGGCAGGTCCCACTAATTGTAATTAATTAAGATACCTAACTATGTAAAAATATTACATAAATATATATGTAGAATTAGTATATATATATATATATATACGTATGTGAATATATATGTGTATATATATATATATATAATTTTTTTAAATATTTTTATTTATATATAGGTATATATAGTGATATATACGTATATATTTATGTATATAGATATATATATTATTTCGTTCTACGTGTATTTTGATATAAATATATATATATTAATATCACAATACAGTTAGAACGAAATAACACACCTATATATTTTTTAATTATTTTTTTTATTTTATTTTTTATCATATTTACATATTAAATTTTTTTATATTATATATAAATATATATATATAACAATAATTATATATATATTTAATTAGTATCAATTATATATTTATTTAATCGTGTAATTTATATATATATTTAATCGTGTAATTTGATATTAATATATATATATATATATATATATATAATTATATATATATTAATAGTAAAATACACCTAGACAGTGTATGTGTGTGTATGTATATGTGTGTATATATATATATATATATATATATATATATATATATATACTTAGATCATATATATATATATATATATATATATACTATATATGATCTAAGTATATATTATTATTTTTTTACACTTTAATAATTTTATTTTATTTCCAGCCAGCAGGGGGACCACCTGTCATTACAGGCAGTCCCCCTGCTGGCAATGCTGCAGCCAGCTATCCCGGCCATGTGATTGTGAGGTCCTCGCAAGGACCTCACTCTCACATGGCGGGGGGGGGCTGATGAGGCAGGATCTGCCGCGGGGGGGTCTCTGGGAGTCCCCCCAACTGCAATCGCCGGCGTGGGATCGCCGGCGACCCGGTAAGTAGGAAAAAACTGGAGGGCGTACTATTACGCCCGGCGGCATTTAGAGCCTCCTAAAATAGGGAGTAATAGTACGCCCTCCGGTCTTAAGGGGTTAAAGCTTCTGTGGACTGTAACTGCCTGATTCTTAGTCAGGCTTAGCCCATGCTGTACACATCATGTCCTTTTTATCAAGATTTTAATTCCTCTCAGTATCAATAGCATGTCATATAACTTTAACTTACCTTCCAACTGTCCCTATTTAGGCGGGACAGTTTGCATTTTTTACTTAAATCCCTCTTTTCTGTCTTAATGACCTTAATATTCCTCCGCAATAACACTCACTGTAATGGGTCTTTAAATTCCATTAAATGTGTTTAGAAATCAGTGTCTTTAAATAAGATGGTTTGTACTAAATTGCATTTTAGTTGCATTATTCTTATAAGTAAGTAAACTAAAAACACATCCCTATTCACACACCTAAAATTAAACTGTCCTTCTTTGTCCATTTGAAATGTTGAGTGGTATGCATTGTGGCCAGCGTTCAAGGTATATTTAGAAAGCAGGTTTTTCTCAGCACTGAGTCTTTCCAACAATTGCCCAAATGGCTGTTACCACCATAAGAGTGCAATGACAGCCAATTGCCAAGATCGTATGATGTGAATGACATCTGCTACATAGTTGCTACCATGGCAAAATACAGAAATTATAGGATAGAGCGGAGTACCTAAACCCCCCCCCCCCCACTGTTTATAGTGAAGAGCGATGCCCCCACTTATTGTGGCACTCACAGACTCCAAATATCAAAGCGGCTTAAGGTAGCCTTCCCGATGAGGGAGGTCAGGATCCTCTGTGTGCTGTTAGCACCCTGGATAGCAATCGGAAACCGGGTCGATAGGTATAAATGGATTTATTGACTTCAAAATAGATACAAAGTATATAAAATGTAAAAGCAATATGGTCCTACACATATCGTTTCATAGAAACTTCCTCAGGGACCAAAATATGCACAGTTACAAAAATAAAACATTCTCAGTAACAATCGGTTGTCCTACCCACTACCTATTCCCATTCCTTTAAATAGGGTTGTTCCTGGTATCCTTCAGTGTGTGATGGGGGTGGGTTTGTTTCCCCTGCCAATTGCTCTTCTTCAGTTCCCCTCTCCGCAACGCTTTCTGCTAATTCAATCAACGCGGTATATCTTTGTATTCCTCCTTCTTCCGGCTTGCGTTCATGCATTTCAAATTCTCAATGTAATTGTTCCTAATGTCCCAAATAGAAAACATCACACGTTGGTTTGCTACTTCCTGCTCTATTGGAAACAAAGTCGTTTTAAGAACAGAAAAAAATGGGGATCCTAATTACAATCGTCCAGATTTAAATTGAACCCATTGTCTCAGGAAATACAATAGATGTAAATCTGTTATTACTCTTATGTACTTGCAATAATGTGGATTGTCTCACCTGACAAGTTTTAAAAATTCCATTGCTAAAAAAAAGGTTTTCTTAAAATTTTCAGAAAAAGACCATTATCCCCAAAAATATATAAAATAGTATATCACAAACCTATTTCCTCAGAACCAAATTCCTTCAAATTCTTGATCTTATATCCTTAGGATAGCAATATACACTGCTCAAAAAAATAAAGGGAACACTTAAACAAAACAATGTAACTCCAAGTCAATCACACTTCTGTGAAATCAAACTGTCCACTTAGGAAGCAACACTGAGTGACAATCAATTTCACATGCTGTTGTGCAAGACACCCCCAATAAAGGAGTGGTTCTGCAGGTGGTGACCACAGACCACTTTTGGTCACTTTTGAATGATGGCGGTGCTTTCACTCTAGTGGTAGCATGAGACGGAGTCTACAACCCACACAAGTGGCTCAGGTAGTGCAGCTCATCCAGGATGGCACATCAATGCGAGCTATGGCAAGAAGGTTTGCTGTGTCTGTCAGCGTAGTGTCCAGAGCATGGAGGCCCTACCAGGAGACAGGCCAGTACATCAGGAGACGTGGAGGAGGCCGTAGGAGGGCAGCAACCCAGCAGCAGGACCGCTACCTCCGCCTTTGTGCAAGGAGGAACAGGAGGGGCACTGCCAGAGCCCTGCAAAATGACCTCCAGCAGGCCACAAATGTGCATGTGTCTGCTCAAACGGTGAAAAACAGACTCCATGAGGGATGTATGAGGGCCGACGTCCACAGGTGGGGGTTGTGCTTACAGCCCAACACCGTGCAGGACATTGGGCATTTGCCAGAGAACACCAAGATTGGGAAATTCGCCACTGGCGCCCTGTGCTCTTCACAGACGAAAGCAGGTTCACACTGAGCACATGTGACAGACGTGACAGTCTGGAGACGCCATGGAGAACGTTCTGCTGCCTGCAACATCCTCCAACATGACCGGTTTGGTATTGGGTCAGTAATGGTGTGGGGTGGCATTTCTTTGGGGGCCCGCACAGCCCTCCATGTGCTCGCCAGAGGTAGCCTGACTGCCATTAGGTACCGAGATGAGATCCTTAGACCCCTTGTGAGACCATATGCTGGTACGGCTGGCCCTGGGTTCCTCCTAATGCAAGACAACGCTATACCTCATGTGGCTGGAGAGTGTCAGCAGTTCCTGCAAGACGAAGGCATTGATGATCAGGACTGGCCCGCCCGTTCCCCAGACCTGAATCCAATTGAGCACATCTGGGACATCATGTCTCGCTCCATCCACCAACGTCACGTTGCACCTCAGACTGTCCAGGAGTTGGCAGATGCTTTAGTCCAGGTCTGGGAGGAGATCCCTCAGGAGACCATCAGCCACCTCATCAGGAGCATGCACAGGCATTGTAGGGAGGTAATACAGGCACGTGGAGGCCACACACACTACTGAGCCTCATTTTGACTTGTTTTAAGGACATTACATCAAAGTTGGATCAACCTGTAGTGTGTTTTTCCACTTTAATTTTGAGTGTGACTCCAAATCCAGACCTCCCTCGGTTGAAAAATTTGATTTCCATATTTTAATTTTTGTGTGATTTTGTTGTCAGCACATTCAACTTTGTAAAGAACAAAGTATTTCAGAAGAATATTTAATTCATTCAGATCTAGGATGTGTTATTTTTGTGTTCCCTTTATTTTTTGGAGCAGTATATATTTGGCATATATAATGTCTCCAATTCCAAATGGAAGCAATATGCTTTATCACATAAATTTTTTTAAATTATATGAAAATTTATGAGAATAAAAAAGAAAAATGTGTTAATTATTTAAATTTCCCCCAAAAAAATATATAATAAAATTGCAAAATAAAATTTTATATAAAAATATATATGACAAAGTCCAATTTTTGTCCTAATTATCCCTATCGGATGTGACAAATCCATCAATTATGCATGTATCTCATTTTTAAAAAGCAAACCAAATCAATATCTACATTTGATCCACTCGACTTCAGTGTCTGCAACTTGTGAATCCAAAAAGTCTCCTATTGGGACTGAGATCTTAATCTGTCCCCCTCGGTCAACCCTCTCAATTGCTATACATGTCCAATCCCTCAGATTTAACATTGGACAGGAGTTACAGTGCATCAGAACCGAATGGGAGATTAGTTCTTTCCTAATATTATTAACATGCTCCAACATCCCAACTTTGAAACACTATTAGATGTGTCCCACATATTGTTTACCACATGGACACTGCAGCAAGTATATGACAAAGTCCGTGTGGCAGTCAATCCATGATTTCACATGAAATTCTTTCCCTGTTATATTACTAAATGCTGTAGTTTTTGGCAGTGTCATAGTTTGACAGGCCTTGCAACCTCCACAACCTCTAAAGCCTGCTTCTCTCAGGTCTTTACGTTGGTTTGTTGTTTGTAGGCCCTTTACATAGCTAGGAGCCAAGAGATTTTTTAAATTGGCAGAATGGTTCTTAATAAGGGGTCCTTTAGAAGAATAGGCCAATGTTTGGCTAAAGTTCTCTTAATTTTCCAATGATCTTTATTGTATCTTGTTATAAAACTTTGTTGAAAATTTGTACTTTGGGTATGTTTAGGTTTATCCATTAGTAATGAGTTTCCATTTTTACCTCCAGCCAATTTAATCTCCCTTACTATGGGATTCTTTTTTATATCCTTTTTGCAATCATTTGTTTTTAATATGAACTGCTTGCAATTCACAATCTCGAGTGTCAGAGCAGTTGCATCTCACTCGAGTGAATTGGCTTCTAGCTATTCCCCTCAGCCACGGTTGGTGATGGCAACCTTTATGATTAACGTAACTGTTGACATCTGTTGGCTTAAAAAAAACAGCAAGATCTTACATCTTTGTCTCAATTGAATAAAGTTACATCCAGGAAGTTACGGTAATTTTTTTGTCACACCACTCTGGGGGGATTTTCAAATTAAAGGGATTTTCATTTAGATATTGGACAAATGAGTAAAACATCTGAGGGGATCCCCTCCAAATGATTAGAATGTCATCTCTAAACCGCCGCCAGAGCACCAGATTCACCTTCCAGTCATGATCCGACCATACCCAAAGATCTTCCCATTTCCTCATGTATATATTAGCATAAATGGGGGCGAACCTGGTGCCCATGGCGCTTCCTGTTATCTGCAAGAAAAAAAACCTTTCCATCAAAAAAAGAAATAATTGTGCTCAAGTATAAATTTTAATGAAACCAAAATAAAATCCCTTATTCCTTGTTCCAAGCCAGTGTCCTCCTCCAAAAAACAAGTGATGGCATCCAACCCTGATTCCTGTGGCTTATCTGCACTCTTGTCACTTTAACCCCTGTATCAAAACTCAACTTTGAATTATTTGTGTCGTTGTTTTGCTCAGAAACGCTTAACACTTGAGAAAGGGAGGTTCTCCCGAAAGCTTGTCATTTCAAAATTCTGTAACTCCAATAAAAAAGATATTACAAGGTTACAAGATACAAATATTATCTGTTATTTTTGATATATATATACTTCACTGAGTAATTCGTTAGTCAGCCACATTTTTAAGTTAATGAGCTGGAATTTTTAACAAAGATTAGCAATAAAGGAAAAATATACAGATTGGCTAAGTATATGTCACCTCGGCATGAGCAAGGATCACTAGACATGTTTAAAGCAATAAATGACACATGAGTAACATGCACTTTTTTTAAGGATATGTTTAAACAGGCTTCAATATTCTAGTTATATTCTAGAGGGGTTACAAGATAGGGGGGGCTGTTAGGTGAGGGAAAGCTCCCATGTATTAGGTTTCTGAGGCTTTAGTTATATAGATACTTGTGTATAGACTTCATAAGCTATTATGGGAGTGAGACAGGGTTTAAAGGCCCATTGAGGTTTGTGAGCGCAAGCTGTGGATTAACATCTAAAAGGTACTGGGGTACAAATAAAGGTGGCTAGCTTTAAGTAGCTCATTGGGGATTAACTGTGGGCTTTTTGGACTGAACCTGCTTCTGTGCCTTGCAGAGCATGATTAGTCCTTATGGCAGTCTGTCTTGGTCATCCCACTCCAACTCTGGAGGCTTGGTACAGGAGCCCAGTGTGAAGGTCATGGTTGGGCCATAGCTGGTACCCTTCTTGGTGTGAGGCTGCCATTGCCCCTATGTTGTCGTCCCTCCAACCGTCCATGAGTGGGATCTGGAACGGAGCGGGATGTTGTATGCTTCTGGTCTCGGGTGTCGCCAGATGGGGCGAGTGTGCACGCGGGGTCCTGCTTCTCTTCTGTGCAGTGTGTCCCCAGTGGTGTCTCATGCGGCGTTTCCACCTCTTATGCAGCCATAATGTGTCCTGTTCTCCAGGTGAGGCCTTCGGAGCGATCTTCCGAGGTGGAGGCAGCTTCTTTGTCGGGTAGTTGTCTGGCTGGTGGGAGGAAGTGGCTGCATTCTGCCCTCTATCTTACACCAGAAATTGGCGAGTAGTGCATCCAGCTTTTGTGAGATTTCATAGTCTGTGTCCGCAGGGTTGGGGAGGCACGTGCCATGATGGGTGTCACGCTGGATAAAGTGTAGGTTGAGGTGGCTGCACCCTGCGCTCTCTCCTTTCCGCAATTGCCTCTCTGTATTGGACCACGATCACCCCCGACGGTCCAGTGGGGGGGAGTAACGGGGCTCCTGCTCGTTGGGCATCGCCACCGTACTGGGAGATCGGCTGCCTGCCCCCGGTCAGCGCGCGCCAGGCCCCATGCTGCATTGAGTGCTTTTAACAGGCTTCAAGTGGGTCACAGACCGCCACATCGGTTCCCAGCCTCATCGTGGCTTAGGTGTGTCGATTTTGGCTCCATTTGTCGGCTTTGTGTGGCTGGATGTGCTATTAGGCTCCCTTTTTGCTGAGGAGCTCTGCTATGGCACGTCTGTCCTCCATGCTGGTCAGACCCTGCCCCCCCATTGATTATGTTAAACTAAAAAAAATGAGATACTAATAACTATATTTAATAAAAAATGGAGAGCAGTAGATTCAGCCCCAAGAAGAAAAATATACATTTCTGAACTATCTTAACTATAAGATTGTTTGTTACTCAAACAATTCACATACTTGTAAGTCTGCCATTGTCCTTTTGATGTTTGTTCCAAGCCACTGGGTTACTGGGTTAAATGGATGCTGTTGATAGATTGCCTCCAAGGTGAGGCAGTATGTTTAATGATGGCCAAAACTTATTAAAGGAACATTATTGTCTCCAAGACCACTTCATCTCAATGAAGTGGTCTGGGTGCAGGTTCCTGTCATTTTACCCTGCAATGTTAAACGTGCTCAGGGAATAAAATGCTGCTGATAGCAGTATTTGAGTGGAGTAGTGTTGCATTTGGTTGCGCATGTGTACCTCCATGAGATCGCAAAGACATCAACAAACATGTTGACATCTTCAAAGACGAAGTGGGTGGCTGCAGAAGAGAAGTCCCGGCGCTGGAAGCAAGTTAAGTAATCTCTTTTAAACTTTAATTGTGGGCAGCAAAAGTGGGTGGACAGAAGGAAAACTTAAGACCTAAAATAACTATTGCTATTTTCAGGACTATAGGTTCCATTTAGTGATTTCAGAAGCCTAATCACTGCACAATAAAATTGAATATTCTAAAAGCTCTCCTAATGTCATGTATGAATTACATGTGAAAAACTCAGAATACAGAACTTAAAGCCATCTGTACAGGCCCGGTCAGCAATTAATGAGTTACACAAACAGGAACGACTAACTCATTAATCACACTTTGCCTTCCCGTTAGCTTGATTAGGCAATGCTTTTATTTATTTGCTTTCAGCGAGGAACAGTTAATCTGTTCAATGTGTTCACCACATCAGCCACATCTAAATTAATGATATGCTTAGAAAGAGGAATTACCAAATGACAGAGATGAGTAAAGAATGTGTGATTTTGTAAATACTAACCAAGGAATAGTGTTACATTTCTTCAGCCATGATTTAAACACAGGATTAGTATTCGTTGTTAGAACTGATTTTACACCAACCAAGAACAAAAAAGGCTACCTTCCAGTAGAACAATGCTATAAATCATTCTTTAATGACAGATTTCAAAGGGAATAGCACAGTTAAAGCACTCCAGTAAATAGCTGCCGTAAACTCTTGCTGTTTTCAACCTGTAGCTTGTAGTGGCTACAAATTGCCACAAGGTTCCCAACCTTTTTACTAAATTTTTGTAGCCTTTCACTAATAATGGCTGCTGTTACCGATGACCCCCATGTTAGCAACTTGCTGGTAAATGACAGAAACATACACCTGAGCATGCGCACTTCACCCTGGATAGCCAGTAGCAACAGGTAAGAAGCAGCTTGCTGGTAAAACCTAGCATTAGAACAAGGCTTTTTGTTTCAATGGATGTTTAGCGATTTAGCTGCTGTTAACATCTTTACACCAGGACAGAAGCTAGTGTAAAAAATGTATTTTCCTGGTTAGCAGCAACATGTAATTAGTAACCACAGTTGGAAAGCAGTTGCAAAGCAACATATAGTGACTTTTCTAGCAAATAATGGGAGCCTTAGTTGCTACTTAGTGACTGACTTTCAGCGGTGGCTACTGGTAACTCCTTATGACTACTGTTAAGATTTTGCAGTCAGTAACTAGCTGCTAATGGATAAAAGGTGCGACAAGCATTTTAGAGTGTAGCGGCTGGCCAGTAAAAAAAACAGTAGCAAGGTTATAATTCAGCCCCTGCAAATTTTAAAAAAATATTCACATTTAGGTAAACATTTTTTACTGCTTTTGTACAGCAGAACTTCAGTTATCCTACATCAATTTGGTTCTACTATCCCAAGTAGCTGTGTTATATGTTTCATAGCTTTCCATAAGAGAGCTTATACAGCCATCACTACATAAGCTATGATCAGATTTATTCTTTTTACATGCCAAAAATTATGTTGCCTCTAGGCTAATAGAAGCCTCCTAATATGTCAAAAAAATTGCTTACTGTGTGTTGTGTGTGTCTCATGCATGCGGCACAGTTTTCAGTAAAAAGGTAGATTAATTGCAAATATGTACAAAGCTCTGATTGTAAATAACTAGATGGGCAGGACTGCTGGGATTGGTGATGGCGCAGATTCTAAGAAATCACCATTTAGAGGAATACATTTTTTTTTAATTATGTCTTTATTTTTGTTTGGAGTGTCTGCCAGATAATATTTAAATAATGCATTAAACGAACACTCAATTAAAAAAAACAACAGTTTTGCAGATGTACTCTAAAAGAAAACATACAAGTTATTAATAGCTACTTAACTAGTATCTGCAGGTACTGCAAGCCCCCCTCTTCTTCCCCAGCACAGACTTTTTGTGGATACCCCAAATACAGCTGTATTACAGCCCAATGAGAAGTATTTGCAAGGCAGGTGCTCTGGGCAATTGTTGCCTCTTGACTTTATTGCAATAATGTTGATAGTAGCGGCACTCGATCCCAGCAGCCACCCAGTGCTGCGGAGCATGACCAGCAGTCCTGCAATGATAGGACAAAACAAGAAATTCTCCAGGCACTCAAGGTGTTCAAGCCGCAGGCAGTTTTAATAGAACGGAAAAGAGCAGAAACGTTTCTACCTGCTATGAGGTCTTGGTCAAGCTTGTCAAAAAAACTCATAGCAGGTAGAAACGTTGCTGATCTTTTCTGTTCTATTAAAACTGCCTGCGGCTTGAACACTTTGAGTGCCTGGAGAATATCTTGTTTTGCCTCTTGACTTTAATTAAGTCTCATTTATAAAAGTTCTGATTTCTCTTGAAATCCATACTTTTATGAAATGAAATAAAGATGGTGCACCATTTGCAAATAAATCAATCAAGCAGAAGTGTTTTTTTTTTTGTTTCAAGTATAGCATGTTATAAGTTGTTGAAAGAAGAATTCTATATTTATACTTAAGCTCCATTTTGTTGACCATCTGTAAAACCTGTTCGTTTTTGTAAAAAAAAAAAAAAAAAGCAAATATAAAATCCAGCAAAATCAAATACAATATTGCAAGAGCATGAATTTGATTGGCTTCTTATGCAGTGTTTTTCCCCCCGTTTTTTCTCAATCAGTAATTCAAGATGAAAATTGTAATTTGAATTTATAATTCAAATTCAAAATGGCCACCTTTTCACTGGAATCCTGACATCTCTTCTAGTGGCATTTTTAATAATTTCAGCTACATTTACTACAGCGTGGTTAGATGAATATAGTATCAGTTTCATATTTTTATATAATTTCTCTTTGTTTACATTATTGTTTTAAACTTATTTGTGGAAATACATTTTCAGGTGATGACAACAACAAAATTGTCAACAAAAGTGTCGCTTTAGTGATAAATGATAAATTAAAGGAAGTATGTGACAGTGGATGGCAATTTATATGACAACTTACAAGTTTGGGTCTCTAACAATGATTTTAGCAATTTCTACTATTTATTTCAATGACAAAAAGCAAAGCAGAAAAAAATATCTTGGGGTCACAAAGGTCCTTCTGTCAAGCAAACTCCAAAAACCCAGACGCCTGAAGGGTGAAAAAAGAAAGAAAATTAAACAAGAACAAACCAAAAAATATATAATGTATGTTATTTTTTCTTCAGATCTGTTATACTGTGTCAGTGTTTGACATGACAGGCACAGTTACCCATAGCATATTAGAGTCATATGAAATTGTCAACAGAGTGAAGACAGATAGAAAACATAGAGAAATTGGTAGTAATCGTAACTATATGTTGGCTTCGTCTTGATTAATGTAAACTAGATGTTCTAACAGAACTCCCTTAGCTGACCATGAACTAGTATCCTATTAAAAAATATATATAATTTCTTAATTTTTAGGCAGGCCATTTCTACATAAAGACTTTTTTATGCATGTAAAATTAGCTAGAAGCGAAGGGTTTATGTTTCTTTTTTTCATTATGACATTCTACTACACTTTATAGTTTGTTTTAAATGGCAAAATGTAAGGAGGGTGTTAGGTGAAAAATGTTATTTATCATAAAATAAAATTACTAAAAAAAAGAATATTCTTATTACCACCCAAGCAGGCAAAATTAGTGAGATTGGATGGCATGTTTCATTTGCCCAAGCTGGCTACTGCACCAGCCTCCACAACAGTTGACTTCATGTTTTTCAATTAATTCAGGACCTGATACAATTTGAAGGCCTAATGAGGGACACTCTCAACTAGCGTATGTCCTTGCAACCACTGTTGCAGATCCTTATAGCTGAGGTATAGCTGAGGAGTTCTATGGTTGTTCTTATTTTCTTACCAAGACAATACATTCCGAGTGTGGAACCATCAAGACCTGGAAGCACACCTCTGCTATCTGGACTTCCTTGCAGCATTGGAATTCTCTGGCGCAGGTTTGAATTCCTCTAAAATTCTTGCATTCACTCTTCGCTCCTCTCTGACTCTCTCATCCATTCTAGTAGTGACCTGACTTTTTATAAATTTTCTAAAAATCCTTTCTCCACTTTGTTTCCTACATATAATGCTCCTTATTCTGTTACTTTTTGTCACCTGCATGCTGCTTTTGCTGTATCTCACATTGTATTTCTCACCCGTGGATGGAACTATAAATAAAAATATTTTATAAAAGAAAATTTTTAAATTTTTGCTGCATGGAATCAATATCATACTACCTAACATCAGCATAGGGACCAAAGAAAATGGAGAGGGTGGTTTCAGTCTTTCAAATAATCTAAACCCAACTTAGTGGCCATACATTAAACCATGCAGATTTTTAGAGTCAACATGACTTTGGGGTCTATTAGTAGAATTGGATAATCAATGTTTTTAGCATACTTTTTTCGCGGTGTGTTAGAATTGCCGGACTAAACGTTAGACAGAGAAAAGTGTAATCAGAGACAAGATGAGGTCAAGGTAACAGAGAGACAGCAAAAACAAGAACTAGCCAGAGTCAGGTACATGGTAATCAGTCAGACGGACAAACAAGACGAAGATAATTCAGAGTCAGATACAAAGCCAAGGTCAATATCAGAATCAGCACAATAGATCAAAGAAAGCACTAAAGGGTATTGAAACAGAAACCACGATAGGGCAAAGTGGATAGGGCTAGGAAAGTTTAAATATCCTTAACTAACATTTGATTGGCCCACGTCATTCCCACGCCCCCAAAACGTGCATGTGTGGGGGCGTCGGAATGACGTGGGCCAATGGGAGCCTGAATCTAGTTTTGGCTCCCACCACCCCTCGTAATGCGAGCCGCGCTAATAGTGCCAGACGGCCCGCGTGACCACTCAGTGCGGTCAGTGCACGCGACCCGCTCAGAAGGGAAGATTGAACCGCGCACGGCTCGTGTGGAAGCAGGATTGCTTGAGCCGCACGCAGTTCGAGCTGAGGACCTCGACAGGACCCAGATAAGATAAGTACCGCCACAACTTTGCATTTCTTGTGGGTTTTTGTTTGTTTTTTTCAAATAGTTAAACACATCATCTTAGCTGCACCAGAATTTCTGGGTGCAACCATTTGGACCAGTAAGGGGCAGGCCGGTGACAAATGTGATGTTAAAAAGGGGGAGGACATGTCATTCTTGTTCTACCTTTTGGCCACTCCTGCTTTACACAATAAAGATCAGAACAGAAGCCCATACTCCCTCATGCATACATATAATTCCTGAAAGCAGGATTCTTTGATATTGTAATGGGGACTGGGTGTCCTTTGGTACTGTAGAGCATTGGAGACATGTTCACTTGTACTTGGGTGCGTTGATTTATATACCTTGGGACTGGTCATTCCCTGGCATGGTTAACTATGCATGTAATAAAATCACCATGATGGGGAATTGGACATGGGAATTTATTTCAGGTTTTTGTATTGTTTTATACTGTGGAACCAAGTTTTTGCCACCGTCATGGTATTGGAAAGTGCCTTAGATGTTCACCTTATGACTGCGGGGACCCCCAAAATAATTTTTTTAAACTCTCATACACCGTACATATATGGGGGAAGGGCAGGTAATTTCACAGTTCCTCTGCTTAAGTAGAGGTCGTCACTAGTGCAGCCAGCTTGCAAATGTTCTGCATTTTCTGCAGTTTGGAAATCTCTGACTGTGCATCAAACTGTGAGAGTAGCCTGATTAGGAACCTGACAATCTGTTTGTCACATTACCTCCTGATCCTTCCCCAATCTGGTGCTGGCATTGCGCATCATTCTGCCTCATATCTTATACAGACCTCTTTATATAGGCTGACTGTAGCAAGAAAATAAGTAGGGAAGATGCCAACTGCTGCAACATTCCCTCAAAAAACAATGATTGTCCACTCCATGCTACTTAAAGGACCACTATAGTGCCAGGAAAACATGCTCGTTTTCCTGGCTCTATAGGGTCCTTGGGTCCCCCTCACCCTTGGGGCCCCCCTCCCGCCAGGCTCTAGGGTGAGGAAGGGGTTAATCCCTTACCTTTTTTCCAGCGCCAGGCTCCCTCGGCGCTAGGGAATCTCCTCCTCCTTTCCCCGTCATCGGCTGAATGTTCATTATCTTGCCGCGCGCGCATTCAGCCAGTCCATAGGAAAGCATTCTCAATGCGAAGCGCGGAAGCGCCTCTAGCGGCTGTCAATGAGACAGCCACTAGAGGCTGGATTAATCCTAAAGTAAACATAGCAGTTTCTCTGAAACTGGGTCTGGGTGCCTACAGTGGTCCTTTAATCCCCTCCAAAAACTTTATTTGCCCTGCCATTGTTGTGTGCCCAGTAATGCATTTTGTCATTGTTGGTGTTCTCGTTTTTCACCGTGGCTTTGATCTTGATTTTACTGTTCTGTTAACCTTGACCTCCACTTGTTATACGTGTTGCATTGATTGTTCCTGTTTACTCTTTCTCTGTTTACAGGCTGTGTCACCATCCAAGGCACCGCGTTAAGTCTAGCCATTCTAAGACCAGTGACATATTACTGTCCTGTCTTTTCTCTTTTTCGGGTGGAATCTGGCCTAAATTCTGTGTGCCAAGGTTAATAGTAATCCTGATACTTTCATATTTATTTGCAAGAGTACAGGCGCGTTTGTGTTATAAAATAAGCCTATGCGTAAACAGTATTTCCAGGAGAGGGAATGGCATGTGACAGGACTCTAATAGCATAACCCCAAACATCCGAGTGGGAGGGATAAAAGGGGTGGTTTAGTGGCGCGAATAGTGTCTCGCCTTGCCCAAAGGCAGAGGTTGCGCCTGAAGAAAATTCTGATCAACTTAGCAAGAATGCACATCAGACTGATTGCCAATCAGAAAGGCAAACCCACTCTGTACAGACCATACATAGATCACTGTTTCAGTGTTCATGCTATGCTTTCTGTGGAAGGTTCCAAAGTGTCCCCAAAAGCAGGTGAGTTAGGCACTCTGTTTAACTACCCTAAGCATAACTGGCATACTGCCAAATTTGTGTTAGCCACCTTTGGCTTCCATGTCACCTTTTAGACATCTTTCCTATAATAACTCAAAAAACACTCACTGACACATTGGACAGTCTGAATACAATCTCTAAGTAAATATATTGTCATGTTTTTGCGACTTTATTCCTGCATTTCTGAATATTTTATATTCATTATTATAATATAAACAAATGTCTTTACCTCCAATGTCATGCATCACTGGTTTTACTGGGTTTGTTATTTGCATTTTCAAAAAGAATCAGATGCGACATTGCCCTTAGGAACAAGCAATCTCTAAATTATTTTCTATTAATAAAATGAGTGGCTTTCTATTGAAACTATAGTGGGCTAGGCAATACCATGCAACCTATTTTATGACCCCCTGTGTCTACAAGTGGTATCATTCAAACATCAAAAAAGAGCAATTATTATTATTAATGTTTATATTATTATTTTTTTTCTGTAGCTTTTTTACATTTACAGTGATTTTATTAAACTAGTCACTTCAGTAAGCAAAGCAGCCCTAGGGAAAAAATAACCAATGGTAATATGTAAATCTGCATGATGACATTCTTAAAACCTAAACTGCATTGCTTCTATATGATTATAAATATTGTTTTCCATACATCCCATCTACATCTTCCTACCTTCTTTATATACATAAAACACTTGTCTAAACACAAAAATCTGTTTTTATTTAACAATATATATATATATACATATGAAAAAATAAATAAATATATATATGTTTTACTTTTAAAACTAATTTTGTTAACCTTTTCTATATGCCGTTAGAGTTAGAGGCCTGTTTTTCTACACTGAGAAGTAAAATATATTAGAATTTTTATATGGAAGCAGTGGCCCTTAAATGCAACATTTTAGAAGGCTAAAAGAAATATTCATATCTTTCTATATATTGTCCAACCAAGTCAGTAGTGCAATAGAAAATATCCCTCGGACAATTCAGAAACAACAGGCATATCATAGTATAAGAGTACTGGATCTAGGTTGTCCTTATAAGTAGAGTGCTATAATACCACAAATGACCTCTCCACACCTGGTCATATCACTCTGTTAAAGTAGAACTGCCACTTCCCTTAAATTGGCAGTTTGTTATTCCCTTACCTGAACAAATCTTGTTGAAAGACTATTTTGTCTGGGTCGTGGGCATGACCAGACTGGAAAGTAAAATCTGCCCAGACACATTTAGGAGCAGCTCAACCTAGCTGGCCCTCACAGTCCCTTGCTTTTACTGGACTCCTCAACACAGGTCTCTATAACTGCCTCAAATTGTGGTCAAGAAGAGGCAGGAGAGGGGTTTAAAGAAACTGACTGGATATATAACTCAGGGGTTGGCAGGTTATATATATTTTTGATTTACCAATCCATATTGGGAGATTCCCTGTCGCCCCTGTGACAATGACCTTGCCAGCCCGCCTGGATTTGCCCAGTTTTTCCAATGGTCTTTCTGGGCCTGCTAGTGAAACATTAGTAAAAAAAAACAAAACACTTTAATCCTGTTTCAAGTTGCATACAGCCAGACATACAATGTAAACTAAAAAATAATATTTTCCTAGACTGGAGTGTGATGTGGTCAATCGGGCTTTAATTTGATCAACTTGACTTGAATTTTACCTGTTCTAATATTCCAAAGATCGACAATCAGTTTTGATGGCATTTGGGATAATGGAACTGCTCATCTGCAAACATGTTTGTCAACATGATATTTATTGTTAAGTACACAATTCTTTAGGACCCTATTTATTGATTTAGTTCGGATATTGTATTGTTTTTACCTATAATCCTTATATTTTGTGTTATCATTTTTTAATAGAAGTTTTAGTTTGTAGTTTACTTTCCCCTTGTTTGTGAATTTTCTGCTATTATTGATTCAAATTTGTACAATAATTTAAACAAATACAGTCTTGGGGAGGATCTGACAGAAATGTCATGCACTCTCTGATAACTTTTCAATATTCACAGTATGCCCATAGAGAGCAAAACTAGATTCATTATGCCTGTCATTTGGGGATATTATTATATCACTTTGATTCCAGGCACCACAAAAAGTGTATATTGCTATAGAAGGAACTGCAGAGATAAAGAACAGAATTCGGAAATCAGCTGTGACAGGAAATCTCAGTGGGAAAGAATACAAGCTGTTACCCTAATGTGTAAGTATAGGAATGTTAGTAGGGTGAGAGTATTTCTGAGGTTAATGCATCAAAGCAAATCTTCATCAAATCAAATGTACATTGTGTCATTCTGGGAGCAGCTGAGCAAAATAAAATAAAAAATATATCACTAAGCATGCTTGCAATTTCCTTCTGTTTTATTTGTGCCCTTTAATCCCTCTAGATTTAAAAAAAATAACTCGCAATCAGTGCCTGGAGCATCTTTTGTTTTGTTTATCATATGCCAGTTTGTATGTACTGTTCTGCTTAATGGATTTGTACAATACAAGTAAATCTGTTTAAGACCCAGGTTTCACCTGGTCTGTGATCTTTTAAGAAGGCTTGTCAGCAGAAGACATTATGGAGGAGTTAGGAGATTATGTGATGCCTGTCTTGTTCATAAATTTAGCTTTCCCTTGATTTAGATTTTGTCAATTCCTATCTTCAACGATTGTTGAGTGTTTTGCAATCATCCTCGTTGTTTTGTTCAACTGCTCAAGCCTTTTAGTACTGGCAAATTATAGATTAACGTTCCTAAACTATTTAGCCTATCTATGTTTTTTTCCCAAGCATCCCATCTATATCTTTCTACCTTCTTGGGATACCACCATATCCATATATCCTTTAGAATAATAGAACTGGGAGGCCATATTCTGTAAGTGATTAGTTATGCAGTGAGACCCCAACAGAAAATGTACAGCTGTATATTTCCCATAATCCATTAAAAATAATTTCTCTTTCAAATTAAGTTCACAATTGCTTAGGGTGAGTAATTGAGAATGTTGGATCCTCAAGATTACTATCATTCACCATGTTATTCAATTTAAAAGGAAAATATTCATGTTCGCGATGCGTCACTGAATACGGTTTGGGAATCATTTCTATAAGCTCATATGCTCATTATATACTTGGCCAAATGCACAGATATTATAATTAGTGGGAAATTGTCCATTGTTCAATTGTTTACTATCAGGTCACGGCATGAATGCTCGCTTTCTCCTCTCTTGTTTGTATTTGTCTATGACACTTTTCCTTAGATAGGATTGAACGTAAAATGGCGGCTTACACTGATGACATGTTGTTCTTTGTGGATGATCCCATGACATGGGTTTCATTTTGCCCCTCTAATTCAAACATTGCATAAGTATCTGAGGTTCTGGAATTGCCTCTACCTCTTGAGGTTTGGCACAGAAAATATTTTTAAGATGAATATGCCTCCCAGAGTGCTTTACTTTTTTCAAACCCTTCTGGTTGGGATCCCTGGGGGTTCTTCACATCCTTGATCTCAGCTATGAATATGTATGTTTGAGCAGGGAAGAAGTCAATGATAAAACTTGAGCTCAATGGGGCCTGGTTCACCTTTTATTGTCAATATATTATTACACTACACATATACTCAGATATCTGATCTGGCACAAAGGAAGCCAGATTGCGCCTAGCAAGTTATATGCAACAAATATAGTCTCATAAAACGATATGATGCTATATTAACAAATATAGCATCATATCGTTTTATGAGACTATATTTGTTTCATATACCTTGGTAGGCGCAACCTGGTTTTCCTTTGTTACATTTCCTAAAATCTGTGTTTGGACAGAACACTTACCATCACTGTCTGCTGCTTTTCATGCTTCATTCCAATATTTTAGTGCTTTATCCTTATCATATTTGTTATCTGGTTCACAGATTCAGAGACCAATGGTTCACTAGACCGCCATTGAAAGAGAGACAGGTGGTCCCTTGTTATTCTGCATATTATGACTCAAAATCAGAACAGCTTCATCAGAAGCTATACTTCATTGCCAGTTAGCATCACACTATGTGGTTGGCATAGCATATGCGACAGATATTGCTTTACCACAAGCCATTGCACCCTCATCCCTCTTTTATAGAATGAGTCATTGCTTGTTTACCTCTGTTACCAGCCCTTCAGGGTTCTTCAAATTCCATCTTCAAAAGACATTTTTATTTCTCTAACTCATGTATACACAGATTCCTGACTACTTTTCAGACCTAGGCTTACTGGGTGACAAGCATATTTCCACTATTTATCAATAGTTGATTAATAAGGGTTAAAAATATTTATAAATGTATGCCAATTGGCGCAGGGTCCTAAAAGCAACTTCTCTGAAGAAAAATGGTCCAAGATATTAAACCACTAAATTACCATGGGTTCTAAATATCAAGAGGCTAAGTTTAAACTGTTAGGTTGATACTGCACCTCCCAATTCCTCCATAGTATGATCCACAAGCTCTCAAAACTATGCTGGTGATTGTCTTCCTGTCTGGAAGATGTTCATTCCATTCCTTCCCATGCTGTCTGATATTTTCCTCCATTCCTATATATCCTCCAGCACACTAACCTCCATTTCCTATGTCAGTGAACCAAAAGTCCTTTGAGGGTTACTACAACCCTTTGTGGTGTAATATACTTGGCACAGTGGGGAAGGCCCCCCTTTCAATCAATTGTAAAAAAAAAATTTACTACCTGAAATCCAGCGACTTTCGATGCTCCCAGCGTTGCCTTTCCTCGCCCCCTTCTGACTATATAAAGAATCCCGTGATCTAACCATTTTACTGGCTCAGAGGGCATGTGCACTCTCCAGGCCAATGAAGGGAGAGAGTGAGTAGGTTTTTAAAAAACGCAAATCAAATGATTGACGGAACAAATTGAGAGGGGGGCGTCCACCGGGAGGGAGGGTGGGACGGGAAAGCTAGCTTCGCCTTGCAGAGTTGATATTAGGTAGCCTGGAACAGAGTTCTCGGCTGCCAAAGTCATGTGTGCTGAAGGTGCAACTAGCCCCCATCACACAGTTAAATATGTCTAAGTATGTCTAAGTATGCACTGTGTTTCAAGCCGAAACACTGCACAAACTGACTCCTACCATCATGAACACTTCAAATCACTGTGGTCATGGCGGTTGAAGTAATCCTTTAACTAAACATGCACAGAAAACTGCTAACTCTTTTCTCCTGGCCCATATCAATCTATATTACATCTCGTGTTCTCAAATGCTTGCTTGATTAGAAAAAAAACTGACATGATCTGGATGGACTAAATTGGTCAGGTATTGGCTGGGACAGTTTTTAATCAATTAAGTAAAAATCTTCCTCTCAAAATTAAAAAAAAAACAAAAAAACAATTGATCCATGACTTTGTGAAAGTAAACGATCTGTACCCTCTATAAAACAATATCAGATGGAAATATTATGTGTCCGAAGTATCACTTTCGGACAGTTAGAAAAGGTAATCATTTGTAGAATCAAGATATCTTGAAAAGTTTTATAATAAATATTGGTAAATCTATCTGGGCCTGGAGTCTTGGCTTTAATAAGGTGGTTGTAACAGTTATTATTCCTTAGTTACCAAAGCCACAAAAAGAGCATCCTGAGCAGACATTAACTTTCAGAGGTTCAAACAGTCAAAAACACGTTTGGCTGAATCTATATGACCTGCATAGGAAACCACATGTGAAGGAAAATGATTGTAATGAATTCTAAAGAAAATGTCATTAATCACTTTAGGATCCATAGAAATGGAACCGTCCCGGTGCCAACACTAACAAAATTTAGCAAGCTTCAGATTTAGCTTGAAGCTTGAGTGCAAGTATTAAAGTAATCTGATTAGAAAATTAATGATAGATTCTCCTAGTCCAGACTAGAAATCTAGCATTATCTGCCAGAGGCAAGTCCTTAATTGCTTCCCTGATCGCCTGTGGCATAATGTAAGTGGATGGGGATTGCTTTCATGTGTATCTTCCATCCTATGTAATGGTTGTTGTAAGGAAGTTAATTGGGCCAATTTAGTTTGTTTCTCCTAGTAGCTAAATTAATGTAGTGACCCGTAATAATTGTATAAGCTGGCCAAAGAGTTGTGCGGCCTACAGCTGGAGACTCATTACTGTCAACATAAAGTTGATAGTAGTGGTATGGTGGCTTAAATATCATAACTCCGTATCATTCAACAAAGATGAATTTAATCACCAGGTCCAGAAGTTACTAAACAAATCAACTTTAAAATTAATTAGCATCTATGTCAGCTGACCATCAAATGCTACCAATGATCATGAAGACTACATCAGAGGTAAGCGAAGAAGAAATTAAAAACATATTGATGTGTGGTATTGAATAAAATGTGTAATTAATGGATGTTGGAGCCTCCAATTGTGTAAAACATTCAATCTCTTAAAATGATGCAATCGTTTATCTTGACTTTCCAATTTGATAAACTGATGGAATAGGAGAAAATTTAAAATCTCCCCATACTTTGATGTCTTCTATATTGTAAATCTCTGTGCCTCAACTTTTCCAAAAAAAATCTACCTCAATAACAGTTTTTGTATTTGAAAACAACATGCTTTATACACACTGCAATACCTTTTTTTAATGTGAATATAATATCAACACTTTAGTGTATAGATGATTAGTTTGGTCAGATTGGTCAGAGCCCATTTTTTGAGCTTCATTTCCTGCAACAGAGCAATATGTACACGTATCTCAATAGACCACACAAGTGCAGCAATAGATAATAAAAATAAGGTTGAATTACTTCCCTTAATAATCTAGGTTGTAACAAAGGATTCCTCAAAGGCTCACAAAATGCATACAAAATATAAGATACACCTAGATAAAAACAGAAAGAAAGAGACAATCATAGGGAAACACTGTTAAGTAGATGGGTCCCTACTAAAATATTGCACTCACAAAGTGATGGAGAAATTCAAGCCCATCAAGGTTTCTTTAGATCTTGTCAAAAATCTTGTGAAGGAATTCCTGATTCCTCAAGTGTACATGTAAAAGAAAAACTGAACATAGCATAGAATTGTAGGATATTAAAAAAGCACAATTTATTGGAAAATGAAGGATAAAAATGCCCATCAAATATTAGTCCCTCTTTCCTAGATGACAAATGGAAACTTCAAATACAGGGATGACAGGCAGCAATAAAACCAGCTCTACGCGTTTCGTCTAAAAATTAGACTTCATCAGGAGAAATTCAATAAAAAACAATATTACAATCAAATAAATAACAAATTATTATTATTATTATTGCCATTTATATAGCGCCAACGGATTCCGTAGCGCTTTACAATATTTTGAGAGGGGGGGTGTAACAATAAATAGGACAATTACAAGAAAACTTACAGGAACAATAGGTTGAAGAGGACCCTGCTCAAACGAGCTTACAGACTATTGGAGGTGGGGTATTTGAAACATTAGGACAATAAATATCAAGTAGGAGTGAAGCAGAGCTGGAGGAGAGAGCAAAGCACTGTCCCATAGGAGAGAGCAGGAGACAGGTATGTAAGGTAGAGATTACTCTGGGAGGCCATAAGCTTTCCTGAAGAGATGGGTTTTAAGGCCCTTCTTAAATGATTGAAGACTAGGGGAGAGTCTGATGGCAGTAGGCAAGCTATTCCATAGGAGAGGAGCCGCCCGCGAGAGGTCCTGCAAGCGCGAGTTGGCCGTACGGGTGCGAGCAGCAGTCAGGAGGTGGTCACGGGCAGAGCGGAGGGTACGTGGAGGGGCATATTTATGGATCAGTGAAGAGATATAAGTGGGGCTAGAATTGTTCAGTGCTTTAAATGTATGGGTTAGCACTTTGAATTGACTCCTATAGCATACAGGGAGCCAATGTAAGGACCGGCAGAGGGGTGAGGTGTGAGAGGACCGACTAGAGAGGAAAATCAGTCTAGCTGCAGCATTCATTACAGACTGTAGCGGGGCAATACGGCTTTTGGGAAGACCAATCAGGAGAGGGTTACAGTAATCCATGCGGGAAATTACTAGAGCATGGACAAGCTCCTTGGTAGCATCTTGCGTAAGAAAGGGGCGAATGCGGGCTATGTTTTTGAGTTGGAACCTACAGGACTTGGCAACAAACTGGATGTGAGACTCGAAGGTGAGACCAGAGTCAAGTATGACGCCAAGACAGCGCGCTTGCAGGGATGGACTTATGTGGATATCACTGACTTGAAGGGAGAGCGAGGATCAGTATTAGGAGGAGGAAAGACAAGGAGTTCAGTTTTAGAGAGGTTAAGTTTCAGAAAGCGTGAAGACATCCAGTCAGAGATGGAAGAAAGGCAAGCAGTGACACGTTGCAGGACAGCAGGGGAGAGGTCCGGGGAGGAGAGGTATATCTGAGTGTCATCAGCGTACAGGTGGTAGTGGAATCCAAAAGAGGCAATCAGTTTACCAAGAGAGGCGGTATAAAGAGAAAATAGAAGGGGACCAAGGACAGACCCTTGGGGAACTCCAACCGAGACAGGACGAGTGGAGGAGGTATCCTTGGAAAAGGAGACACTGAATGAGCGTTGGGAGAGATAGGAGGAAAACCAAGAGAGGACAGAGTCACAGAGACCGAGCGATTGAAGAGTTTGAAGGAGGAGAGCATGATCAACGGTGTCAAAGGCAGCAGAGAGGTCAAGGAGAATTAATATGGAGTAGTGACCTTTGGATTTAGCGGAGATTAGGTCATTAGTCACTTTGATAAGAGCAGTCTCAGTAGAGTGGAGAGGGCGGAAGCCAGACTGAAGAGGGTCAAGGAGAGAGTTGGAATTAAGGAAGCGGGACACACGGGTAAAGACAAGCCTTTCCAAAAGCTTTGATGAGAAAGGGAGCAGGGATATGGGACGATAGTTAGAAGGGGAGGATGGGTCAAGAGATGGTTTTTTCAGGATAGGTATTACAGTGGCATGTTTAAGGTCAGCAGGAACAGTGCCAGAAGAGAGAGAGCAGTTAAAGATGTGTGTTAGGGTAGGCACAAGACAAGGGGAGAGAGATCTGATGAGGTGAGATGGGACAGGATCGAGCGGGCAAGTGGTGGGGCGAGAGGAATGGAGAAGCGCAGCCACCTCTTGTTCAGTAGCCGGGTAGAAAGTCTGGAGGGTAGGGAAAGCAAGATTTACATGTGGTTGAGAAAGAGAACGGCAAGGAGGGGAGAATTGTTTCCTTAGCTGTTCAATCTTGTCGGTAAAGTAGCATGCAAAGCTATCAGCTGTAAGGTTAGTTTGGGGGGTGGCCACAGCAGGGCGGAGAAGGGAATTAAAGGTGTCAAAGAGGCGTCTGGGATTGCGGGAGCATGAACTAATGAGAGAGGAAAAGTATGACTGTTTGGCGAGGGCGAGGGCTGCGCTGTATGAAAGCAACATGAATCTATAATGGAGAAAGTCTGCCTGGGTGCGGGACTTCCTCCAGGAGCGTTCAGCACAACGGGAGCAACTCTGCAGATAGCGTGTTGATTTATTATGCCAAGGTTGGGGTCGTGTCCTCCTCGAGGTGCATGTTTTGAGCGGGGCTGCAGCGTTCAAGGCAGATGTGAGGGTAGTGTTATATGTGGAGATGGCCAGTGAGGGACAGGAGAGGGAAGGGATGGATAGCAGTTGTGAATCAATGTCAGCTGACAGCTGCTTGAGGTCAATAGAGTTAAGGTTCCTCCTGAGCTGAGGGGGGTTAGGCTGAGATTGTTGGGTGAGGGGGTAATTGAGAGCAAATGATAAGAGGTGGTGATCAGAGAGGAAATGGGGTGTTGCAGATATTAGATATTGTACATGAAGAAGAGAAAATAAGGTCGAGGGTATTGCCAGCTACATGAGTGGGAGAATTAGCCCACTGCAAAAGTCCAAGGGAGGAAGTGATAGAAAGTAGTTTAGAGGCTGCTGGGGTCAAAGGTGGGTTAACGGGAATATTGAAGTCTCCAAGAATTAGGGATGGGATGTTGGAAGAGAGGAAGTAGGGTAGCCAGGCAGCAAAGTGGTCAAGGAAGAGGAGAGGGGAACCAGGGGGACGATAGATTACGGCAATGTTAGCAGAGAAGGGTTTGAAAAGGCGAATTGAATGAATTTCAAATGATGGGAAAGAGAGGGAAGGGGGGGTAGACAGGGTTTTAAAGGTGCAGTGGGGTGAGAGAAGAAAACCTACACCGCCACCTTTAATCTCTGCTTGTCTTGGGTTGTGGGTAAAGTGAAGACCACCAAAACACAGTGAGGCAGGTGTAGCAGTATCAGAGGGAGAGAGCCATGTTTCTGTTAGTGCAAGTATGTTTAGGGAGTGTGAGATAAATAGGTCATGGATGGAAGTAGATTTAAAGGTGCTGCACACAGAGCGTGCATTCCAGAGGGCAGCTTTAAAAAGAGGAATTATAGTGAGAATTACATGGAATGGGTATTAGGTTGTTGTGGTTTCTGGTGTTTGTACCAGGTGGCTGAGAAGAGGAGGGACCAGGGTTTGGAGAGACATCACCTGCTGCTAGGAGTAGTAGGATGGAAAGGAAGAGAAGGTGGGAGTAAGATTTAAATGTTGGGGATGAGAGCTTGTATTTAGGGTATTTAGGAGGGGTTTGTGGAGAAAGGCTGGATAGATATGAATAAAGTGCGTGTGATGAATACTGAGATGAGGGGAGCAGAGAGGGAGCAATGAAGATGGTGTTAGCAGGAACAGGTAAGTAAAATGATAGAGAGATTTTAATGATGAGGGAAGTGAGAGAGAAAGTGAAAAATAGAAGTGAGAACATAGGTAGTAGGAGAGTAGGTGCTGTATTTTTAAGAGCTGTGGTTAGGAGGGTTAAGGGTTAAAGAGGTATTGAGTGAGTATAGCTTTTTTTGGGTGTGGAGGGCTTGGTGGACAGAGGCTAACATAATTGGTTCAGAGGAATGGTAGGTAATTTGAACTATCTATAAATGTAGTGATAACCGTGGGTGGGAAGCGATCATCCAGAAATGCTACCTCTGCTTATGGCAAGTCCTGCAGGGTTGTGTGCTGGGAGTCCTGGGTGTAGCTGATTCAATATTGTATGGGGCCCAGGCTATAAAGGAGAGAATCTGGGGTTAGATAAAGCAGATTGTGGGTGGAGAATCATTGGGGTGTTAAAAACAAAAATCAAGGAAAAAACAGATGAAAGGGAATTTAAATTTAAGCATATGAGGGAATGGCAGAGATAAGATAGGTAAAAGTCATAAATAGGGAACATCATAAATTAATGAGGCATAGAGTGCAACAACTAACACTAGCAAAACAAACATGTAACTAAACAAGAGTTAAAGGATGGAGGGTGCAATAGTCATCAATTAAGCAGTAATACTGTGGGGGGTGGATAAAGAAAGAAATACAGTTTATAACAAAAGTAGGAGAAATAAGAAGTCCAGGTATTCAAGATGATCATCCAGAAATGCTACCTCAAATGCTAACAGAGCTTTGAAATCTTTTGAAATCAGAAATTTCCTTGAAGAAATTAAATCTTTAAAATTATGGGATTAAAGTCTCTATAAGAAATAGATGAAAATGCTATACACCCAAACTTAGTGACACCTCTGGTCAAAGCAACAAGAGGAATAGTCAACAACGCTAGCTATAAGTTATAAATAATTAGCAGTGCACTACCAAAAATACAGGGAAGAAGAAATGTTAAATTCTAGACCAATATATAGCCAGAATGAAAAAATAGAACGATGAGCTCCAGTGCATAACATAAAGGTGCTGTACAAAGTAGAAATTAGTGTCAACACAGATTACATTAAAGAAAATAAAAAAATAGTAAAATAAGGGGAAAACCCTGCACTTAATGAAAAAAATGCACAACCAGACCAGTAACCCCAGCAAAAGCCTTGTAAAGAACATCATCATCCAAGGAGGAAAGTTGCTTAGGTTTTATTGTGCTATCATATAGTTCGTTACATAAAAAGTAACAAAAATTGGTGAATAAACATCCATGAAGAGGTGTTTAAGTATGCTGATAGGGTGATTTGGTAAACGTCCCAATTAATCAGAATAACTGAGTATGCTATGCATTAATTTGTAGGGTCTAAAATTTGTGCCAGGGCTGGGACACGAAGGAAGATTGAAAGGGGAGCACAGGGTTAGATAATTACCCAAACTAGGCAAAAAAGTAAACAATAAAAAAAGGGGAGGATGGTGGACTGTGTAGAAAGAAAGATAGAGGTAGTTTGAAGAACAGATAAGAGAAAGAGTGGCAATTTTAGTGCCCAACCCAATTTTATTTAATGAATTTATCAAATAATGCATGGTTAATATGAGGATTAATGGAAATATATTAACCATTAAATCTATTGTATTTGCCCAGACCATGAAGTTGTTTATCCAATCAAGAAACGTTCTGTTCAATGATGGCTGAACATGTTATTATTAGGAATTCACCAATCCCATTGAATAAATAGGATGGATGAAATCGATGCTTAATTGAATCTGTATTACAAAGAGCACACATTACTATATTACCCTAACCGAGGAAGTCACAATGTTTGTTCAAGGTTTTAGCCTATCTCCATGATTAATGTAACTGCGAAAATATATGATAAAATGTTTACATATATTATCTCTCCCTTTCTAAACCTTATGATTGACAAAGACAAAATGGGTTTCCTTAAAAATAGACCATGCTCTGACAACAAGAGGCTTAATATAAACTATGTGGTTTTCCATTCGATAAGTGGAACCAGCGATTTAAAAATTCAGATCCCTAATTGAATTTGTTAATATAGTTATAGCATTATAAACCAACCTCACAGCAATCAGTCAATTCATCTGGACATAAAGTGTCAAGGATCCACATTAGTGTTCTATATTCCCTTATAAGCTTTGTTACCAACATATACTTTTAGTACCAAGCAATATTTAGCTTTTTATATCATACAGTACAATTATCCTCCTAACTTCATGGTAAGAAATAAAAAATGTAGTTTGGGCACCATACAAGATAACTATTATTTGACTTGTTAAACAGTTTGGGCATAGCCTCCATAATATCGTGCCCATTACTAAATTCATATTGTGGATTTGTATCAGTCTAGAGGGAAAATTGTCACTTCCAATAAAATTTCCTGGGCTGCACCATCAGATGTATTAGCTCATTTTTTTATTTATTTTTTGGCAATCCTTATTTTCGTTATAGAAATTATACAGACAAAACAAGTATGCAGATATATGCCTCTGACACATGTATGGCAACAGAGCCTTGAGGAACACATGAGGTCAATAACTTATTGAAACTGGAGGCTCGAGGATCGGTCTTCAGGCTCATTATGCAATTTAGGCATTCGATTATGTAACAGGGGAATCATAACAAAGTAACTAATGAACAGCGTATACATGTTTCAGCACTATGATACTAGAGACACATTATGTTTCTTATAAGTTGCAATTATTCTGTTCTGTGTGCATTAATTGGAGTGGAGGTTAAGTTAGTTACAACGTTTAAAACCAGAGAGACATGCAATTTGGTGTCAGCTCTCGTTCTCAGTCGGCTAATAGTCCACACCAGTCGTTAATAACGTGCGTACTGCGGTGCCGCATGTGTGGATACCTCAGACCTATATATTGCCAGCTGTCCCTATCTAGGTTTGGGTGCCTATTACTCACTGAGTGTGTGCGGTCATAGGATTGTACAATAAAACATACTGTCAATGAAGCTACAGGTTCTCCCCTTGCTTTGTGCGAAAGCTTGTCTCGTTAGTGTATTTGGGCCTGCCTGGTGGTGCGTTGTTGCAGTAATAGGAGTATGAGTACAAGTTGACTATGTCGACTGGCACCTTTGGGCATTCTGCGCTACTAGAGCCACCTTGGGCTTTTGCTTATGTGTAAAATACTTGTTGCAAATATCCCCATACTATATAAATATAAACACTAATAATAATAATTAACTAATGTTACCAGTGGATCAAGGATATTGCCAGTAAGATTGTATTCCTTTTGGTTGCATTGACAAATTGGCCAACACTTCAATCTGTGTAAGAGCATGTAGAACATATATATTTACATACTTGGAAAATATAGTCATTCCACTACCATTCTATGTTATAAAGTAGTCTGTCTAACTGTTGAGAACTCTGGCAGCATAAGCCGCGTACTTGTTTTACTGAATGGAACTTGGGGGTTCGGACTGGTAGTGGTATGATTAACTAGTGCCTATCTTTATAATCTAGCCAGCTACCAAGGTGAAGCAACATTTTGCTCAAAGTTAGAAAAGAAAGCAATTTAAAATAAGCGCTGACTCTCCATCAATAGCAAAGGACACTGTTAAATCCTAGTTATTCCAGGAAAAGACGACAGATCCCGACTAGCAGATGTTGAGGTGAAAATGGAATGTCTCTGTAGAAGAATGCAAATTATACAGGCCAGATGGGAAAATGTCCACTGTCAAGACTTCATCACATTTGACAAGGTTGAAGTCCTCATTGAAAATAAGTGTCTGTTTTCTTCAGCAGCCCAGTTACAGAAATAGGTTTACTATAAATTTCAATGACATATTAGAGCTGTTACAGAATTCTGAGAAAATACTGTTTTCTCCTAGGTAGACCGATGCAAACCAAGCACAATAATAGTGACTTCTACTTTAGATTAATCTGCAATAGGTACAAACAATAGACACTGATTATGTGTTAGTTTAAAATATACAGGAATACAGATATTTAATCTTTGCTGATAAGATGTCTCACTGGTTAGAGCTCCAGCTGCAGTACTAACATTGCCTGTTTAGTACAATCGTAGGTTTGATTCCTGGCAGAGTCAATTCAGTCTTTCTTCTGAAGTCAATCCATTGAGTTGGATATAATAACATTTACTCAAATAATAGTGAATGCTAAGTGTACGCGATCTAGTTTTATCATTTGGTATTTACAATTGTTCCATTTCATGCAGCCCAATAGATATACAATCACAATAACTCTCTAACCAATACATCTCAAAATCTGTGGCTCTTGTTTTTGTGCAATATTCACTTCTAAATCATATTTGCTTACTTCTCGTTAGCACAATATTTGAAATAAAAGCAATAGTAACAAATGAAAGTGCAAATATAAAATGTTGCAACTCCTTACACACACTGTTAACACCTCTAATATTGACACAAATTGGGAGACTTAATTAATATGCTCATCTACTGATTTTACCAGTCAATCAATTAATCAGAATAGTCCATGAAGTCTCTTGTAATTAATCCTTCCCTGTTGGGGAAAGAAAAGAAAAAGTGATTGTGCAATATAGTTACTAAATGGTAAGTTGTGTCACACAAGTAGACATTACACTCACCTCCTTCTGGGACAGCCACTTTTATCTTAAGAGTTTTTACAAACATCAGGGTTTGTTCTTTCCCTGCTTAGAGAGATAGAGACTCAGATTGCACAGAACATCTAGTAAATGTTGAGTTACAGACCTCTTCGTCAATATACAGACAGGTATATTTTTTGGCACAACCCCTCATGTCCTCATAGTAATAATCCGTTAAAACACCTCTTTCTCCAACCTTGTGTGGCTCTGCAAGATAATCAACTTTAAAACCCTCAACAATCCCACTCTTCACTACATTTTCTCTTGTAACTTAACAAATACAGTCCTTTGCATTCCCATTCTCCTGTCATCTGTTAGTTACCACATTGCTAACTTTCATCTACAAGATTGTTCTAGGGTTGTACCATTCCCATGGATTTCCTCACACAATGCTTTTACACTTTCCCCTAGCCTCCAATCACTGAATACAAACTTCTTTAGGAAAGCCTACCTTCTTCCTGTATGACTCTCATTACATTTGTCATCTACTCTTCATTCTTTTCCACAGTCCAGTTTAATCTCTCTTTCCACACTTCTTTTCTTCCATACACCACTTTTGCTAACTTAATTTGACAAAGACAGGGATGGAGCTGCTTTAGGGTGGCACATGCAACTGCTTTAGAGAGCCCCAGCCAGCCCATACAGAATTAATTATATCCCTTTGTGGGCTGGTGGGGAGATCAAGGATGCCTAGAGATCTTCAAGTTTGTAACTTCACCAAGTGCAGACACATGACATTCAGAGCCAAGTACATCTTTGCCTGGATAACCAAAAATCCTTCCACCAGCCCTGGAAACACACGTCATATCCAGTAACTTCTCCTCTCCTCTGACATGTTGCTTTAACCCTTCCTAGTAGATTGTAAGCTTGTTTGAGCAATGCTTCCTATACCATCTCATTTTCTGTCAATATTATTGTGCAGGTGAATTACTTGTTGTCAACTAATTGTAAAGCTTTGCAGAAATGATGACGTTATATAAATGCTAATATTAATAGTAATAATAATATAATTAATCAGGCCTCCTAAACTAATTAATGGAAGTCCTCAGAACTGGTCTTGCGTGACTAGCTCAACTGGTGAAATGGGATCAACTATACTATAAATATCAATATATATGGCATGCAAACAGCCAATAGGTGGCACAGTACCCTTTAAGTGTCTTTTTCTTTAAATGAATGTAATATTATTAAATCTACATATGTAAATTAGCATCAGTACAAGTATTCCCATATCCTTACTCTGTGTTTCAGACCAAAATTACTCACTAAGTCATGCAGACTCTTAGGATTGCACAAATTAAGAGGCCTTGATAATGTGAAGGTAAGAAAACAGCATCTTTTGCATCCTAGTTAATGTACAGCAGATACAGACTCTAATCTGAGTGTAGTTTTAGCAATGCTAATGGAATAACATATGCATTATTGTACATTCATAAAGCACACAGGCATATTTTTTTTACACATTCTTCATTAATATAAGCTCACTGAACATAATGACAATCTGAAACCAGTATAAGGGACCCACATCCATATCACACCTCTTAACACAATCAGTGTAGGGAGGGTACATGTATCTGAATAACAGCAGGACTGTCCTTCTAAGAGTCACACAATTTGAATGGAGTTTTTACTTATTTAAACATTAGGTTCGAGTTATCTTGCTGCCATTCTGATAAAAAGAACCTGCTTTTTAATGGCTAGGTATTTTACGGAAGGATATGATGTCATGTCTCTGTGTGATCTGGCTTTAAATAATGTGAATCAAAACATTCCCAGAGAACGTGCTAAAAAAGAATGATAATCTGTTAAGGAAGAAAGGAGAATTTATGCTCAGATGGAGTGTATTAGCGGAGGAAGTTGTGGTGAATGTTGGAAACTATTAAAAAAGATTTAAAATAGTAAAGTAGATAATACTAATGTATCAAGACTGATATAAAACAGTGCAATAAAAATGAAAGAATTTTACTGTTTGGCAGAACACATATAGTATTCTTCAATCACACTTTCCCATGGTTTTAAATGGCATATGTTGTTCCTCACAAGATGAGGCTAAGCTCAAAGACATGAAATATATCGACAGACATTCAACTATTTTCCTTGGAGGTAATGTTGGGTCAATATATATCTTGGAATTCTGTTTTTCAAAGTACTCTTGGTTTTTACCGCTGTCTGTTGGCCTCTTGGGTACTTTGGTCTGTGGGCAAGTTACCCTGAGCCTTGCTGTCCTCCACTTTTCTGCTAATATCCAACCCATGTCATGAGCATTACACCTTTCGATCAGACTATTTTTTAATACTCAAGGTGAGGCATAAAGAATAAGGTAGCCTGACTCGCTACATTAGACAGGTATAAGCAGATTTATGAGCACTTGTTTTGTATTAATTATTCATCTGGATCTGCTTATCATGGTCCACACAAATATTGCTTCCTAGCCATTATAGATATCAGTTCTACCATCCCAACAATAATCTTTAATCTGCATTAGTCACTGGATCCTAACCTTGAAAATATTGAATCCAATGCTTCTCTATGAGAAGCATTTAGAGTGTTATGTATCATCATTAAGAGTGTTCTGCATTATCTTGCTATGTGTTATGATATTGAAAGTGAAGATCTTTATGATTAAGTGCCACTAACAGCTGTCGGTCAGACAGCTACTAGAGATATTATAATGGAAACTCCCTCCCGACCGTATAAATGGCAGTGAAGCTTGTCAGCCATTAAAAGTCTTAACTACAGTGATCAAACTGCAGTGCACAGCAGAAATCCTGAAACTATATCATCATCATCACCAAGCATTAGAATAGTGACTGGGTATCCCTTGGTCCTTTGATTTGAAGATGTGTTAGAGACCACAAATCAGAAAACACCCTCATCTCCTGTTTTAAAATGGCACTGCTTCCCAACCCTGTCTTCAGGGCACACCGGAATTCCAAGGTTTAGATACAGTTGCAAGAAAAAGTATGTGAACCCTTTGGAATGATATGGATTTCTGCACAAATTGGTCATAAAATGCGATCTGATCATCATCTAAGTCACAACAATAGACAATCACAGTCTGCTTAAACTAATAACACACAAAGAATGAAATGTTGCCATGTTTTTATTGAACACACCATGTAAACATTCACAGTGCAGGCGGAAAAAGTATGTGAACCCCTTGACTAATGACATCTCCAAGAGCTAATTGGAGTGACATGTCAGCCAACTGGAGTCCAATCAATGAGATGAGATTGGAGGTGTTTGTTACAGCTGCCCTGCCCTATAAAAAAACACATACCAGTTCTGGGTTTGCTTTTCACAAGAAGCATTGCCTTATGTGAATGATGCCTCACACAAAAGCGCTCTCAGAAGACCTACGATTAAGAATTGTTGACTTGCATAAAGCTGGAAAGGGTTATAAAAGTATCTCCAAAAGCCTTGCTGTTCATCAGTCCACGGTAAGACAAATTGTCTATAAATGGAGAAAGTTCAGAACTGCTGCTACTCTCCCTAGGAGTGGCCGTCCTGTAAAGATGACTGCAAGAGCACAGCGCAGACTGCTCAATGAGGTGAAGAAGAATCCTAGAGTGTCAGCTAAAGACTTACAAAAGTCACTGGCAAATGCTAACATCCCTGTTAGCGAATCTACAATACATAAAACACTAAACAAGAATGGATTTCATGGGAGGATACCACAGAGGAAGCCACTGCTGTCCAAACAAAACATTGCTGCACGTTTACAGTTTGCACAAGAGCACCTGGATGTTCCACAGCAGTACTGGCAAAATATTCTGTGGACAGATGAAACCAAAGTTGAGTTGTTTGGAAGAAACACACAACACTATGTGTGGCAAAAAAAAAGGCACAGCACACCATCATCTGTGAAGTATGGTGGTGGGGGCATCATGGTTTGGGGCCAAAGCATAGACCCAAAGCATAGAAGTAAATCGACAACAGAATGGCTTAAACAGAAGAAAATACACCTTCTGAAGTAGCCCAGTCAGAGTCCTGACCTCAACCCGATTGAGATGCTGTGGCATGGCCTCAAGAAAGCGATTCACAGCAGACATCCCAAGAATATTGCTGAACTGAAACAGTTCTGTAAAGAGAAATGGTCAAGAATTACTCCTGACCGTTGTGCATGTCTGATCTGCTACTACAGGAAACATTTGGTTGAAGTTATTGCTGCCAAAAAAAGTTCAACCAGTTATTAAACTCAAGGGTTCACATACTTTTTCCACCTGCACTGTGAATGTTTACATGGTGTATTCAATAAAAACATGGCAACATTTCATTCTTTGTGTGTTATTAATTTAAGCAGACTGTGATTGTCTATTGTGACTTAGATGATGATCAGATCACATTTTATGACCAATTTGTGCAGAAATCCATATCATTCCAAAGGGTTCACAAACTTTTTTTTTTTGCAACTGTATTTCTAAATCTTTTCTAAATAGGATACAGGAGAAACCTGGGCCTTAGGTGTACCTTGAGAAAGTGGGCTTGTGAACCATTAGTCTGTGAGACCATGGGCATTAATGCCCTTTCCTAGTTACAGGATAATTTGTGCTTGCTTTTTTTCAGCAATACTTTCACAAAAGAAAACTACTACTTATTTATTTTTAGAGCGTTTATTAGTATATTGTCTTTTAACCAAGATATGTTATTTGTTACCGTAATCGGCATATATATGTATCTATTCTTCCCTGTTTTATATTCCTAGTTGAAGCTATCTGCATGTCTGTGGAAAAGCTCATGACACTATGAAGCCTATTATAGGCTGTAAGTGTCCTTCATCTTTAATCAAATAGTACAAGTACATGTCATATTACTGACTTATTGGGTGAGACACTGAATTAATTCCACATTCTGTTGCCTATCTTTGATTATGACGGAAGACCAGCTGTAGCCTACAGGTTACATGATTATGCAAACAATCTCACGTAGTTGATGAGGCATTGTGAATCCATTGTGTCATAGGAAATATAGATGATTGTGAAGCAATAGCAGCTGTATGAATATATTTACACATCCTGCTGTTCAAGGTCAATGTTCACAAGAAGATTGTATGTTCTGAGTCAGTGAAAATGAAATGCTCTTCATGGACCAGAATGTTAATGTTTTAGGTTATCAGCATCCCATGTTCTGGCTCAAGAATGGTTATATAACAAGTTTGTTGCCTGTGTTGGATATCAAACATCACTGTTGAAATTTGGATAGTTGAAGATTTATTCACCAGTGGTGTGTTCACTAAACCAAAATGGATTTGTAACATGTAGACTTCCAGCTCAGCTATTTTGACTTAAAACTGGCAATTCCCTTGCAATTCTCCACAATCCCCAGTTTAGAGCACAATCCCAATTGTGTTTTCAGTTTGCCAACTAGACTGTTGAGTGTTACAGTTTGGCAGCAAACATAATTCTCTTTACATATCATGCATCGACACTTCTACTGAGTTTCATTTAGATAAGCAGCACAGTTTGTGCGGAGATTAATTTAGCTTCAATCCAGTTGTTTGCCAGAAGGAGTTTTGATTTCAGGCCATATGGGCTTAACAAAGTGCCCAGTGTTATGAAATCTCATGTTGCGTCTGATCGAAGGTCCCGCCTGTGAAATTCCCTACAGCCAAATTGGCCAGATGTTCTCAAGCAGCGAATACGCAAGATAGGTCTATTGCACTGCCTGAAGCTTGGACATACTTTATCCAAAGGAAATCCATGACAAGTCATACAAATGAGAATGAAAACTAGGGAATCTTACAAACTATTTATAAAGGGTTTCTTGACTGCAGTATGGTTTTTCCCAATGTACTCATTTTTAAGATGTGTACAGTGTGTTTTAAAGTGTGTTTGTTTCTCCTTAGCTTATGTGTACAAAAAAGGGTAGGATCTTAGGAGAACATTTATTTAAGGGTCACTCCAGGAACCATGACCAATTCAGTGTTTTGAAGTGGCCATGGTGCTTGGAGTCTACCTGCACATACAGAGATATTTTATGAATAGGTGTGAGGTGTATCAAGATTTCTGAGCTGGCTAGTGTCATTCCGGTGCATATTCCTTTGCACATAAGTTTATTCATTGGCTAAGAGAGATCAGCTGACACTTTTACCCAATAAATGAGCTGTATTTAGCTTACCGTGCGACGGGAGCAGAGCATCACATGCGGCGGAGGCGGAGCTAAACTGACAGCAGGGGCGGAGCTCAAAGTGCCAGGTAACTGCTGCAGGGGAAGCAGGAAGGAGTCCCTGCTTCCCCAACAACCAGTCTCCAGGAGTTGCAGTATCTCCACTCCTCCATAATGAACAGAGGTAACTATGTGTGATTGTCTGCCTGTGTGTGTGTGGTTGTCTGTGTATTTGACTGTCTGCCTGTGGGTGTCTATGTGACTGCCTGTGTGTGTGTGCATGGGTGACGGGGGGGGCACTGTGAAGATTTTTCGCACAGGGCGCCTAAAGCCGACCCTGACTGTACACACACCATATTCAGTACACACACTTCATCCATATAGGAGGTCTCAGACTGGGCCCTGTGAGCGGAGTTTGGGCATGCCCTGGACCTTAAGCCATGTCATGGGCCCAAAAACTTATGATAGCGGCCCTGTACAGATCTGCCAACACTGGCAACTAGGTTACTATCACAAAAGGGCTGATGCAAATTCTGAAAAGTGACTACAGATTTTAAATAAGTAAAAACATGTGCAAAACATGCAAAAAGTAATACGAGAGAACAAACACAAAATTGAAAAAGGAGACAAATTAGAAAAGTACAAGTACAAACACATTGATAGTTAAAGCTGCTCTGTCACCTTCCAGGGTCCTTGCTTATTTCTCAAAATACCCCCTGATGTTGACATTGCTGCTTAGGATTTGGTTATACTTACCTGATTCTGTCTTCTGAGTACGCTGGCATCTTAATTTTTCCACTTCATTCACCATGAGCCAAAGATAAAGATGCCCTCTCACGCATATGCAAGAGTACAACACTAGTGTCTGTAACGGTCTTGCACGCTCTGCCAAATTAACATTATGAGCTAAATCTTAGTACATTTCATATTTATTTTTAAATGTGGTATGCATGCTTTGGGAGCTATGGAGCTTGGGAGTTAAGGTGTACGAAATAGGAAAAATAGGAAAAAAGAAAACAATTATCTGTTTCTGGAATATTTTTTTAACAATAAAGTATATCCATTAAACTGTTAATAGCTCCCCCATCCCCCACCGAAGGGTAGCAACCTTCTACCCTTGCCCCAACCTTTTGTATACCCCACTAGCATGTAAGCTCATTGAGCAGGGCCCTCAACTCCCCTGTTTCTGTGAGTCCAACTTGCCTGGTTACAGTTATGTGTCTGTTAGTCCACCCATTGTACAGGACTGCACAATTTGTTGGCGCTATATAAATAATAATAACACACAAACATTTTATAGAATTTTTGTTGCAAATATTTAACCACATGAGTATTAGTATATATATTACACTGTGTATTAATTTTATTCTAAATAAAACACACTGTATACATTTCACATATTCACATTATTGTTTTATTATATTATTTATAAAGCGCCAACAAATTCCATAGCGCTTTATAATGGAAGTTGATACACTATATTAGTTAAATGCTGGAAATCATTGTGCCAGCGGTGGCAATTAATAAGGCCTCCTAACTATCCCGTATCTGGTGAGACAGTACAGATTTCAGGCTCCTGCCGCGCTGTCCAGATTTGTTGGCTGGTGTCCAGCTTTAGGACATTCAAGGGAAAAATCTACAGAAAGCACAAAACAAGCACATCATTAAACACCCTTGCACATGTTTTTGGCACTAAAACTATGAGTAGAGTGCTGTAATAGTGCTCTGTGCATGGCTTGCCCTTAATGGCACTGGCCAATGTGACTGATAGTCAGCCTGGCATCCATTCACGCCAACCTTACATGCCCTCTCTTCAGGTTGGCTATCCCCCTTGGGCAGTGGCTGTAACATAGGTCACAATATTAGTGCACATTCTTTAGGCCCAACCACCTGCTTCCTGTTTTACTTGTTTTCCTGTGTTGGGAGGTGTGATTAACCATGCAAACTGGATGCGTCACATTCCATTTCCGCACCAAAACAACAACCTCAAGAGCTTTCAGTTCTTGGTTATATTTAATAAGCCACACTAGCTAAATGAAAGTGTCACATCTATGTTTGTATTCTTCTTGCTTGTATATCAGTTAGTGTTCTTGCCAGCATGGCCAGTGCAAGCATTTTTGCCGCCCTAGGCAAACAATATTTTGCAATATTGTGCCCATGCAGACACACAATGACCCATACAGACTGATCCTGTCCCCACGTACAGGGAAAGAGCGGGAGTGAGCAATTGAAGCGCCTTTGCGCTTCTGCCGCCTGCTGCAATGAATGACTGGGAGGGGGGGTCTGGCTGAGCGGGATGTTTATGCCGCTGGACTGGTGTTTTACCGGGCGCTAGTGAGCAGCAATGTAAGTGCTCCTTAGTGCCCGGGAATATGGCTGGCGGCATGCTAGTAATAATAGAGGGGCGGCAGAGACGATCATAAAGCAGCAGGACCAGCGTCCCCCTTTCAGCAGCGCCCTAGGCGGCCGCCTAATTGGCCTATAGGAAGCGCCGGCCCTGCTTGCCAGACTTCAGTTAAGAATACTTTTATATATCATAATGTTATGCTTTCTTTTACATATAATTTGAGAACCCAGTGAGTGAAACAAAATGTGTTGACTTATCATGCACATTAATTGTAACTGGTTACATGAGTCAGCTCAGCACTTTTACCAATTTTCCATGTTTTGGACATAAACTCATCAATGTGATGATAGGTGCATAATATGCAGACAACATATTTTCTTGATTTCCTGTTCTTTGCACTAATGTCTGTATTATGTGTGCCAGTCTTATCAACGTTACAAAATACCTAGAAATCCTGTAATCTTGAGTAGACGTCAGATTTTCTTTCAAGTGTTAAGTGGAATAGATTCCGCCAAACCCAAGAATTTTCTTACCAGATGTTGATATAGCACCTAGAATGAAAAATATTTCATACGATTGTAAAGAGAGCAGCTTAAGTTTCCCGTAGCTGTACAGCTATACATAAGATCACTGATATTTAAGAGACATATAAGCAATACTATTCTTGCATATACATTATGATTAGTGTTTACTTTAGTAATATGTTTGTCATGTTTAAAATTATAACGTTATAAACATTCACAGAAAGAGAACATAAAGCAGGGCCTACTTTTTCCAGAAAACATTATTCTGAACATTGTGTAGCTCAGTTATAAACTCCTCAGATTATATTGCAGAGTTTGTCATGTTAATCCCGTCTTAACATTTTTTTACCCTTTTTCTGAGACTCTCCGATCAGATGACTTAATATATGAAGAACCATATAGTGACAATTACACAGCTAAAGGTTTTGTATATAAAACTATAAGCCACTTGAAAAAGACCAGTTGCCCTACTTTTATTGATACTCTTTTATTGCACACTGCAGCTTTCATTTTACGTCAGACTTGAAACTAGAATAACATTTATGTTTGCGAAATGTAGAAACAAAATGTAAAGAGTCTATAGACCAATGCTAGTAGAACTCTGATAATGAATATAAAAGCAGTGGCAATATTGTATAAGAGTTGATTTTCTTGTGTTAGAAAGGAACGTCCAGATCTAGTTTTAGGGGGGCATTTGATGAATAGTAAAGTTACCAGGGTTGATGAGATTCTATTATTATAAAAGACTGTTCAAGAAGTGAGCTGTCAAATTATGCAGTAAGTAAAATACTTTCCAAGCAAAATATCAATTTTGCTTGGGGCAAGCCAGAAAGTCCTACTTGCTCCACTATCTCTGTTTTATACACAATAACCTCAGTCCTCACTGAGTAATAATGCTCAAGTGTTCTTCTGGAGTTTACCTGTTTGTCAGCATATCCTCCCAGTACAGTTGAGGTTGTTTGGATCCTTCTTTGTCCTACAAGTAGTTATCTTCTTGAAAATCTCACTAGCCTCACATGATATAAAAAAACAAAACAAAACAAAAATATAAGCCATTCTTACCTTTAGTCTTGTTATATATTCTGTACAAGCAGGTAGTGACCTACTTATAGTTACAGTACCAAAAATTAGAACATTCCATTTTAGAGTTGATTGTCTCAGGATTAGATTTTTATGATGATATCAACTACCAATGGTTCTTAAAGGGGGTTAGCACGCATTGCCACCAACAACCTATTGGTTGCCTTATGGGAACTTTTGTGAACAGAGAGGAGTAGGTTTTCATCTTTAGATTAATTAAATAGCCGGCTATTCTATAGTTTTATCATTACCAATCTGCAGCAGCCAGCCATAGATATATAACCTTCCTTCTATATAATTGTTTATTGGCATGGAAGAACACCCTGCTGAATATACAATGTCTTCAAGTTATTTGATGAATGTAAAATTGCAGCCGTAGAATAGAATGATTCCAGGAATAGTATCTAATTTCTAATTCATTAGTATTATAAATCTCTTGTTCTGTGAGCTGTGTTAGGTCTTCTGATTTTGATCTGTCTCACCTCAGATTTCGAGCATCTTGTTTCTATATCTGTCATGAATGTGTCTGTCTTTTTGTACAGAGTTGCGTGTTGTATGATGGCTCTTATTAAAAACATTGTTGTTAATATTAAAGATAAGACTATGAAATTACAGCATGGCATAAAAAGTAAATCTTTTGTTATCACATGATGCCATGTGTTATCTTCATTCTTGGGTAAAGGATCACAGAAAGATGTGAACAATAGTAAGCAGAGGGGCTAAAGTAGTAACTGTGCAAACTTATATCCACTACACTCCTTAGCCCAATCAAGACTTGAACAGAACTGTCTCCAAATCAGATGAACTTTTTTGTTAAAAATTCTTTCAAGTAGATATTTTTTTGAATTCTTTATTTATGGTCAATAAATAGATAACCAAAGAAGATTTACATTATCAACAAGAGTTGGAATGTTCACATATGTGTACACCAAAACATGCAAACAATTTTATTTTCACATCAATAGTAATTCTTCCTGGTACAAAAGACAGTATAGGCAAGTCATATGTTTCAGACTGGAAAATAAAAACAGGTCCTACAATTCTGCAGAATGGGAGCGCCATAATAGAATGCATTATAGCAGACTTTTCCAACATGCAAAAATGCATTTCAGGGAGGTGACTTCACCAGCAACTGTGCCACCTCTCGTCCTTCCCTCCTCCCCCCCCTCCTCTTGCCCTCCCCCCACACACACACACGCGAACACATAGAGAAGCATTGGTTACAATAAGTGCATGCATGGTGAGCACTGTGCTTGTCCAGAGAAGTAGTTCTTATATAAAGTAGTGAATCCAATGCTTCTATGAGAAGCATTTGAAAATGTTTGACGTCTGCATGCAAAGTCCGAGGACATTGAACGTTACATAACTGAGTCTGACCTAGTTGTAGCACCATGAGTACCTTCTAGTGGCTGGCAGGAATACTGGCAGGAATACTGGCACTCCAGATGTTTTGAACTACACCTAACATGATGCTTTGCCAGCATTGTGGGAGATATAGTCCTCAACATCTGGAGTGCCGATGATTGCCTACCCCTGCTCTACACACTGGAGGTGCGTTTTGCCATTCAATAAAAACATTGCATTATCTGCAAAATGGTAATGTTCTACATTGCAGGGCTGCTGCACTCAGACCACTTTATTGAACTGAAGTGGTGCGAGTGCCAATAGAGGTCCTTTAAATTACAATAAAATAAACTCACAGCAAAAGTGGCCAAAAAAACATGTAGAGGAAGTAGTCATCACGGGAAGTCAACATTATGTGTGATGTCAATAAATCAAATATTTGAATGGGACATTTGTAGAGACAAGAACCATGTATACTGATTAATAAGGTGAATTAAGAACATCAGGTTGTTTAATTTAGTGTTAACATTTTGTAAAGGATTCTATTACATATTATGCTGGAGAATGCTTGTTTTTATAGTTAAAAATAACACTACTTATTATTACTAGTATCTGGTTGATGTGAAGTCTTTTGGATCATTTTTAACCCACATCTTTCCCTTATATGACATTAAAGAGAAATATTCCCTATCCCCAGTATATTATCGATATTATTAAATGTGTGATTATAACTTAAACAAGATTAACTGACATTATAACAGGAACAAGGGTTATTAAACTGGAAAGGATGGTACATTATTATTTTAAATAGCTGGTTTTGATATCTTTTACCCTCTGTGTCACTATACCCCACTCCCTCTAGAATGTAAGCTCATGGAGCAGGGCCCTACACCCCTCTTTTCCTGTATGTCCAGTTGTCTGGATACAATTACATGTCTGTTAGTCCACCCATTGTACAGCGCTACGGAATCTGATGGCGCTATATAAATAATAAAACAATAATAATATCAAGAATAGTTGGAGTATTGTTTTAAAATAAATGTTTCAAAGTGGCCGAATTCTTTATTCCATTATACTACATGAACATAAACCTTAGTTGCATTATTCCATGTTTACTACCCATCTGAATTTCAGTTCAGTAGAACACTATGTATACATTGTTTCATAGAGCTACCATTGAGTTAAAGGGATACTATAGTCACCAAAGGAACTTAAAGGGACTCTCCTCTCCAGTGCCAGGAAAACATATCCATTTTCCTGGCACTGCAGAATCCTGCAGTGCCCCCTCCCTCCCACACCATCACATGTTGCTGAAGGGGTTAACATGTTCCTCGGCGCTGGGTCAGGCTCCACCCACGCTCAGCCGGCAGGGGTAGACCTAATGTGCATGCGAAGTAGTGGTCGCGCGTGCGCATTACACCTCCCCATAGGAAAGCATTATTCAATGTTTTCCTATGGGGATTCCGGCGATGCTGGAGATCCTCATGCATAGCGTGAGAACGTACAGCGTTGTTTAAAACACTTTTTTTTCCCGTGTTTTAAGAACCCAGAAGTCCCTCTAATGGCTGTCTGGTAGACAGCCACTAGAGGAGGAATTAACCCTGCAAGGTAATTATTGCAGTTTATAAAAACTGCAATAATTACACTTGCAGGGTTAAGGGTGATGGGAGTTGACACCCAGACCATTCCAATGGGCAGAAGTGGTCTGGGTGCCTGGAGTGTCCCTTTAAGGTTAGTAACACAATTTTTCTGTATAGATCATGCCTCTGAAAGTTCACTGCTCAATTCATTGACCTTAAGGAGTTAGATCACTTTTGTTTCTGTTTATCCAGCCCTAGTCACACACCCCTAGTTGTGACTGACACAGCCTGCATGAAACCAAAGTGGTTGCATTTCCAATCACATGTTAACTTACTTTAAAATATTTTATCTCCTGCTCTGTAAATTGAACTTTAATTACATACAGAAGGCTCCTGTGTGGTCTAGCAAGCTATTAACAAAGCAAAATATAAGAGATTCTAAATTAAACAGAATTTGCAATAAAAGCAGTGTAAACATTAGATGACTCTTTACAGGAAGCTTTTAGGAAGGCTGTTTAAGTCACATGCAGGAAGGTGTGCCTAGGGCTGCATAAATAAAGTTATTTAACTAATAAATGGCAAGGAATTGAGCAGTGAGACTGCAGGTGCATGATCTATACGCCAAAACCTCTTCATTAAACTAAAGTTGTTTTGGTGACTATAGTGTCCCTTTACCTAGAAATTTTGAATGTAACGGAAGATTATGTATTTTTGGTAAAGAATACTTATTTATAGCAAGCTAAAACGTTAGCAGCTACAATTCTGGGATTTATTATATTAACTACACAAAGTTACTAGTGCTGCAGGATATTATCTTGTAAATAACTATCCTTCTTCTCAACAGCTGTGTTCCACTTTATTTATATTTATTTTATTTTTACATTATTTTAAGCAAGCTTGTGAAATTGAGTGTGATAAATTTGCAAAGGATTGTCTTATACTATTTATGTACACAAAGCAGGTGAACCTCTGTAATGTAATTTATTGTTGTGTTTATGATGCAAGGAATCTCTGGGTTCTGAGTAAAAAAACAAAAACACGGCTTTCCCGCCCCTGAAGTTTCTGTCACTTCCTTAGAACTAGGAAACTCGCGTTTGAATACCACCTTAACAGGAAGGATCCCTCGGCAAGACACCTAATGATATTCTCGAGACTAGCATGGGAACTCTATCTTTTTTTTCATATTTAAAGGATTGTTCTTGTCTAGCCTGGTTTTAACAATGCGTTTCATGGTACTTTCAGGACAATAATTTGATTATTTCAAGATATGGCATTTTAATCATACCATTTATCTTAATAATTATGTTCTTCTAACTAAAATTGTAAAAAAAAAAAAAAAAAAAAAGCAAATGGTCATTAATTTTTCTCTGGCAAATTGTGACAACTTAATTTTATTAAAATGTTACAAAATATTTACAGACATTTGATTGGCTTCATTCCCAGACTCCTGCTATAGTACCTACAGCCAGAACTTCATCAACTGTATAAAATTAGAAGTTCCGTATATCACGAACATTCATAGAGTCAGAGTCCTTAATTAAACAAATTAATCTCTCTTGGGAGTTAAAAAAGACATTTTAGGTTAGCAATACCACCTGGTTTTATGAATTATAGAGGTAAAGACTAAAGTGTACCGGATTGTCTACTCCTTTTGGGCCAGCATAACTAATTGTATGTCTCTTAGTCTTTAAGAATACCTATTATGTGTTAAGATTTTGTAAAACATTCGGGATAAGAGTGCTATATAAGAAATTATAAATCATTCACAATCTGCATTAAAATAACACTCTAAATATCATAACCACTAATAGCCCCTTGCAGTGGTTTTGAACCTATAAGTTTGAGTCCTGTTCCCCATTTATTTTTTTTAAATGTTTGACAAAAAAGGCACTTTCTGGCATTTATTGCCCCTCCCCTCTCTATATAATGTCGTAACTACTGTAATTAATATATACTTGTACTAAGACTATAATTAAGGGTTACTCCAAGCACCAATACCACTTCAGTGATTTGAATTAGTCAAGGTGCCTGTAGTCTGTATGTGTAGTGAAACACTACACATACTAAGTTTAACCTCTTTACTGCTGGTGTAGCTCCATGTCTAGCAGCATTAATGATACATCATTAGCTAGCCGAAACAAGAGTTCTTGGCTGGCTAATGCCAATTCTGAGTATATTTCTATGCACAGAGTTTCAGTGAAGACAATGAATTGCCGGTGGGATCAGCATCTGGGTTCTGCAGAAACCAGATGTTGTAAACCTGCTTCAGAGGGGAACAGGCACCCGCCAGTGACTCAATCGCTCGGCAGCATAACCACACAAGTCATTTAATAGCTTATATCCTTTTTTGAACCAGCACATTAGTCAACTGGCATAACTGATTGTACTTGTAAATTGTTGCTTCTAGATCATTAAATTGTCTTTATGTTAAATGTGCATTTTTTTATGGTGTGATGACATGAGTAAGGCCTTTGTGGGTGACTGCTGCATTAAATGCAGAGTTCTTTCATTTTCGATTAGTGCCTCTTCTGATCATTAAAAAGGCATGCAATTTTAAATAAATACTTTTATAATAATGAACAAACACACCGTATGTGTTAACCAAGGTTTGCCAATTCATTTTCTCTCCTAATACTTTTCCATTAGACCTGAGAATGTGGTCTATTCCACACTTCTCATGGAGAGGTCATATCAATTCACTGAACCTTTTGAGAATTCCATGCTGCTTCCAAACAATTCTTATTAAACTATCACAACTTTCAATACTTTAGTAATTGCTATATGTGGTCATTGGGGGTCATATTAGAATTTGGCTTCCCCATGCTTTGTAAGTTTGGGAAAATATGACCAGCGGACAAATAGTTTAGAGGGGGAAATTCATTTATCAACAACTTTTAGTTTTCAAATCCAACTAAGCCATGATGTGCCCGATAAATAAAATTCAATCACCTCATCTGATATTTAAAATATAGATATCGAATTTCTATGTTCGAACCTATCGGTATCAACTTCTGATAAGCCTTTTAATCAATCCGAACTGATAAAATACTTTTATCATAGAAACTGATAAAATGTAACATAGCTAATTAAATTGAAGCCTCAATGTTTCTGGATGACCCGTGTGTCCTCTCTTTTCTTTCAATCACCCTATCTTGTTCAGATAATGGCATTGCACAACAGAGAAACAATCCGAATCAGCGTGTTTTTAAATGTACTGTATTATGGGGGTTTTTTTTATTAGAAAAGAAATTTCATAAATATATACTGTCAAAAATATGTAATAAATAACCCGTCAAAGCTGGCTCGCTAGCCCATTCCAAAATGTTCAAAAAGGCTTTGAAACCTTTAAGCTTGATTCGTTAGAGATGTATTATTGAACTACTTTCAAACATGTTAAAAAAAATTTTTTTCCAGTCACAGAATTATTTATTACTAAGTCCTGAAGCCTGTGCTGACATAATAAAGGGCTTATAGGTTACAAATGTGCCCACTCTTGTTTTGCAATTTGTAATGGTATTATACACACCTACTCCGCACTGAATATGAAATCTGGGATGAGTTATAGATGCGTGTTCTTTACAGCCATGCAAGGGACACAGGGGACATGTAGAGGATTAACTCTGTCTGCTCGGTGAAGGCTGAGGACGATTCATACACCTCAATATTTTCTGAATTGGATAAGACAGAGCTTTGTTAATCATTTCTAATATTCCTCCTGCATTCTGCTAAAAGTCTGCATGAGCTGACTTCTCTCCAAATCTCACCATTAAATGACCGTAGAATGATTTCATAAGCAGAAAAAAAAAAGTACATTTGGCTTGAGATCTCCTTGAAAATGTTATCTGGAGATAATTTCAATGCCCATTGCACAAATATTTTAAAACAACTATTAATACACAGTAGATTACATAAAACATAAAAGTCAGTATTGGAATATGCAAAGAACTGTAAAGCAAATGTTAAGAGTCAGATTAGCAAGTACATGTGCAATATATATATTTATTTTTTTAATTATTTTTTTTAGAGAATCCTTAGAGTAGCGGTATCTGACATTTAACTTATCAGCTGTAGTGAACTACAATTTCTGTAATATGGAATCATGCTTGTTAGGTCAATGAGGTTCTTTGGTGCCGAGAGCTAGCTCTACTAGCTGTACTGGTAAACAATGAATACTAAATCCTCCTAGGGTGTAAGACTTGTCTAGAGTTTAATAGCAGAGTATCATTAAGTATGATCCAGAAAAGAAAGAAGTCATGGATGGAAGTCCACAGATCACAGACTGGTAGAAGCAAGAGTCTGGTAAATTTGAACTAGGAGAGAATTCTAAGCTGCTAGTAACAGAACAATTCAACATATTAGCATTGGCTTACATATCTTCATTATTTGATGCATCTAGTCACAAACTAATAGCTAAATTTCAAAAATGATAAGTGGCATAAATGAAATTCAGTCATGCTATCGGAAAATCAGACAATTTCAACTCAGAAAGAGTATATCTACATTGAAAACTTGTGTGTGAAGTTTTAAATGTCAAGCGTCAAAAGATGTGAAAAAGTCACATGTTAGTGAGAGCACAGTAACAATGGCAATGGGCTAAAGTTTAGTGTTTGTTGTTGGCTTAGAGATAGAGGTACCAGCTATAAAGTTGCTGTGTAAACACCATTTTTGTTTGACTGAGAAGAAATGGACCACAGTATTAATCCAGTGATTACTGACAACTGAGACTAAACGTGATGGTCATAGTGGATTTGTCCAAATGGAATAACCAGGAATTCCTAATAATCAGAAACTACATAGAAGCATGAGGCACATTGGCAATGAAACTTTCTATTCTGTGTGTATATCGCATCTTCACTTGGATGAGAATGTTTTAAATACCCTTATTTTAGAAATATATTATTTAAATGCAGACATTCTTTTTACATCGTGTTGCATTTTTTAGTAGGTTGCACAGCTAGCAATGCCTTCAAGTTCCTTTTCATTCCCCAAAATATTTTTTAAAGGTTGAACAGATAAGTGAAGAATAAAACTTCACAATTTAAATTTTTAAGTTTGCGTGCAAAGCAATCTACATACGAAATTGCTGTGGTACGATATGTTTCTATTCTAGCAATGCATTACTAGATTCAAATAATTGCTATACTTAAAAAATATTTTTTAATCAAAAAGTGCTCAGGAGTTAATGATTCATGTAGTGGTTTATTGTTAACGTTTCTCAATGTGTAGAAGATGAGGATTTAATGGTTTCGTGGTCACTAAGTTGTATATATACATTTGGTTTTTTTTTGTGAAAAGATAGAACCCACTTTCTAACACATATTAGAGGTAGGTAAATATGGACTCAAACATTGTATTATCCTTGTTTTATTAAAGATAGGCAGGGGTTATTGGGATAGGTGACCAGAGCTTGGTCACCCAATGGTGGATGCAGTCCGCACATTATGCTTATGATCAGGGGATTGGGTGTCCTTGGTCTTCCACAAGGGTCAGGGGAGTGACAGTCTATTAAGACCACTATCATTGGTGACCTTTTAACCTTATTTTATGAGAGGACCAGGGGACTTGTTGCCTTCTAGAACTTAAATATGAGGGCAAGTGGGCAAGGTGATTAAAAAAACAAACAAACACTTACTCACCTTATAAACAGTATATAGCCAAATGTATCTGTGACCTTAACAGTTATACAAGCTTGTAGAACATCCAAGTGCAAAACCATGGGCATTAATTTAACTCTTAACTGCCATTACTCTTCTGGGAACACTTTCCATAAAGTTTTGAATTGTGTCCGTTGGGAATTTGTGTTCATTGAGCTAAAATAACCTTTGTGAGGTTAGGCACTGATGTTGCTAATATTTTACAAACTGACTGGTGGCATATACGGCATTCTATGACAGTGCTATGTTTAAAGTCACTTCAGTATATTTTATATACCCATTTTTCTGCCAATCTTTATCTATGGAGTTTTCATGGCTGTGTGCTAGATTGTATGCATCTGTTAACAAATGCCTGAACGCCATAATTAGTAAGGGTGTCTATAGACCTTTTTCCTCAAAGTGTGAAGTACTCTCTACCCGACATTATACCTGGTTAAACCAGGTGTAGGAACTATGGTTTGACCCCATGTTTGTTAATTTTCTCACAGCACAGGTCCTAAGAGGAGACTGGTTTGGCTGGTATCAGTAGGTTATGCATGCTAATGCCATACAAATACTTTGAGGCCTCAAAGGAAAGCTAGACTTCTTCACTCCCTCCCCATTCCTACTGACTTAATACAGAGAAAAGGCACCCTATATGAAGGTAAAAAATTGAGAAAGGGAAAGGGTTTATAAGGTAAGTTTTCAGATACACCTTCCAGAGATCATAGCTTATACAAGCTGTAGTGTTTCTGGTCCTTAATGCGTCCATTCAAATATAGTTGGTAGATCTTTCTCACTTTACCAAGTGCCCACTAACTCCAAATAAACTAAAAAAAAAAAGCCATCTTCTGACCTCCTAGGAGATATGATAATGTATCTGTGAGTAGAAATTGAATGCATGCATGGAAGGAGAGAAATCAGAAAGCACTGCATGTGGTCATGTACTGAGGTTAGTGGTGTTAGGATAGCAATCAAAATAATAGTCTGGGGTGTGGAGATGTACCTAGGTTTCACCATGTTCTTGATCACTTCTCAGAAAGCTCAGATTGCAAATACATCACTGGGTTTTTCAATTCAAGCAGAAAAATGTCAGTAAGGATTGCTGTGTGTTATGATTCTTAGAGAGTTAATTAAGTCACCTCTTTTTTCTACATCAGGAAACACAATCACACGCACTAAATTCCCTTTTGTATGCTAGATTTTGTGCGTCTGTACATTTAATTCCATCTCCTGATTATGTGGGAGTAGAGGAGCGGAAATGCATGTTAAAAATTGATTAAAGAACATGAGTATATGATGAAAAAGAAGTGATTTGAAGACGGCTATACCAAAGGGAGATGTACTCTATATATGTCTAGCTAGATCTGTAGCATTACTTATCATATATTATTCACTCTAATCTGTCATAATGTTATGTGCAATTCAAATATTTAAATAATAAACACTTTCTTTATTAAAACATATGTACTGGAAAGGAAGTTAATGGATGATTTCTAGATAAAGATTCGTTAATGCTCTCTGTTTCCAGTAAATAACATACAGCAACAAAATAGGTGCATTAGGGATATATAGCTTCCTTGTTCGCTTGCTGAATTTGGTGTCCGTGTTGTTTTTATAAAAGCACATTTTAAACTTGCACTGGTTGCCTGAATGTTTCCATACTCTCATGCCATGCCTGATGTTAAAGAGGTAGTCCAAGCACCAACATCAATTCATCTTAATGAAGGGGATTTAAGGTATAGATGCTTATTTTTTAGGTAGTGTCATTTATGATATTTGATTGTTGGTCAGGGCAACAGCGGAGGCCCTGGTATCACTGGAGCAATATCTAGGCCCATATTCCCATAACAACCAAGAATTTAGCTATTTCAGTGAGAAGCAGGGTACATTTACAATAACATGCACACGGATGACACATGTCAACTGATACCAGCATACAAAAACTTGCTTATTGCTGCCAAGTATGTGTAATCCATCATGTGCAGCCAAACAAAGCTGTATTGGCCTAGATTTTACAGTTCATTTGCAAATTTACCACAATTCATTTTTTAATGGGTTAATCTGTAATGTGTCAATAATTTAACTTTGAAATATAAGTCAAAAATAGCCAAACTGTAAATAATTTCCATGTTGACTATGCTTCCAGTTTGGCTAATTGACTATAAATGTGAAATTCACTTAAAGGAACTCTATAGGGTCAGGAACACAAACATGGATTCCTGACCCAATAGTGCTAAACCCACCATTTAGGTGGCTTGCCCCCCCCACCCCCTACTCCCCTTAAAAGGAAATAAAACTCACCTTATTTCCAGTGCCGCACGGGTCTGCCAACACTGGCCCTGGCCCCTTGGTGACATCATGAGAATTGCCGATTTTTAGCCAATCCTTTGCTTTCCCATGGGTGTAACGGACCACCTGGCACCATGACCGGGTACCTCTGTCAATAGCTGCTTCCTAGCACTTGCAAGCACCATAAGCACTGTACTGGAACACCATAACGACCGTAGACTCCACGAACCACTGCAGTTTGGTTGGGGTCTAGCCGTCCTCCACCCACCCTGGACCCAAGACCAGGATCCAGCTTCCAGTGGGTAGACCTCTCCTAGTCCATAGAGCGTAGCAGGAACAGCTCTTATAAGAGCTAGTGATTATACTCAGGGAAGTATTGTGCCACTGGAGGACCGACCAGGAACCGCAAGGTTTTCATGCCGAAAATAGTTCCAGGGCATTCGCGGCTAAGTCCCCCTGAAGTCTATTCGTGGTTTTGATCTATGCAAATAAGATGGTCGCCACCTCGTGGTCGGCCATAGGAATTGTGGCCACCCAGACGAACACCTAGACCACTGTTGTGGAAATTGCAACAATGTATCAATTAAGCTTAACAAGCTCCAGGGTGGTCTCCAGTTCGTGTGGCTGTTCGGTAAACCAACTATATAGTCCCAAATGCACGAACAGAGCCTGTTTAAAGTATTTTAGCTAGGTCTTTTGCAGGGACCATAGTCACAGAGTAGGAGGCTGGCAAACGAGCCCCTCCAAAAACCAGTGGCGAGGTTACTTTTGTCACAATGGGGAAAGCATCAGATTTATTAAAATCGGCAAGGGGGCAGGGCCAAACACCATTTTGGCCAATCAGCACCTCCTCATAGAGATGCATTGAATCAATGCATCTCTATGATGAAAATTCAGTGCCGCCATGCAGAGCGTGGGGATGCTGAACGGCAGAGCTTCCTACTGTGCAGCACTGAGCCAGGAAGTATCTCCAGTGGCCATTTGAAGAGAGGCCACTTGGAGGTGTCCCTATGGGCAATGTAAACACTGCCCTTTTCTCTGAAAAAGCAGTTTTGCATGAAGGCAATGATTATACTTACCAGAACAACTACATTAAGCTGTAGTTGTTCTGGTGACTATAGTCTCCATTTATCTTTGTTATCACCAATGACACACATGCCTTCTGCAAAGTGAGCATCTTAGTTCAGTGTCCCTTCACACTCACAGACACACAGATTAACCAACACTCAGAGATTCACAGAAACAAATAACACATACTCACAGATTCAGACTCACAAAATCACATAGATACACAGATTAACACACTTACAGATACAGATTGACACACACCAACAGAGTCACACACAGTTAAAGATTCTTGCAGACAACCACACTTTTACTCTACGCCCCTGGTGCATATTGAGTGAAAGGGAAGCATTAGAAGTCTACTTGCATTCTAAAGAAGTATCCCATGATAACAAATGATAGATGCTTGAAGCCACAACAGTCATTGTCTATATTTTTTTCTTTAGATAATAGATGTTCTTTGAAATCAGTGTAGATATAATGTGCCTTATTTCTAATTGAGGGATACAGAATGACACAGTCATACAAGTTACATCAGAAACTATGATGATATAGAAAGCACCCTTGAAAAAGTTTGTTGCTGTGATGTTAAAAAAAAAAAAAAAAAAAAGCAGAATTATAGTCACCTTCAAGACTCAACACTGATGCCCAAGGTACCTGTGGTCTCTTTCAGGAACACTTATAGAGATATATACGCAAAGATTTTAATTCTTGCACAAATATCTATTGATCAAAGAGTCACCCATGCTGTGTAACAACTGCTGAAAACCAGAACTGGTGTTGTTAAATATAAGGCTACAATACACTCAATGGTTATAGTTTTGTTATGTGATTATAGTTTTAGGTTAAAACACAAAATAAGGCTCCAAAGATTACAGTCAAATTTGCTTTCTAAAATAATATGTAATTAAAGGGACACTATAATGTTAGGAATACGTAGGGGCAGAGGTGACCCTTTTCCCCTACGTCCCCCTCCCCATTCCCCTGGGGGATTATATGTTCAATAACCCTTTAAACACTGTGTGTGCATTAAAATCGGCTACTCAACGGAACGAACACCGCTGGACTTCCAGGCCGTTCAGGACTACCGGTCATTCGGTAGTTTCCTACAAATCGTTCATTCGTCTGTTTTATGATATGTGTATATTAATCGTTGTTTCGTGTGGCATTTGGCGGATTGAGCTGGGATCTCAGCGGTAGTTTCACAAACTATGCGCTCAGATCCCAGCTATCTATACAGAAGTCATTCGACCAAATGACACGAATAACGTGCAAGTTATATATTTTTAAGTAAAATGCTAGGTTTTGCTGTATGGAGGGATAATCCACTTAACAAGATATTTTGTGGGAGTATCCCTCTTGTACAGCAGTGCATGGTGGAAGAAATATCCTGTATGTTAAGTTCCCCATGTAGTCCCCTACTGTACAACCCCTGTAAAGTAATTAAGGAGACCCCTTGCACGGGGAACCCCATAAATACTGGAGCATGTGAATAAAACCTCAGTTGACTCCCAGCCTATGTGTCGTCTAGTTCTTGGGAAGGAAGAATCCTTATAACGCTACCGGGATTATTATATGCTGTACTTGCTTTCTTGGATTATAGTATGCTGTTCCTGTCTACCAGTGGAGATACTGTGGATTATACTACCTCTCCGCTACAATTGGTGGCAAGCGACGGGATTTCAACCATACAGCAAACCAGCGTTCGGCAGTAATCACACAAATAAAGTAGAGAAGCAGCAGTTCAACGGAACAAACCATTCAGATAAAACCAGTGTTCGGTAAATATGTCAAAATATACCAACGACTGGTGAATGGAGTCGAACTATGCAACATTGAAATGGGCTACACTGAAAGAGTTATTACAAGCAAGGGGAAAAAGCACCAGCAATAAAACAAAAGCGACCCTTTTAGCAGAACTCATGGAGGGAGACAGAGAAACCACTGCAGCAGCTCCACAGGAAACAGAACCCAGCGAATTTGACAAGGAGCTGAGGAGCAGGCTAGCTTTTTATCCAGATACCCCCTCCGTAGAGATACTGACCCGACTGATGGTGGACATACAGGAGTACCTAGTGGTCAGGCACCAAACAAGTCAGCGAGCTGGGGAAAGAGCCCCAACACCTGTCAGCACTACCCCGGGAAAGCCAAGATTCCCTATCAAGCCTTTAAGAGCTATACAGAAGCTGACAGAGACGTAGATGACTACCTACAAGATTTTGAGAGGATGTGCCAACTACACTACATCAGCGCGGGGCATCGGGTACCTCTACTGGCTAGGAGATTATCCAGCCGCGCAGCGGAGGCGTACTGGGCCGAGCCAGATGAGGACAGTAGAGACTATGCTAGAGTAAAAAAGGCCATTTTAGCCAGGTATGCGATTTCCTCAAAGGCATACCGGCTAAAGTTTCGGGACATTAAGAAACCAACCAAAGACACACACACAGAGTGGGCACACCGCCTACAGTGAGCCGCCAAAGGGTGGTTGGAAGCCACCTAGGTTACCACTCTGGAAGACCTGTTCCAGTTAATGGTCATGGAGCAGTTCTTTGACGGGATACCCCCCATCTACAAAATTGGGTAAGGGACTGAAAACCACGCATGCTACAAGAGGCAGCCAAACTGGCAGATGAGTTCCAAGATACCAGAAGGGACCAGCGCACCCAGCACCGACCCGTCTATGTACCTACATCACCATTACTGGCCGTGACCTCAACCGTCCAGCCGCGACCAGGGGTAAGCCAGAATACCTACAACCCCAGATACCCTACTCGTCCTCTGATCCATTGCCACACCTGCAACCAGCAGGAGCATATGCAGCGAGTCTGTCCCCGCAAACGACCCAGGCCGAGCTGGAATAACCCAGCCTCCAGAAACCAAGCAGCCGTGAACAGTATGGAGCACCTGAGATAGCCACTCCAATGGAAGAACCTCTGGGGGTTCTACATGAGGTAAACCCCATTCAGGCCACCTCTGATAACCAGCAGAGTCACCGACAGGACGTACACATGGAGGGGAAAAAGGTACAAGGTCTACGAGACTCTGGGACCACCTTAACGCTAGTCCAAAATCATCTGGTGCCAAAGAATAATCTCACTGGGTACTGTGTCGCTGTACGAGTGGCAGAGGGAGCGATTTACAAGGTCCCCACTGCCAAGGTGCATTTGAATTGGGGAGCGGGGCGCGGAAATGGGAAGGTGGGGATGATGCAGGATTTACCCGCTGGTGTCATCTTGGGCAACGACCTGGGGGAGCTGACTTCAGCTTTTGTTCCCCAACCCACCATTCAGGAAGCGTACCCTGTTGTGACCCGGCAGCAGGCCCGCACCATAGCTCCATCTAACCACTCTGAGGCTCAGGTAAGCAATGTAAACCCCATACCCTCTGTCATGCCCTGGGCTACCCCCCTAGAATTTGGTTCCGAAGTGGCTCTAGACCCCTCCCTGCAGATATATAAGGACCGTATAGACAAGGACCAGGCAGGGCTAGAAGGGGAAAGGTACACCTGGAACAAGGGGCTACTTTACCGCCACGCAGAGAAGGTAGTGGCCGGATCCATTCCTCTATCCATTAAACAGCTAATTGTTCCCCGGAAATATAGACTAGAATTGTTACACATCGCCCATGATATTCCCCTGTCTGGGCACTTAGGAATCAGCCGGACTAAGCACAGGCTGACCCAGAACTTCTTCTGGCCAGGTATCTCACAGGATGTTAGACGATATTGTCAGACCTGTGATACCTGCCAGAGGGTAGGGAAGAGGGGAGACCCCGCTACACTCATGCAAAGCGATAGGACGTCCAGTGTTCTTTCATGGAGTTGAACTCCGTGAAACTGCAAAAAGTGCCTCTAGTGGCTATCTTGTAATTTCTCTAAAACTGCAATGTTTTACATTCCAGGGTTAAGGGAACAGGGACAGTGCACCCAGGCCACTTCAATGAGATGAAGTAGTCAGAGTGCCTAAAGTTTCCCTAAAAAATCAAGTGTGATTTTGCCATATTATGTGAAAACCGTTAAATCATTGCTGTTACTTGAATTTCTGCTCCCTCCTTATCCTTTACAACTATTATTAACACAAAGAAGAGCAAAACTCAGTGGGCAAAAGAACACATTACAAGATTAAAATTCATATTTTTATACTTTTTTTGGCAAAACTTCTTTCTAAATTAAATCTATTTTTAATACACATTTCACAATAATTTCATCGTGCTGGAGGTCTGAAGTACTCCGGAAAACACAGAGTAAATCATTTAATATATTTTGTAACTAAGAGATGATTTCAGTTAATCAGTATAATATAAGAAGATTGACTAGAAAGACCAACAGAAAATAATATATTGTGTCACTTTTTTTTCCCCACAGTCCCTTTTCCAAAATAAAGCCCTCTTTTTCCATCAAATCTGCTGTGTATGAGTAGGCTAGTATACTAAAGAGTGGATTTGGATTTTCAGAACAAGATAAATAGAAAATCAAGCATCCTTTGATCTTTTGATTTTAAATAATAGTAGAAGAAAAATATGTGATGAGCAAGTGCATATAAACATAACTCTGGTAACCATCTATATTTTGATTATTGTCACTGTGAGCCACTTAGAAAGATTAATTAGGGTTACATTTTAGGTTTTTTTCAGCGCAGTCCATTGCCTATTTGTCTTGATAGAATAAGACTTGTTTGTGGGGGAAAAAATCTATGTTTAGACTAGTACATTTATGAAGTAGAGCTGATTAGACATGTAACATCTGAGATGATTCATTGTATGCATTCATGGACAATATTAATCAGCGTTATTAAGCCAAAGAATTCAAGAGTACATAGAAATATGTGCTTTTTTGTGAACTATTTCTTTATTGCTCAATCCCTATCATGGCCTTAAAGAGAAGAATGATTTATATTGATGAAACGTAAGCAACAGAATGAAAGATTTTGTGTGATCTTTATTTAACTATAGCTTATTTCTCTAGTCAAAAAGAAAACAACAAAATCAAGTAAAATAGGCGCTAAACAGATACAATAAAATAGATTAGAGGTAAGAAAGCTGCACCTTACAGAGTACAAGCTTACAAAACACTATTTAGACATAAAACGAAAGTTAAGGTGCGCTGTGTCTTTAATACAATATTAGTGAAAATTGCAACATGCCCTTAAAACATAATCAATTAAGGTGCATATATTATAAAGTGCAATAGTACTTTGGTGCAAACACAATGCAATATAAGTGCCACAATTCGTGAAAAAAAATGTGGATCAGTGTAACATACAAACTTACATATGTATTATTGTAGAATATTGGTTGATTTCATTGGGAGAGCATACATGTAAAATAAGAATAAAAGAACCTCATAGGGCAATATAGCACCCAAAGGCACCGGGGGGCGTAGCTTGAGCAAAGTGCGTGCGTGCGACATCAGGGCGTGATGACGCCTTTCACCGGTATGCCGGCTTCCTCAGATCTGCCCTCAACATGCCCACACTCCATATTTATATTCATAAGGTGGGCGTGAATCGTTTGAGATACTTAGAATTCAATACTATAGTCACCTAAATTACTTTAGCTATATAAAGCAGTTTTAGTGTATAGATCATTCCCCTGCAATGTCATTGCTCAATTCACTGCCATTTAGGAGTTAAATCACTTTCTTTCTGTTTATGCAGCCCTAGCCACACCTCCCCTGGCTATGATTGACAGAGCCTGCATGAAAAAAAAACTGGTTTCACTTTCAAACAGATGTAATTTACCTTAAATAATTGTATCTCAATCTCTAAATTGAACTTTAATCACATACAGGAGGCTCTTGCAGGGACTAGCAAGCTATTAACATAGCAGGGGATAAGAAAATTAAACAGAACTTGTAATAAAGAAAGCCTAAATAGGGCTCTCTTTACAGGAAGTGTTTATGGAAGGCTGTGCAAGTCACATGCAGAGAGGTGTGACTAGGGTTCATAAACAAAGTGATTTAACTCCTAAATGGCAGAGGATTGAGCAGTGAGGCTGCAGGGGCTTGTTGTATACACCAAAACTGCTTCATTAAGCTAAAGTTGTTCAGGTGACTATAGTGTCCCTTTAATGAGCAATGAAAAAAATGTCCCATAAAAGTCCACAAACAAAACACAATTTGTATACATCTCAATAGTTCTCATATTAGTTCTCAATGAGCAAAATAAATGTCCCATAAAAGTCCACAGCTGGCATGCCGAGCCCTCTCTGTGGGCACGCTGCCATGGGGCGCCGCAATTGCTCCCCCCCTCCCCCCCGAGAGCTGATGCTCTTTCCTGCAAGGCCGGTGCTATACAAGCGCCGGCGCTGCTTGGTGCCTTCACAGACCCTTACTGGTCCGCAGGCACATTGTCGGCAGGGATGGGAGAGGAAACCTGGGAGCTCTAGCGAGCATGAAGCGTTGTCGCGGTTACCATGGTAATGCTCCGTTCTCGCGAAAGTGAACTCTAGCCCAGGAGCTGCAGGCTAGAGTTCACTCCCCACTAGAACTGCCAGGGATTCTCCACCGGACCACCAAGGCTTTACAAATCGATATCCCCCCTCCCTGGGCAAAGGTAAGAACGGAGGGGGGATAAAAAACACATTTTTTTTATTTAAAAAAATCAAACAAAAGCAATATTTGTTTTAATCAGCCCAACACAAATTTTCCCCCATACACACTCTGCCCCCACTGTACCCCCATACACACACTTCCCCCACTGTATCCCATACACACACTGCCCCCACTGTATCACCACACACACGCACACACTGCACCCCCATACACACACTGCCCATACTACACCCTCATACATACTACACCCTATATACATAGTGTTCCCACTGCACGCCCATGCACACACTACACCCCTAGTTCGGACAACTGTATGAGTTTTTTTTTCTAAACTTAAACTTCAGTATTCAGGTTTAATTGCTGTGTTGGCACTTTGAGGAAAAAAAGTTGGTTTGTATTGCAGTTTGGGCACTTGGGCTCAAAAATGTTCGCCATCACTGGTCTAGGTGATTTCAGCAATTCTTGTGTGTACATATATTGTGATGTGCCTATTCCTCTCAATAACCAATACATGGATGCAGCACAACTGAACTCAGACATTAAAGAAGAGCTGTCCCAATTCAATTTATACAATTGAATAAAACAGTGAAAATCACCTTTGATTTGTCTTATGACTGTTTTATTTTAAATTTATATTAAAGATTTAGCAAGTGTCAACATAATCCAGTTCAAACAAGGTAAAGCCATGGCTAACTCTGCAAATTAAGAAGATAAATGGAAACATTGTTTAATGTCTCCTTATGTGCATGCTTTCTCTAGGCTGATTGCCAGGTGCAAAGGGCAGAGCTTATAACAATGATTGGCAAGAAGCTAAAATGGGGCACCTAGTTACAGAATAAGGATGTGTGAATTTGTTTCGATGTGTTATTTTTCATTCCTCACAAATACATATTTGTTAAATATCAGGGATACGTTAACATAATATAAAAAATCTTGTTAAATAGCTGCTTCCCTTTAAACAAAAGTCCATTCCAGTGACTTCTATTCTCCTAAAGTTCAGCCTTGGTTTATGTATGGTGAGTTTTTAATTTCCAGTAAATGTTAGTATGATCTAACAAACAGGAGTCACTTGGCTAAATATCAACTTACCAAGTCCTCAATTTCAGTCTAGCCGTACACATTTATCAGCAATGTTCCTGTTCCCAATAAGCCATTTAATGGTTCTAATCGATTTCATTTCAGAAGTTAAAGGAACACTATAGCGTTAGGAATACAAATGTGTATTCTTAACGCTATAGTGCCCTGGTAGCCATTTAGGTACCCACCTGTAGGGAGTAAAAAAGGTAGTTAACAATCCTTTTCTCCCTCACAGGGTCCGTCTCAATGCTACCACCCCGCCTCCTTTACTGAGATCTGTCACGTATTCATCCTCACCTTATGGTATTTGCGGTGGAAATTGCCTTCCTGGCAATAATGGAGGTGCAGCTCAGCGGTCCTGCGCCAGTGTGCCTGACTTCTGCAGCATGTTGTGGACACCGCCGCTGCAGATCCACGCCATATTGTAGCCCCACGTCCCATGGTAATGACGGCGTTGAGCGTGTGACGTCACGCAAAAGACGCGCACGCACGTTTTGGGGTAAAAGGCCAGTTACGTCCAATCGGATCTGCAGGAGGGTTATTTAAACTTATTTGTCCTTTTACTCATTGCCCTGTCGTTCTTTCCCTTAGATGGCTATCCGAGAGTGTGTTCCTGTTCATGTGTTTCAGTTTTTTTACTTTGGCTTCGTTTTGACTTCTGGTATCATTGACTTGGCTTTTCCTTATCGCCGTGTTTCGTTCTGTGTTCCTGACCTCGGCTAGTATATTGACTATTCTCTGGTATGTTAAGTCCGTCCATTCTAAGGTCCGGTTAGACGTTACCCTTAGTCCTAGGTGTGATACTATTCTGCATGCTGGATCAACTGTAATCCTGACAAGATCAACAAGATTAAGTATTGGGAGGCTAGTGCACAAGTGCGGCAAAACACCACACTGCAACAACTGGATGATCTCTATGAGAACATCTGACTGAAATAGGAGTTTTGCTCTGCTATTTCATCAGAAGTGTCTCTAATTGCTGTATGTGTGACAGCCACTAGAAGCAGGTAAACTCTGCGCTAAAAGCATTGCTGTTCTGCAAACTAGCAGTGTTTTTACCTGCGGGGTAGACATGGCACTCAGACCCAGCAGGAAAACAGTGGTTCACATAACGACTCTGAAGCCTATATTTTACATTGAAAATATATGTTTTGGAGATCCAATTCCATTAATGAATGCATAACGCCCATTTTATTGGCATTGACAGCTTAAAGCCTTTTTTTAACTAGCAGCCAGCAGGCAAATAGTTAAGAAAAAGCCTATGGGAGTAAATATGATGGGGGGTAGACATACTGATGGCCATGGGTGGGGGCAGGGGGTGGACATTGATCTGTCCACCCCCATTATTTAATATGAACCCCCTCACAATGTGCCTGGGCACCCTTTTATTTTACTAGTGGCTGGGCACCAATAGTTGCCCAGTAACATGTATTTTATGACAACGAGCAGCCACTGGTTGCTTGCTGTTTAGTGGACATGTCCCCACTCATAGCATTGCATGTTTGGGGCATGAGGGAGGCTTTAAACCTCTGTACTACTAATGTGGGGGTCATATTGACCTCCATAGATTTTTAATTTTACATTAAAAAGTCAGATAAATATGCTTCTGACGCACATTTATTGGCAATTGTTTTTCAAGCAGCAGACCTGTTTATTGGATTCGACTGCATGAATTTCAAATGGCTTTAAATGAATAAGAAATTCAGAAATAAATAGTGAGTAAACAGAGATTATAAACTGTTTTCAGATGAACAAATTAAATCAAAGCCCAAGTTAAAGGGCAAAAACTCACATCAAAAGAGCCATCTTTTGTGTTCAAGTTCATTATTTATCTAAATATTCTGCCAATATTTAATGTATTTATAAAGTGTTTTACCTGAAATAATGCATTGATATTTCTCTCACTTTTAAGTGTTCCTAGACTTTATAGTTCTAAGGATGTTCCCTAGGAAGCACGTGGAATGAGTTCACACTTTGCTTGTAATACATACTGTACACACATAGTGTACATTAGCCTATGGAGTGCTGCTAAAATTACAAATAGTACTATACAACTAGTGTTACAGCCCATGTAGGCAACACATAGAATACTAGCTGCATTTTGTCTGGAAACCATTCTCAGATGTAAAATTTCTAAATTTAAACGTTAGATTTGTACTTTTTACATTTCAGCTCTTTGAATTCTGTGGGATTTTTATGACTACACAAAATAATATGTTCACCATAGCAGCAGGTTTTTTTTTGTTTAGTTTTTTTTATCACAATATGAATAAGCAGGTAATTTGGTTTTAAATGATCTAGCCTCACCCCCTTGATGATATCAAATGCAAAAAAATGATTTAATGAAGAGTAATCTGCATATATTGTCTAATCGATGCTGCATTCAATCCAGTCTTCAGTTTAGTATAATCTGCACATTTCGCAATCACTTCACCAGAACTTTCTTTTTCATATTCTACATCAGTCTTGTCGATCTAACAGCCCAGTTTGTCACAAAAGTAGTTGTTTTTTTGTGACATAACCGTTGTATTATATTATACTAGGACTTGTGCCACAGTGTCTAAAATAAATTTGTCCCTTTATATGAAAAAACTGTGCCGAAAGTAGTTGCTTCTAAAGTTATGTGACCCTATTAAATTATTTAAACTTGAAACACCTCTAATAGCTGTCAGGGCTACCATTGTTTTTTTGTGTGATTACTTTCAGGGCCAATTATTCTCTTGTTAAAGATCCTTCTCGGATCCAGTTGCAGTAGGAAAATAATGCATTTCCTTACTGAACAAACCTTTTATTTGCTGATCGTTTCTTGTCAAAGCACATCTAAATGACACAATGTGCAGAGCTTTAACATGAAGTCATACCTGTGTGTGACTTCATCTGCATCATTAAGTCATTTTTTAACCACAGAATACTACTGAGAGAGAAGGGAAGGAGTGTACACACCTCTACTGCAACCACTGGATTACCAAGAAAAGCTACACAGACACCTTGCAATTATGTTTTTTTCAAAGAGTGCTCCTCTTGACGGTCCAAATTTATAATGAACTTTTTTTACAAGGAAGCCCCTGAATATTTACACAGCTATAATGAAAATGTATTATACTTGTATATCTTTTAAGTTGTGTTCATTTTTCTTTCTCTAAATAGTTTACAAAGCTTGAAAAACAGCAACAAAGGAAAGAAAAGACAAGGACTAAGGGGCCATCTGAGTCAAGCCGAGAAAAAAGTGTACCTCGCAATAAGGAAGACCCAAGCGCAAGTAGCGGAGCAGAGGGGGACGTGTCTTCGGAAAGAGAACCGTAGAACCTCAGGTAATATGTGGCAATATGTTTACTCACTTTGGATAGCATCACAATAGCACATTGTCTGTTTCCTTCATATTAAATTTGCTATCTAAACATATTTTGGCATTATACAAAATAAAGGTCAAATAAGATGTGTATTTGATGAATGGCTGCTGGAGTCCAGATTTCCTCATGTCACAATTAGCAAAAAAGTAATCAAACTCCAAAACCCAGTATTCATAATAAGTTTAATCTTTATACTGGTTTTCTCCCATTCTAAAAGCAGGAAAAAAATTATTAGTAACCAAGAAGTTGCATTTTAAAATTCAACCTGAACCAGCTATTACTGTGGACAGTGATTGGTCATGAGAAACTGCTAAAAAGAGATACAATCGGACTTACAGAATTAATCTTAAGAGATGGGGAGAAAACCATTGTGTTGTTCCACTGCCTAATCCTTACTGGTTTCATCCCCTCACCTTTATCACATTATCACTGTCCCAGGCATCCCAACTGTAGCCAAATGGACATTGTTAATACTGGACTTGCGTCCTGCCGTATTGGGTTTGTCCCTAGAAAGGATAGTGAGAGAGTGTCATTAGATGAGCTAGTGCTATGCCTAAGTCACTAAGAGCATGATGACAGCACAGTAACAGTAACATTACTGAACCTTTAAAACTGCCCACCTGACGGCCGTTTTATTTAACTCCCTATTTTAGGAGGTATGCAGCTCAGTTTGGTGCTTAACCATAGGCGTGCGCACGGGGTGTGCACACCCTAATCCCCGCGGCACGCGCTATGTGCCTCCCTCCATGGGCTGGTGAGGGAGATCAAAGATCTCCCTCACCAACCCACAGGCAGGGAGGGAGGCAGGAGAGGACCCGGGGAGCTCTTGTCAGCAGCTCCGCCGGGTTCCTCTCGCACGGTCGGAGCGTTACCGCGGCAACGCTCAGATCTCGCGAGAGTGAACTTGTGACGGAACGCTGGCACTCCGACTGAGTACCTCCGCCAATCGATGCTCCTAGTGCTCGCTGAGGACTCCAAGCACTCCAACCGACACCATCAGCACTGCAGACCCCACTTCTAGCGATGCAACTGCGCCGGGGTCTCTGCTGTTTCCACCCACCCTGGACCCAAGGCCAGGATCCAGCTTCCAGTGGGTGAACCTCTCTTTCCCCAGAGAGCAGGAACAGGAACAAATCAAGCTATTGCAAGAGCTTCCTCTGGGGAGTAAGTGATTATGGCAATCCCCAGAGTGTAGGTATCCCTTCCCCCAAACATGAGCCAAGGCTTAATGCTGGAACAAGACTGATTTACTGGCACACAGAACTCACAATTTATGCAACACAAAACTCCTCCTCTGGGCCAGGCTAGATAATTGAGTTTCTACAATACACAAAGATCAATTATCTGCTGGCCATAAATAATAGTTTCATAAAACACATCACAGGGACCCCAAAACATGCAATAACCCCATAAAAAGTATATCCTTGGAACCGGGGATCTGGGTGAACCACATATCCAAAATTCACCCAGATCCGTTCAGTACTTTGGAAAATACAGTTTAATGCAGATTCTGCAGAACATATACAGGCTAAATGAAAAACAATCACTTTATAATGTGTCCCCTGCTGTATAGTCCAAAACCACTGCACGATGTCTCTGCGCACCAAATACTGGCGAGATGGCACCGTGTTGAAAAGTCCAAACAGTGTCTGTGAGTTAAAATGGCCGCCATCCATTGTTCTCACCATGTGCTTCTGATACAGAAAATGGTGGCCACCCAGTAACTCCACAGTATGTCCCCAGATGGTTCTTAAAGGGCCAGCAACAGCACAACACAAATCCATTATGCCCAAATCATGTCTTTAAAGGGCAATACATCCCAGGGGCCATAGTCACAGGGCAAGAGGTGGGCAAGCAGTCCTCTCCAGGCACAAGTGGCGAAGGGCACTTCGTCACAGAACTCTAGCCCCACAGGGGGCTAGAGTTCACTCTCCACTGGACCACCAGGGTAGGCAGGAGCACGGTCCCCCCTCCCTACATAAGGTAAGAAGGGAGGGGGGATATTAACTAAACGGCCCCCACACATTACACACAAACATACAGCACACACACATCACTCTTACACACACAGCACACACACACTAACAGCACCCTCACACTAACCACACCCTTACACATACACACACATAGCACACACTAACAGCACCCTTACACACACACAGCACCCTCACACACACAGCACCCTTACACACACACAGCACACACTAACAACATCTTCACACCAACAACACCCTTACACACACAGCACCCTCACACACACAGCACACACTAACAGCACCCTTACACACACAGCACCCTTACACATACACACAGCACACAATAACAGCACCCTTACACACACAGCACCCTCACCCACACACACAAAGCACACACTATCAGCACCCTTACACACACAGCACCTTCACATACACACAGCACCCACACACACACAGCACCCACACACACAGTGCCATCACACACACAGCGCCTGCACACACACAGCGCCTACACACAGCAACCTCACACACACAGCAGTATGTATGTGTATGTGTGTGTTTCTGCTTTAGGGTGCACACCCTTATACAATAGGCTGCGCACGCCTATGTGCTTAACACTGTCCTCAGCTCCAACTCCTTCCTTTATGTATGGCAAATAATAAAGGGAGAACTGCCCTGAACTTGGAGTGTACAGTAATTACTGTTAGTGATTGCATCCATCATTTTTTATTTAGGAAATATTGGCAAAATCACAAAATTAATATATTGTTCTATTGTTCTCATACACAAGTAGCCTCTAGCATTTAACCTCATTGAGCAGGGCCCTCAACCACTCTGTTCCTGTGCATCAAACTTGTCTGGTTAAAATTACGTGTCTGTTAGTGCGCCCATTGTACAGTGCTACTGAATTTGATGGTGCTATATAAATAAAATAACAATAATAATACATTATACATAATTGCAAATAAGGTCCCTTTTTAAATTTATTTATTTATTTTACTTATGTGCTAATTTTACCTTTTATTATTACATGCGTGTATCTATAACTGTTTGTGATTCATGTAGAAAACACATCACAATATCATACAAACAATAATTTTTAAAATATATTATCAAATTGCACTTTTAACTTATTTTGAATTTAATTATTTTTCAGGGGTGATGTACAAACCAACACCATGGAACAAAAAGGGATTTTGCGCAGAAATTTATTACCAAATTTAGACTTGTTTCACTTAAAATGTGTACACTTGTGACTTCAACTCTCTGTATTCATCAGTCTATGTAATAAAGTCTGTTTGATTAAGAATCTTTAAATGTACATATTATTTATTGAAATCAACTCTTGCACTGTTTTAATTATGCCTGCCTTAACTTTTTATGTAATTGCCAAATATTGTGAAGCAATTTTCTTCTAGTATTTCATTTTTTGCATTTTGTTATTTAAAATCTCGTACTACGCAGATAATAACATCACAAATGTGCTTTAAAATACAAGTGCTTGGTGTGATTGACACTGTGCGCCCAACATCGTAGGGAAGTACTGAGACAAATATGACCTAGGACAGGGCTAGGCAACCTTTTAGTAGCACTGTGCCCATCACTGTGCAGGATTGTGATGTCCCGTAGCGTGCTGATCCTATTTTTTTAAATTGAGGTGTGTATGCTGCCATGATCTGCTTGTGTTATTTTTACTGTAATTGCTTTGTATCGTTGTATTTGTGCGTATATGAGCTATTATATTGTATATGTTCATTAGTAGTTTATGGTATTGTGTATGATACATATGAATGTGGGCTGTGTATGGGGACTGCTTGTGGAATTGTGTGCGGATGGATATGTCACATTGTGTGTTTGGTAGTGTGTGGGGGCTGTTTGGGATATTGCATGTGAGAGGCTGCATGTGGGGTTGTGTGAATGTATGGGTATTGTTAGTGGTGTTGCGTTTGTGGGGATTGTGTGTTGTGTGTGTGTGTGTGTGTGTGTGGGCTGTTCATATTATTTGTATGAGGGGATGGTTATTCTGCATTTCTTTGTATATCTAGCAGTGTGGGTGGGTTCCAGTGGGGACCAGGAGCTGCGATAGCTGTCGAGGGCTGCTCTACTACAGTGTGGATTCCCATTCACAAGTGCTGGGAGGAAGTGATCTGAGATCACTTCCTCTATGTGCTGCAATGCATAAATTGAGGATTGTCCTTCACCACCTCTTCGTATTAGCAGATATCTTAAGTTTTACTGGAACTCCTGATAGGCCAGAGTGCGTTGAGAGGCTTGAGTGCCGTGCAAAGACACCTCGAGTGCCGTGCATGGCACTAGTGCCGTAGGTTGCCTACCCCTGACCTAGGACATTACCAAGCATCTGCTATTGTCAGCTGCCCCAATTACCTCATACGGAAGGAGGTACATTTCCAAGTTCTGAACCAGACAAAACTAGAAAAAAAAATTCCACTGTAATTTAAGGTAAAATATTCTATATGTATACGGAACACAACACCAAGTATGAATAAAATGCTACAATTAGGAAAATGAAAAAAAAATGTGTTTGCTTATAATCAAAATAGATTCATGTTATCAGTCCTGAATCTTAAATGCTTCATTTGTCTTGGATCTAAATACATTTTTGGTAGTTACAAACAATCATTTTAAAAATATATTATCAAATTACACTTTTAACTTTTGTTGAATTTAATTATTTTTCAGGGGTGATGTGCAAACCAACACCATGGAAAAAAAGCTAACCCCCACCAACACTATCCCTAATCCTATGCTTACACTAACTCTAACCAAATACCTTACATTACCCCTTACCTTAACCCTTGTTAAGACTATCCCTAACCCTAAAACAGCATTAACCCTAACCTTACTGCAAACCTTAACCCACGCTACACTCAGTGGTGTATACACACTGACAGTCACACACACTCAATGACAAACACACAGACTCACTGATCTGACACACACTCATTCATTGACACACACACACACTGATTGACACTCATTGACAGACACACTGATAGTCACACACAGACTCAATGACAAAGATACTCTCACTGATTTGACAGACACTCACAAACACACACTGACAGACACACACAAACATTGACACACTCATACACTCACATGCAACACTCATACAATCACTCACAGACACACACACTCATACAATCACTCACAGACACACACACTCACTCACATACACTCACTCACACACAGACACACATATACACTCACAGACACTCACTCACAGACACACATACACTCACACACAGACACACATACACTCACACACAGTCAGTCACACAGACACACACACTCACACACAGTCACTCACAGACACACATACACTCACTCACACACAGACACACATACACTCACACACACACGCACTCACAGACACACATACAGTCACACAGACACACACACTCACAGACATTCACTCACAGACACACATACACTCACTCACACACACACATACACTCACTCACACAGTCACTCACAGACACTCATACACTCACTCACAGACACACATACACTCACTCACAGACACACATACACTCACACACATACACTCACTCACACACAGACACACATACACTCACACACATACACTCACTCACACACAGACAAACATACACTCACTCACACACACACTCACAGACACTCACTCACTCACAGACACACAGAAAGTCACTCACAGACACACATACACTCACACAGACAGTCACTCACAGACACACATACACTCACACACAGACACACATACACACACTCACACATACACATCACATACACTCTCTAACTTTTTTAATAAATAAACATTTTCCACCCAGCCTCCTTACCTGGAGAGCTGGTGTGGATGATGAATCATTCCCTGGGGTCTAGTGGGGCTGCTGGGCGGCGTGCGGCAGTGGTGTGATCAGACGCAGCGAGAGAGCTCTAATCTCCATGCTCTGCTCCCTCGCGGACTGTCTACTGATGCCGCGGGAGCCGGAATATGATGTCATATTCTGCTCCCGCAGCATCAGCAGACGGCGCGCTAGGGAGCAGAGTGTGGAGATTAGAGCTCCCTCGCCGCATATGATCACACCACTGCCGCACGCCGCGCTGGGGGTCCAGAAGGTGGCCTGGCAGGAGGGAGAGCTTCCCTCCTGCCGGTCACTGAAATCTTGCACCCCTGTAGCCGGTGCGGCCGCCTGTGCCGCCTTATGGACGCGCCAGCCCTGACTGCATGTAGCGCATTTGCTCAAACTACATTGCAGCAAACAAGGATTTTTGTAATGCTGGAAGTCCTCATGCAGATCGTGAGGATGTCCAGTGTCAGTTAGGTGGACAAAAGTCGCCTAACCACCAGGAAGTACCTCTAGTGGCTGTCTGATTAACAGCCATTAAAGGCAGCCTTTACCCTGCAAGGTAATTATTGCAGTTTATCAGAAACTGCAATAGTTGCCATTGCAGGGTTAAGGGGACAGGGTTACTGGTCAATGAGCTGAAGTGGTCTTGGTGCCCATAGTGTCACTTTAAGGACAGCAGCCACAAATATCTGATTAATGACCTTAACCCCTTCAGACCGGAGGACGTACAATTACGCCATATTTTAGGCGGCTCTAAACGCCGGCGGGCATAATTGTACGCCCTCCGGTTTTTGTTTACTTACCCGGTCGCCGGCGGTCCCACGCCGGCGATCACGGTGGGGGGGACTCCCAGGGAGCCCCTCTGCAGTAGATCCTTCTCCTCCGGTGCCCACCGGCCATGTCAGAGTGGGGTCCTTGCGAGGACCCCACAATCACATGGCCGGGGGTAGCTGCCTCCTGCATTGCCAGCAGGGGGGCTGCCTGTAATAAAATTTATTAGTGTAAAAAAAAAAATATATATATACTTAGATCATATATATATATATATATATATATATATATATATATATATATCATATATATATGATCTAAGTATATATATACACATATACATACACACACATACACTGTCTAGGTGTATTTTACTATTAATATATATATAATTATATATATATATTAATATCAAATTACACGTAGACTGATACTGATTAAATATATATATATAATTATTGTTATATATATATATATATTTATACATAATATAAAAAAATGTAATATGTAAATACGTTAAAAAATAAAATTTAAAAAATAATTTAAAAAATTAATTAAAAAATATATAGATGTGTGTTATTTCGTTCTAACTGTATTGTGATATTAATATATATATTTATATCAAAATACACGTAGAACGAAATATATATATCTACATACATAAATATATACGTATATATCACTATAAATACCTATATATAAATAAAAATATTAAAAAATTATATAGATATACACATATAGATTCACATACGTATATATATATATATACATATATTAATTCTACATATATATTTATGTAATATTTTTACATAATTAGGTATCTTAATTAATTACAATTAGCGGGACCTGCCTGACAACCCATGCCGAAAGTAAAGGGAATTTAATTTTCTAGCACTATATTTAACCCTATAACTTTCCAAGACACCATAAAACCTGTACATGGGGGGTACCGTTCTACTCGGGAGACTTCGCTGAACACAAATATTAGTGTTTTGAAACAGTAAAATGTATTACAACGATGATATCGCCAGTAAAAGTGAAGTTGTTTGCATTTTTCATGCACAAACAGCACTTACACGGACGATCTTATTGCTGTGATACTTTTTACTGTTTTGAAACACAAATATTTGTGTTCAGCGAAGTCTCCCGAGTACAACAGTACCCCTCATGTACAGGTTTTATGGTGTTTTCAAAAGTTACAGCGTCAAATGTAAGGCTTGCGTTTCATTTTTTTCACATAAAAATTCGCCAGATTGGTTACGGTGCCTTTGAGACCCTATGGTAGTCCGAGAATAAAAATTACCCCTATGATGGCATACCATTTGCAATAGTAGACAACCCAAGGTATTGCAAACGGGGTATGTCCAGTCTTTTTTAGTAGCCACTTAGTCACAAACACTGGCCAAAATTGGCATTTTTTGCATTTTCACACACAAACAAATACTAACGCTAACTTTGGCCAGTGTTTGTGACCAAATGGCTACTAAAAAAGACTGGACATACCCCATTTGCAATACCTTGGGTTGTCTACTATTGCAAATGGTATGCCATTATGGGTGACTATAAAGTCCCAAAGGCAATGTAACCAATTTGGCGAATTTCAATTTCAAATGTAACGTGCTATATTTGACCCTGTAACTTCCTAAAACGCCATAAAACCTGTACATAGGGGGTACTGTTTTACACGTGAGACTTTGCTGAATACAAATATGTGTATTTTATTGCAGTAAAAGCAAACAGTATTATGACATTGACAGTTAAAATGTCATGTAGAACTAAAAAAAATATAAAATATTTAGCTATGAAACATAATTTAATATGAAACAAATGGGAGAAAATAAGAATTTTTTTTCTCCCATTCTTTTCATATTAAATTATGTTTCATAGCTAAATATTTGATATTAAATGAAAGCCCTGTTTCCCCTGAATAAAATGATATATAATAAGGGTGGGTGCATTTACTATGAAAGAGGTGTATTACGGTTGGACAGACATGTAGCGCAAATGCCAGGTTTTGTTTACATTTTGTTTCGTTCACAACGTGTACATTTGGCTCAGTCTTTAAGGGGTTAAATGTAATTTCTACTAATATAAACAACACAGAAAGAAGAGAGAATAGGAGAATTTACAATGTGACAGGTAGATTTAGTCAGATACTGCATATGGTAAAAACTACAGTGGTTAAAAACTTAACTTTTACTTGGTACTGGATAAAAAAGTCCACCAACTGACGGGCTTCTACTAATTAACTTAGACTGATCAGAGGAATACTAATACATAATAAAACATAAACACAATTACAACAAGCCAAAAGTAACTTGAACAGATAGCAGTACTGATATAGGTATTATTTGCAAAATAGCCTCCTAAATAGGGGTGTACTGCAGGTTGACAAAGAGCAAAAAATTATAATAGCATACTCTTATGTTGAAAAGATATAGAAGTGGCTAAGCCAATTGTTTGATCTGTATGGGCTCATGTGTGTATAAACAATAAAATAATGTTACAGTATGGATGGAAAGGTAAGTTTGTTAGCGATGTTGTTACAGTTGAACTAATAAAGCAACAATGCTGAGTGACAGGGGAGGAAAGAACAACAGAGGGGAAAGGAAATAGATGTAACTGATAAGAACTTTCCCTATTGTGCCTTCGTAATCAACAGCTTGGGTTTTAATACCCTCTATTTTCTTTCTTTGAGCCAAGGTGGAGTGTCACCATTCAGTATGTCATCCTTATTAATGGAAGTAATAAACCCCGTAACAAGTCCTGGTGATCTAAATAATGTATTCTCACTACAACCACTCACTAACTCTAACACTAATGACATAAACAATTCATTTTTCTCTATACAAAATGTATATAAATCTCAGAACACTGGGAAATAGAGTCTTCGACAATATATGGAACAAAAACTGGTCCCTAGGGGGTTAAGACCAGAAATATCTACACCAGTGAAAGTAAATACTGACGACAAAATTGAATGGCTGAATACTATATTATTGGACTGCTCTTTCAAACTGATGCAATTCTCAATTGAATTAGAATTAGAACATTTTAATAAAATAAACCATAACCTACGGGAGGAGATCAATAGAGTAAAAATATTTCAAAATAATTCAGAATACCGCTTAATGGAAAGTAAATTAGAGAAAAACCTTGACATTTTCAGAAATCACATTAAAGAAAAAAAGCACCAAAAATTCTTAAGGGATTATAATGACTTTAAGGAAGACATCTTCCGAACCAAAAAACAACCAAGAAGGCACTTTAATAGGAGACCAAACTCTCTGACTAGATATACCGATGGGTCTGATTCAGATTCAAGTTACACCACAAGTAGAAGAGGCTCTCGGTCCTCATCACGTTCCCAACAACAGGGCACCAAAGGTATCCTACGAAGACAGGAGAAATCTGTGTCCTTTCTGGAAACTCCACTTCCCCCTGCCCCTACTACATCAATGACATTAATAGCTTTTTTAGACCAGGACTGGCCGACTCCACAAAGAGGCAGCCTAAGTAACAGAGGAAAGTGGGGATACAAACCGGAGGTAGTCAACAACAGACAGTAGACAGTATTAACGATGATAATGAAGATAATAAAATCATACATTTGTCAAATTTCACACTGTCTAGAACCCACATTTCACTACTAAAGAAAGGCTTATCTTTCATTCCTACTCCGGGAGCCAATAGATTAGATTGGCTCAAGGGTACCAATCTATTTGAGGAAATTGGCCCTGTGTGCCCTTCATAAACGAAAGGAACATAAATTGTGCAAGGAAATTGGTATTTCCTCAGAAGACCATCCCCATCTACAAACTCTAGCACAATTATTAGATGAACAGGACGATACTCCACCCCTCACAGACTTGAAACCTCCAAGCTGGTACACTCCTAATTTTAAAGAGCTCACTAATGTTGATCTATTTGTCCAAATAACTACCAACAAGATTGAAAAATTATTAATACCTAACATAGAAGAACAAAATCTGACATTTAATGAACAAGAGCTTTGCAGGAATTGAGTACCAACAAAAACCTCATTATAAAGTCTTCGAACAAAGGAGGTAACACAGTCCTTTTGAATTGCGACCTGTACATCTCAATGATAGACACTTCATGTTATGAAAAACGTACCAAGGTGTTAGAAAACTATATACTTTTATTCCCCAAGTTACTGTCCCTGCGTTCAGTTGATAAATCTATTGAACACCGACCACCCCCCTGGCTCATTAAGTTCAAAGAAACCCCAAAATTAAGTGCTCTCCCTGTGTGGCCGCCATTTGTATAACCGAACAACAAGTGCTGACGAAAATGGTGGCCATCTTGTCGCACGAAAGCAGGCAGCGGGACTTGGTCGTTGAGTGTCTGGAACTCTAAGTCTAACACTCGATCACGCGAACAGTGGGCAAACTTCACGAACACCTGCTTCGTTCCACGACAAACCTGGAGAGCGCTGTTCGGTAGGTTTGTTCGCACGAACAAGGCAAACAAACACTACCTCTTAGCCAGGGGAACCGCTCATTGTTTCGTTCGGTTTGGAACTCCCAAAATTGCCACAGAAACTACCACATACCACAGAAACTATGGAACTGTTTTGGGCGTGCGCCTCATGAGCGGTTGGCCAAAACTTTACCCCGGTGGTGATTCGACTGTGTTCGTGGAATCTATGTGCTATTTGCACAACTTGGGCGCTCAGGTCAAGGCTATCTGGCGATATGACATTTATGGGGGTTCCTATATGTTTTGTGTGTATTATTATGTATTTTTAATATTTTGTACTTTATGTAAAGTTATGATGACAGAATTTTGTGGGAGTTTTTGTGGGCGTGTATACTGTACTCCTGAACTGCATAAAAGCCGGCCATCTGGCCTGAATAAGCGTATTCCTGTTGTACCCTTCATCTAGTCTAGGCTGATGTTTGGCTATGTGACTGACAAACCGCTGGATTTACTTTCATGCTACAATTTGATTCTTGGGAACGTACAAATCAACGCTGTGGGCTATAATCACTAAGTCCCTAGCAGTTCGGGAGCATATGAACGAACGGTATACGAAATACCAGCGTTCATTACAATTGGTGGCAAGCGACAGAATCTGAACATTCGAATGGAACTCCCAATAACTAGTGAATGGCCCAGCTTTAGTAAAGGCTGGAACGAACCACGCTAAAAGATCTGCTGGAAACTCGGAGTTGGTCGGCAAGTAATAAAAAGAGAGCCATAATCATAGCCGAGCAAGCCAGCGATATAGTGGGATTAAGTTTGAAAAAAGCAGAGTAGAGAAGAAAGTGAGATGGCGGCTCAGTTTTTTGGGAGCAAACCCTTCACCAGAGCTGGTAGTGCAAATAATGGAACAAGTGTCCATGTCACAGACAGCACAGCAGTCTAGCATGTATCCAGGAGAGACTGCATCGTTACCAGGATCTACTAATAGAGGGCAGCATAAGAAAATGTATTATGCTGCTTTTAAAAACTTCACAGACGGTGAAATTGATGCTTATTTCCAGGATTTCCAAAGACAATATGCTCTGGAAGGTCTGGATAAAGAGAACTGGGCAGCGATCCTGAGCAGCAAGTTCTCAGGCAATGCAGCGGAAGCTTACCAGGCAGTACCCGACTCTGACATTCATGACTATGGGCGGGTAAGAGACATTTTGTTGGTCCGGGATGCTGTAACCCCCAAATCCTACATGAGGAAATTTAGGAAAGGGGAGCAGAGACTCTTATGCAGAATGGGTTTCCAGATGCACCGGGCTGCTAAGAACTGGATGCAGGGCTGCCAAGCAACCATCCTGGAGGATGTGTTACAATTGTTGCTACTGGAGCAATTTTTCAACCACACACCAAGTGAGAGCAGAGACTGGGTGAGAGATCGGAAACCGGGCATCATAGAGGAGGCAGCACGGTTTGCTGATGAATATCATGATGGGAGGAAGGTAGAAACAAGTGGAGGGCGACCATCTTAACTGACGCAAAGCACTCCTCCGCCACCCAGACCTGCTCCCTTCACTCCAGTACCCACTCAAGCACCCATCCAACGCCCTGCATTCCTGTGCCATACCTGCAACCAACCCGGGTATTTTAAACATAATTGCCCAAGCCGCAACATGGAGCTGAGAACTGCCAACTCTGCAACCAACCAGGGCCTCCGCTTACTGTTACCAGCAGGAGGTTCCCACCACATAAGGACACAATGAGGAGCAGTGGACTGGGCTACATGAGGCGAATCTGGTCCAAGCTGCAGACGACAACTGGGAACATCATAGGCAGTGGGTCACCATCGATGGACAGGAAGCAAGAGGCCTGAGAGACACGGGCGCCACCCTCACCCTAGTACAGCCGCACAAGATAAGTGCCCAAGCCCGCACCAACAAGACGGTAGCTGTGAGGGTGGCGGAAGGAGCCATCCATAAGCTCCCTACTGCTTGAGTGCACCTCAACTGGGGCTCGGGAGCCAAGCATTAAGAGGTGGACATCATGAAGGAACTACCAGCCGAGGTGTTACTGGGAAACAAACTGAGCTGCCTGACATCCTAACTCTCCCACCTCTACCCAGAGGAAATGTACCCGGTGACCACTAGATTGCAAGCCTGCCGAGGGGAGCCGTCGCACTCCAAGGACACTCAGGTAGGACCCACTGCAAGATCCTTTCATGTGAACATGCTCAAATCCTACTTCGAGAGGGTCGAGCACGTGGCCGCTGTATGTGCCCCTTCTTCCGAAGATAGTGAGGGCCTTCCCCTACCTGACTTGCTCGCCCCATCCCCTGGTACGGTGGAGAAGGTCAGTCTTGGAGAAAAAATTAACCCCTTTAGAAAAGGCAGATGCCACCCAGCTACTCCAGGGATACAGGGAAATATTTTCCTCATTGCCAGGGTACACCTCCTCTGCGGTCCACCAAGTTGAGTCTCAGGGAGAAATTCCCTTATGGAAACAACCTTACCGTATTCCTGAAGCAGTCAGAGATAACATGCTCAACGAGATTCAGGAGCTGGGGGTCATCAAACCCTCCCAGAGTCCCTGTGCTTCTCCGGTAGTACTGGTACCCAAGCGAGATGGAACGACTCGCTTCTGTATCAACTACTGAAAACTTAACGACAGGACAGTTACCTATGCCTACCCCATGCCCAGGATAGACAAGTTACCAGATTGACTGCCATAGATCTGTGTAAAGGTTACTGGCAAATCCCCCTGGAGCCAGCAGCCATTCCTAAGTCGCTATTCATCACCCCATTTAGGTTATACCAATTAAAAGGGACACTATAGTCACCAGAACAATTACGCTTATTTAATTTGTTCTGGTCAGTAGAAGCATTACCTTCAGGCTCTTTGCTGTAAACACTGTCTTTTCAAAGAAAATGCAATGTTTACATTACAGCCTAGTGATAACTTCACTGGCCACTTCTCAGATGGCTGTTAGAGATCATTCCTGGGTCATTGCTGCCTAAAATGCATCCAAACATTCAGTATCTCCTCCCTCTGCATGCAGACACTGAACTTTCCTCATAGAGATTAATTGATTCAATTAATCTCTATTAGGAGATGCTGAGTGGCCAGGGCTGTGTTTGAATTGTGCTGGTTATGCCCCTGATCTGCCTCTTTGTCAGTCTCAGCCAATCCTATAAGAAAGCATTGTGATTGGATTAGGCTACCACTTCTGCTGATGTCAGCAGGCAGTGGCCAGATCTAAAGGAAACAGGGACAAAGCTAGCAGCTCCAGGCTTGAATACAGGTAAGATATTACTATATTTAGGGAGGCATGAGGGGACCAGGGTGGATCTAACCCTACCAGAGGGAACCATCTGGTGGTTCTAACCCTATAGGGTCAGGAATACATGTTTGTGTTCCTGACCCTATAGTGCTCCTTTAACCCCTTAAGGACACATGACATGTGTGACATGTCATGATTCCCTTTTATTCCAGAAGTTTGGTCCTTAAGGGGTTAAGGTTATGCCTTTTGGGATGAAGAATGCCCCGGCTACCTTTCAGAGGATGTCCGACAGGCTCCTAGAGGATTTCAGGACTTTGTGTGTGCGTATTTAGATGATATAGCCATTTACAGCAGCACATGGGAGTACCACCTGAAACACTTATCTATGGTACTGAAGCGAATTCAGGCAGAAGGGCTCGCTTTTAAGTCTGACAAATGCCACGTTGGTATGGCTGAGGTGCACTACCTCGGTCATTGGGTAGGTTCTGGCAAACAGCGACCAGAACCGCCAAGGTAGAGGCTGTTGATAAACAGACAGGACAGGGGTAGGTTATTTTGGCATTAAGGGGTGCCCACGAAGGCACAATAGGGAAAGTTCTTATCAGTTAGATCTATTTCCCTTCCCCTCTGTTGTTCTTTCCTCCCCTGTCACTCTGCATTGTTGCTTTATTAGTTCAACTGTAAAAACATTGCTAACAAACTTACCTTTCCATCCATACTGTAACAATATTTTATTGTTTATACACACATGAGATCAAACAATTGGCTTAGCCACTTCTATATCTTTTCAACATAAGAGTATGCTATTATAATTGTTTGCTCTTTGTCAACCTGCAGTACACCCCTATTTAGGAGGCTATTTTGCAAATAATACCTATATCAGTACTGCTATCTGTTCAAGTTACTTTTGGCTTGTTGTAATTGTGTTTATGTTTTATTATGTATTAGTATTACTCTGATCAGTCTAAGTTAATTAGTAGAAGCCCGTCAGTTGGTGGACTTTTTTATCCAGTACCAAGTAAAAGTTAAGTTTTAACCACTGTAGTTTTTACCATATGCAGTATCTGACTAAATCTACCTGTCACATTGGAAATCCTCATATTCTCTCTTCTTTCTGTGTTGCAAACTTTTTTCAGAGGTTATCTCCCAATTAGGAGGACACGCCAACATCGGCTCTGCCTTCTTTTTCTTTCTTTTTTCTTTAATCTAAATATTCTACTAATATATACATACATACATACATGTGGTGCCCTGAGAAACTTGATCCTATTGCTTTAAATAATTTATACAATATATAGGGTAATTAACACAGAAGCATTTGGTTAAAATATAGCCATCTTGGGTTTCTGGTGTTCTTTGAGTCTTATGGTTTATGATCATGTTTCCAGAACCCTAGACGCCACCATTTCCTTGTAACACCTGTCTCATTGCTTTTCTACAGTTCTTTAAGAATATTTCCAGAGCCGCAAGCTAATGGTTACATAATACCACTTGGCCTGACTGTAAATAAATTCAAGGTCTTGGTAACTGGAAACCTTAAGGTTTTACTCAGAATATTTGACTTTTGTCTCAGATACACTAAATAATCAGAATAGATCTTCTTTTCTTGCACACATGTTTTTTTTCAATAAGATGCCATAAAATGTCGCATTAATTGTGTGCATGACTGGTAATTGATTCCTATCAAAAACTAATGAACAAGTTCACTAATTATCCCCGAAAAAACCCACATAATCTTACTATAAGCAATCTATCAAAACAGAACAATACACCAGAGTAAATCAATTAATTCCTCTCCTTATTAATAATTCAAAAAATATATTCAGATTATTAAAACAATGGCAGATAAAATAGCACACAAAAAATCTTTATGAAATAAGGTGCTAACAGTACACCTAACAGTAATGACGCTGTATGTCTGACAACCAGGAGGGTGTAACAAGGTTAGTTTATAAAAGTGCCAACTTCTATTGAAATCCCCACTTTTTGTAAAATAAAAAAAGCAGACACTCTAAAGGAGATCAGCAACTTAAAGTGCTTTAGGGGTCCGGAGCGTCCCTTTAAAATGAGTGTAGTCTTCATGAAAGGGACATTGATCTGGAAATAGATGGTTAATCTCTAAAATGAGTTCTGAAATTGGAAATGGAACACAGCACCACACTAGTCAACTTGGATAAATAAATAGTCTAGGAATAAAATGTTGAGTGGAGCTGTCCACTCTCTCACCCGGTGAAGAGTTATTTAATCAATTTAGGAAATGCAATACATCAAGAAGAGAGAGTTGATGGATGCCACAAGCCTAAACATTAATGGATTCATCAGTGATAATTGAGATTAAATTTAAAGAGATGAGACACAAAACAGGGAAAAATGGAAGATGTCTAACTAAGAGCAGGTTAGGTTAAGTAAGGTATATGTAAAGCAAGTGATAATTTGTCAAATGCAAAACATTTACAGAATGTCTCAGTTGTGTGTAACTGCAAGTGATAATTAGAGGTGAATGATAGCAGGTTTGGAAACTATGGTCTTTGAATGAAAAGAGTGGATATTAGTTAAGTACTTGTAGAAGAGTTGGGGTTAAGGATTCTGAAAAAAAAATTGCATGCCTTCATAAAAAAGAATGGAGCCAAAAAAAAAAAAAAACCTATTTTTTATGGTTTTATTATTAATTTACTTTACTCTATATTTTAAGGAACACTATAGGGTCAGGAAAGCATTGAATAGACTAGGAGCAGGCAGGTAAAACAGAACGGAGTATGAGACAAAACGATTTGTATCTACAGGACCAACATTCGAGGCTGTAGCCCCCCAAGTGATGTCCTTGGGAAAAGGTTAACACAAGTTAAAGCTGATTTTCAATGTTTTATTCAGTGGTGTAAATTTAAGAGAAGGTACCATTACCTGTTTAAAGTAATAAAACTGATGTTTTTCAACCATTTTGTTTAGTCACTGTGTAATGCATGTGTCTGTGTGTAATTTGTTTGTAGTGTTTTCCAATAAAATGTAAAGGATTTTTTTGCCTTGCTTTCTTAATGTCTTGTATATAGAGCGTATTTCCCTGCACTCCTGACTTTATATCTCATTTTCCACTTTTTATTGTAAACCCAGTTTCCCTCACTTTTCAGTGCAAGGTTTTCTCTAATGCTTTTTATTTGAACCTGTGTCCTGTTATATTTGTTTGTTTACAAATAATAAAAACAGATTAAAATGTGTTTAACCCCTTAAGGACGGAGCCAAATGTACACGTTGTGAAAATGTAAACAAAACCTGGCATTTGCGCTACATGTCTGTCCAACCGTAATTCACCTCTTTCATAGTAAATGCACCCACCCTTATTATATATCATTTTATTCAGGGGAAACAGGGCTTTCATTTAATATCAAATATTTAGCTATGAAACATAATTTAATATGAAACAAATGGGAGAAAATAAGATTTTTTAAAAAAAATTTTAGTTCTACATGACATTTTAACTGTCAATGTCATAATACTGTTTGCTTTTACTGCAATAAAATACACATTTTTGTATTCAGCGATGTCTCACGTGTATGACAGTACCCCCTATGTACAGGTTTTATGGCATTTTGGGAAGTTACAGGGTCAAATATAGCATGTTACATTTGAAATTGAAATTCGCCAGATTGGTTACGTTGTCTTTGGGACTTTATAGTAGCCCAGGAATTAAATTTACACCCATAATGGCATACCATTTGCAATAGTAGACAACCCAAGGTATTGCAAATGGGGTATGTCCAGTCTTTTTTAGTAGCCATTTGGTCACAAACACTTACATAAATATATATGTAGAATGAATATATGTATATATATATATATATATACGTATGTGTATATATATGTATATATCTATATAATTTAAAAAAAATATTTTTATAGTGATATATACGTATATATTTATGTATATAGATATATATATTATTTCGTTCTATGTGTATTTTGATATATATATATATATATATATATATTAATTTCACAATACAGTTAGAACGAAATAACACACATCTATATATTTTTTAATTATTTATTTTTAATTATTTTTTTAATTTTATTTTTTAACGTATTTACATATTACATTTTTTATATTATATATAAATATATATATATATAACAATAATTATATATATATTTAATCAGTATCAGTCTACGTGTAATTTGATATTAATATATATATATAGTTATATATATATTAATAGTAAAATACACCTAGACAGTGTATGAGTGTGTATGTATATGTGTATATATATATATACTTAGATCTGTGTATATGTGTATATATATATATATATATATATATATATATATGATCTAAGTATATAATATATTTATTTTTACACTTATTTTTTTTTACACTTTTTTTTACACTTTTAATTTTATTTGATTTGATTTCCAGCCAGCAGGGGGCCACCTGGCATTACAGGCAGCCCCCCTGGTGGCAATGCTGCAGCCAGCTATCCCGGCCATGTGATTGTGAGGTCCTCGCAAGGACCTCACTCTCACATGGCCGGGGGGCTTCCAGGGGGTCGGACGTGCCGCGGGGGGCTGTTATGTGGTTTTGGATTGTCGTTGGGTATTTCCTTCTTTACATAAAATGTCTCTGGACTTTCCATTATTTATCTACAGGTGACTGGATACATGCCCAGAAATAATTAAAATAAAATAGTATTGTGACCCTGTAAATCTACCTATACTGGCGCAAGGTTAGATACCCCCATTCTGCCTTCTGTTAACAAAAAAAAACATAACCCTTTCTATACCCTGCCAAATTTAGTATGCCCAGTATATTACAAAATATAGTTTCACATACTACAGTGTGTGAGAAAAATCCTCACTGGTATTTGTCTGTGGCAGTGCTCCACAAATAATGGCAATTTGGAAGCCGCACACTAAACTTTTTCCCAATGCATAAAAATAAAAGCTTGTTTAACATACAGATAACAAAAAGACGGTGGCCATGTCTCATTAAATCCTTGGAAACAGAACACTTATTGCAGTAGGAGTTCCTTGTCAGCTATCTACCAGCTTGGCTCTCAGCTTCCTCTTCTTCTGACAGCTGCAAACATTACTGGAGGTCTCACTGTGTCAAGGAAATGACAAATAGAAAGGGAGTTCTGACAGGCTACAAAACAGCAGAGAGCTGTGACCCCATAAGCACGTACAAACTGTAAGAGATCGAGAGAAACCTTCTCAAAATGCCTACCAAGCAGCTTATACAAGGGATAATTACATGGAAAACACTTGTTAGGATTTCATATTCTGCTGTAAAATGCATGTGTAGTTTCCAGGCAGTGTCATTTTATTGATTCAGGACACTATGTGTAACCCCTGAATTATACAGCGATAGAAAGAGACCAAGGGATTAAGAGAGAGGAATGAACTATTATGTCTTGACTTCAGAAACATATTCTGATTTCCTTACTTTACTGTGTGAAAATCTTTTAAAGTGACTCTTGTCATAATCGGATTCCTTTGCATATTTTACAAAGTACCACCCTCCCCAATAGTAATCTTGCCGCCTGTCCCGCTAGACCCTACTTTTTATGATGTCTTGTGAATTAGTACAAATAAGGTGAAATTAATTTTTACCACTTTTAAAAGACCTTTAAGGTCACATAGACCACTTTCTCTAACTTTAAATGAAGTGGTCTGTATGCAGTGGCCCTGTCACGTTAACCCATTAATGTAAAACATTGCCATTTTGTAGAAACAATATTTACATTGAAGAGTTAAAGCAGCTGTTTTTAAATCTTCCCCATGTCCCCCAGCCTATATATCCCTCCCTCAAGCCCTCCGATCTCCTCCACATCTCCCTTCGGCACCGGCGCTACTTAGATTTTCTTCCATTTTGCTGCTCTTCTTAATATATTAATATTAATACTTAAAAAAAAAAAGAGAGAGAGTGAGATGTCCGGGGAGGGATTTGGACATAAAAAAAGGCGCAGATCCCGTTTAAAAACATATCAAGTGGCTGTGTTCCTGATAGCCACTAGAGGAGCTTCTGCCTCCAGAACCAAGTCAAAGTCAATCAAATACTGCTATACAGGGCTGGCATAGGCAGCCGCCTTAGGGTGCACCATTGTTGCAATGTTCAAGTGACTGACAGTAGGGGTGCACACAGCGCTTCCTTTCCTGCCAATCACCCCATGTAGCGTGACCACGATAGAGAATCTTCTGTGTCCTCTATCTAGTCTGAGATGAAGCTATTTACTGGAAGCAGCAAACAACTTCATGTCAGACTGGGTAGAGAATAAAGAAGATCTTCTACCATGGTCCACGTGGCCACTCTACAAAAGAGGATAAGAGGCGAAGGGGGTAGAGAGAAGCACAAAAGGAGTTGCGAGAAAAAGACATACAGAGGGGTGTGGGGAGAAGGAGGAAATGGGGGTGGAGAAAAAAAGAGACACACAGAGGGGCTGGGGGGGGAAAGAGGCACATTAGAAGGGGCTGTGGTGGAGAAAGAGACACACCTGAGGGTAAGATAAGAAAGATAGATGCAAAAGCTGATTTGAGTATGTACTTAGAATGCATATCATAAAGAAGCTGCTTTGTGAAATGAGGTAGGCATGGATAAAGGGGTCAGAGTTATATGGCAAAAAGCAGTAAAAACTTTTTAATTTTTTAAGTAAACTTAAGAGAGTTGAAAAGGAAGGGATAAAAACACAGCATGAGTATGAGGCCAAAAAAAATGCACTTAAGTTATGTTGGTGCCCAGTGCCCCAGAAAATGCATCTATCCCTAGTTCCAACCTGTTCCTTTAACTTGCAATAGTGTTATGAAGGAATACTGTACTGTTTGTGGCTTTGTGCTTTAGGCCCTTTTTATTTATGTATTCATTTGTATTTATAGTTTTTGCAGATTACAGAGTAAGGTAAAACTGTATTACTCGCATCTTGTTATACAAAAAAAACCAAGATAGGCCTTCAGCCTTCTTATACAGCATTCCAAATCATCGCTATAAATAAAACTGTCCAAAATACCTATTTATACTCAAATACCTAGGGCGTGCATACATATGCCTGGGCATTGTGTGGAAGCAGAACTGCTACTGGGTAGCATGATGCTCACTAAAATATCTATTCCAGGCTTTTTGTGTAGGTAGTAAACCTCAATACAAGCACTGCACTAACATTATACTGATCACATACTAGTAATACCTCACTCAATTCTCTTTCTAAAGCCGCTAAGCTTATTCTGGAAAGTGACTGTCTTTCTTAAAAGGACAACATTCCATTCTATATGCATGCGCAGGCATGTGCATAACATTTCATAAAGCAGTGATACAGACAGCACTTAAACTATCCCATTAACCTTTGAGAGTATAGTCCAGAACGTATAAAGCACTGGGGTGAAACGCAGAAGAAAACGCTTGTCTGAAATGCAGTTGGTGTTCTTATTTCCATAAGTTTCCCTTTAACCTATGCCTCCTACATTTCCCAGCTTCACACACCAGTCTCTTCAATTTGTCTCAAAAGAGCACGCATCTGTCTGTTCCAGCTCTCAATCTAATGTGCATAATCACCTGTTACTTTGCAGCTTGAACTTTGCAGTTAACACAGAACCTGAATTACTAGTACAGTACATTCAGTACATTTTAGAGATGGAGTGGAAAGTAAATTTCTCAATATAAATTTATTTTATAGGACATGAAACATTTCGAAGATTGGAATTGCTGACGTATTTGCAGTTGATTCCAATATACGTTCTGGTAAAAATAGCCTTTGTGCGATGTTGTATGTTTCTCTAGATTTACAAAGGACTGGAGTGACAATCTGAGTCTTTGGATATTTTTAAGGTGGAACATAAAATCTTCTCTTCTCAATATAGAGTTTGTGTGAATTATTGGGAATTGGAAGTTCATTGAAAATTTGAGGCCAGAAAAGACAAATTGAAAAGATTCTCACAGAGATAGATAGCTATGGCCTAGAAATTTAAAATCTCCACAGAGTTTCTAAGATTTCACACTGTAGTGATTAACCCTTAAAGGAATTTATTCACTAAACACAAAATTGTAGTAAATTGAAATCTGATTTGTAAAATTCAGGATAAAAGTGCTAGAACATTGTCCAGAGCTTTACACTGCCTCCGCCGGTCTGCTTTCTTTGCATAGTGCATCCTGCTGCCATCTCTTCCAAAGGTAAATGACACACACGCACCCAGCCATCCACCTAATCTAAAAGAGAACGTGATTCATCAGACCAGGACACCTTCTTTCATAGACCCATTGACTCACGTCCCTGTTGAAGGCACTTTCGGTGGTGGAGCAGTGTCATCTTGGGCACTTTGACCGATCTGCAATGACTGTGTGTTCTGACAACTTTCTATCATGAGTAGCATTACATTTTCCAGTAATTTGAGCTACAGTTGCTCTTCTGTATGATCGGACCCGAAAGGCTTGCCTTCACTCCCTACATGCATCAATGAGCCCTGGACACCCATGACGCTGACTCTTGCTCACTGGTTGTCCTTCATTGAACCACTTTTGGTAAAGTGCACAGGAAAGGGGCATATAATCTTGTATCTTTCAATAATTATGGAGGAGAAGAGGCGGTCCAAATTCCCCCTTTATTCATGTATCGGTTTATTTGGTGTAATCTGACAGCATGTGCAGCCATTAGCATTTTTTATTTCTTTTAGTTCACTGCTCCACAATTGACACATTTGAAGGATGACTGTTCTTGCTGGACAAAGTTTTCGAAATTCCTATGTTTTGCAAATGTGCACTGATGTGTATAAATGCTAGCTTCAGTTGCTTGTATCCCATCAATCCATAAACCCTTTTATACATATTTTGCATTTCTTCCCAAGTATGCCATGCCCATTATGGGTTATTTTCTGATCCTTGTAAATGAAAATTTAAAATGTAATGTTCACTAAAATTAAGAAAACAAAGTTGCCAAATAAGTAGATATGGAGACATCTTTATTATGAAAGTACGGCTTTGGGATTGCGGCATTCCCACTATGTTTGGCATACTATTTGTGATGCTGCACTTATCATTGTGTTAGTACAATATACTGCACACTGCACAACCGGAGACAAACCTCATGCGTGTATGACATTTGCATTTAATCACAGAACAGCAAATTGTGGTCTATTTTTTTTTTTAATTCTCAAAAAAAAAGCTCTTTATCCAAATTAGCCACTTTAGCCTAGATTTTGCACGTCGGCTTTCAGAACATTTCAGGTTCCAGTAGTGAATAACTCACTTAACTCATACAGTTGCTGACATTTTTTCTATCCAGAAGTTTATATAATTAATCATAAAATTTACCTGATGCTGACCTTTTGTTCCACACATTAACATCTCCACTTTAAACGATGTGCTTGATGATTCACGAACCAAATGAATTTTCTTTTTTCCAACTTCAATGTCTGAGTCTATTTGGTAAGCCTATAACTGATGCAAATTGTTATAATGAATGCGTGTTAATAGGAAGCTTTAATGGATTTTCAGTACAATTTACATTCTTACTAGCAAGGGAAAATACGTTGTCTAAATTGTGAAGTGCTTTATGCTTTCAGAGCGTTCCTTAGCCTATTAGTCTGACCTTATCACAATTCCCCTGATAAGTTCGAAGTCTTGGCTTTCCTGGCAGATCTGTTTGTAAAGCTTTCTGTTTTGTTGCAGCAGTCTTCGAGGCCATTATGCCCTCTCTATTTATCATTGCAATCTTGCTTAGCTTCCAATATCTTTTATTTGTAACGTGTTTTTTTTTTATCCATTAATTACGCTCATACTTTCCATGCAAAAGACACAAGCATTTATGGTTTAAAGGGATAGTCTAAGCACCAAAACCATTTCATTATTGACCTTGTTTCTTTTTTCTTACAAAGTAATACATTGATGATTCAGACAAACAGCAGTGTTTACATTGTGTCTAAACCACACCTCTAGTTGATGTCACACTGTCTGCCACTGTAAATGTTTCCTCATGAAGACCTTCATAGATCAAAGGTCTTTACAATTGGCATCATCTTGCCTAGATCAATGATTCTGAATGCTGTAAATGCTTATCGCAGAGAAGCGTTGGATGCCATGCTTCTCTATAAGAAGCATCAATTGGCAAAGTACAGCAATTGCCCAACATGCATTGGTCGCCAGTGCTTTTTGTGAGAAAAAATGGACTGGACCAAGATTATCACCATTAATGGTCTCACATCTGAAGGAGCATTTGAAAGAGGAGACTGGACCTGTGCTAGGTTAAAGGTGAGTTCAACTACCTTTTTTATTGTCTTTTTTTAAGGAATGAACGCCCAGTTATCCTCAAAGAGAAGGAACACATCTAGCTTATATATATACGTAATACATTAATTTGTAAATTTAGAGTGTCCTGTAATTTATGACAATCTCGGTTTCCAAAGTCTAAATTTCATGTTTTCAAGTTTGAATGCAACACTAAACCTATGGGCAAAAAGTATAATTTTATTTAATTATGGTGTCTTACTTATAATACCATATATTCTGTACAGCAGGAATGCATGTCCAACTAATACTTTATAGTGATAAATATTAATAATACATATATTGAGTTTAAGGGGATTGAGATTTTGTGATTAGTATGTGCTCCCCTTTATCATATATGTGTATAAATGATATATAGATACATGTTGTATCTATGTTTTGGATTATCAGTATTTAACTACTGTCACTACTGTTCTTTTTTTAACTTATGTCATGTAATTAGCCATAAATCATTTAGAGTTCCCAGAAGACATTTGTTATCTATACAAGTAGTTATTTTGCATCATAATTCTTTTGTCTTTACCTTTATGACGCTTCAGTTATTTAAACATTTATGTTTGTAGTTACAGATCTTTACGTATCTCATATAAACAGGGAGACATCAGCTAGTGTGGTCTTAGATCCAGACAGAATTCCCAGCTTTAGATTTTTATATCTAAAATTGATTTGTATAAGCAAAGGAGGTACACAAACCCCTTCTAAACGTCCAATTTATAATTGTCACATGTAAAATATGCATCATTCTCTCCTTGTTTAACTTAGTGTAATGTACTCTCAGCAATCTTATATCCTTGTCCCTATTACCACTAACCTATCTAAACCAGCAGCGTCCAGTCTTGTCGCTCTAACTGTTATTGGACTACAAATATTCTAATTCTCTGTTAGCCAATAGCTAGAGTGCCCAAGTACACATAATCTATAGTGAGGTTTGTTCATCAGACTTGTGCACAGAGTAAAACTTCATTCATCCGAATAAATTAGTTCAAACAAAAAAAACAATTGCTTCAAGAGATTCAAATTTTGTCCATGCAATTTTTTCAGCAAAAATTATTTGGACAGACTAAACCGGCACAAAAAGTGGCAGTCAGTGTACTGCAAAATATATACCGAATGTAAATATTTTGTAGTACACTGAAAGGTGCATTTTTGTGCCATTTGGTTCACAGATTAGATGAGAAGAACCAATAGACTTGTGCATAAATTTGTTTTGGTTGGTTCATCGAAATCAAAAACCTTTTAATCCATATATGAATGAATCATATCCATCTGGGATTTATCTGTACAATCTTATTCAGTGAATAAGACTCAAAAGGTAAATCCCAGGCTCATTGATTTGTTTGAGTGTGGATTAAAGGGAATTCTAGTAACTAAGTGTGTGAAAAAAATGACAAGTTAGAAATAATATTTATTTTTATATATATACACACACATAAACACATTTCTTGCTTGTCCTTTTTTCACACTATATATGTATAAAAGATCTCCAATGTACAGTCCAGTCTCTTGCCTGGCAAAGGCACATCCAATCTGTGTCTGTTTTGAAAACATTAACAGTCCAATACTTGGTTTCTTGTTTGTACAAGGTGCCTATGGACCAGGTGACAAATGGAAATGATGTAACCATACCCTTCCTGGCACATTGACATCAACACATGCACGGATTTTGTGATCTCTGACTACAGAAGAGTCAGATTCTGTTATTTCATTGGTTCTCTAAATTTGAGTTCTTTTTACAGTGAAAAAAGGAGATGTACAAATGCTCAATACAGTCATAGGCGAGAGGTTTATAGGTAAAAGGGAGGTGAAAATATGCGTGTAAGAGACTGGTGATAGTTTGATAGAATCTAGAAACATGAAGGAGAGATACAAATTAAAAAATGCATGGTAAGGGGGGAGATATATGGCTGTGCAAGGACAATACAGCTTTGTATGACAGAATAATGTGCTAGCAAGTAAAAACGACTGTTTATATTGTTTTTTTTTTATAAAACACCAAAATGTTATGCAAGACAAAAGTTATAGCCAAAATATCTGAAACTAAACACATGAAAATCTGTATCATACTAATAGTACAATGTAAAAAATGTGCAAAAGAACATGGATGATGTCCGTGTCCATTAAGTCAAGTCTAACAAGATTAATTTTATTGACGTATTGTTAGTAATTAATCTATTTGACTGAGAAGAATACATAGAGGTTTCTCTCATTTTCATTTATGTCCTGAGGTAGATAATTCATACATAACTGACATGAAAATGGCAAATTCAGCTGTGACCTGGCTAGCCTCAATTTGATTGGTCTGATTATTTTTTTCTCCTACATAAAAATGCTTGCGAGATAACTGTCATGATTACTGTGTGACCCAACACGCATAACTATATTAACACAAACAACGTATACCAGATCTTAGAATGGCCGGACTTAAGGTAAAAGAGAATGGTCAAAGAACAAGCCAAGGTCGGGGATACAGAATAATACAAATACGAATGACTAGCCAAGGGTCAGGATACCAGAAGTATAGAAAGTCAAAAACAATTGCCAAAGTCAATAACCAGATATATATACCAAGAACGCACTCTCTGACAACCAACAAGTGGATTAACAAAAAAAGGGAGGGCACACCTGGCTGTCAGCCATGTGCAATAGATATAAGCAATTAATATGCAGATAAGGGTGATTACTCAGAGAGCCCTATTTCCAAAGCCTAGTAAAACAATGTATTATAGTACTGAATGAGGAGCACAACCAACTAAAATACAAAGCACTTTATTGTACAGGTACAAATGTAACAGGTATCACCAAATATCCAAAGTATACATCAAAGTATAAATGTAGTCATACATATACAGTCAATATGAAGGCTCTGACCAAAACAAAGAATATAGATAAGAAATAACCAATATTGGATATGCAAACTAAATAGTAGTAATCTAAATACAAAAAAGAATGGATACCTATATACAAATTTATCCAATAGTACATACCAGAACCAATAGAACCTAATGAGAGGCGGGTTAGAAAGTCACAGAATAGCCTCCAACGTTTCGGAGCTGTTCGCCTTTATCAAAGGAGCAAACCAACAAGTGGAAACCATGACAGGGCACTGAGAAAAGGCATTACAGAGTTTAAATATGCCTTTCAGTGCTGTGATTGGTTAGTACATGGCCTTTGACCCCAAAACGATAACGTGACGTTACACGCACGCCGGCGCCATCTTTAATGTGGGCAGTGCGCCCTTTAACAGTAAGAATGGGACCGCAGCGTCCCGGCATCCCTTAGAACGCCGCACCAGCTGGGACCCATCTTCTTGGAGGATCGGGCGGGACTCCGCCGCGATCCAGGTAAGTTAATTTTTTCCTTTTCGGCATGACCGTCCTGCTGATGTGGGGCCGCGCCGATCAGGGACTTACTTTTATCTGAAGTATCGGTGCGGCCGCGTCGATACAGACCCCCTGCGCCACGAAATAACTCAAGCAAATGCTTTGATTGATTAGCGCAATCATGTGTTGCATCTTGTATTTTACTTGACTAAATCAGATTATGTGTTTGTTGTATGTCACATGCATTCGCATTCCAATTCTAACTTATCAAATATTGAATCTCACGTAGCTGGCAATTATATTGATCTTCTGGAATGTAATACAAATAAATAAATGGTATTTGTATACTTTACACCCATGGTCTGTCTAATATGAAACGATAAGATAAGATGATTAAGGTAAATTATTGAAATGTAACTTGCTGTATAATGTGTTGTCATAGTCACCCAGCATGGGCATATAATATGACATATTGAAGGTACAACAAAACAGAAATAAGTGCTCGCTCTCTGATACAAGCTGCAATTCACCAATAAGATGTTCCCCCAACCTTGTGAAAAACAAATCGAGGTAAATGTAATAAGGTGAACAGCGCTAATGGCAAAAATTACAAAAAAAATTTTTACGTCATTGGAATGACTTTCAGAGATTAAAATAAAAGGACACAATAATAGTGCAGCGTATAATGGTAATAGTGCAAAAAATTATATGGTGCCAAAGGAACACTCACATTTTGTAGAGCTATATAAGCTCTATTTTAGGAGCCTGGACGGAATTATCTCCGTCTATGGATTTCTTGGTGTGTATCAGCACTGCTAGGCTTTCTGGTGGATACAGTCAGCACATAAAAGGGAGACAGATAAACCCAATGGTATAGTATGTAGGTATACAATAAAAAGAAAAGGGTAAACCTAATTACATCTACTAGAGCAATGACCTGCTCTAGTGTGATGGACTTCAGGTGGAACAAACCCCACCTCGGTATATACTGGACCCAGAGACAGCAACAGAAAAAACTGGATGTGATGTAAGTGGAGTATAAAAATGACTCCACTTACCTCACATCAAAGTACTTTCTTACAAATAAACAGTAATAAAATAAAGTGATATATAAGGATAAAAACCACTCTAGGTATTTATCAATAGAAAGGCAATTTATCAAATCACTCACTTAGGCTGGGATTTAATATGGAATAGGCTTTACATATTATTTTATATTTTTGGATGAATTTTTAACATGATTTAATATTATGAATAATATTTTATTTTATGATATTTTGAAATATTAATATACTTTTTATTTATATGCTATGTTTTTTTAAATTTTAATATATTGAAAAACCCTACCCTAACCATACTCTAACCCTACCCACAACCCTAACCCTACTCTAAGCCTACCCTAACCCTACCTTAACCCTAACCCAACCCTAACCCTGAGTCAGCCCCGCCCTAACCTTAACCCAAAGCCAACCCTAACCTAACTCTAACTCTAACCCTACCCTAACCCAACCCTACCCTTACCCTAACCCTACCCTACCCTAACCGTAATCCTACTCTAACCCTACCCTAACCCTACCTTAGCCCTACCCTTACCCTAACCCTGTCATCGTTCACGTAATTTTCCCTCTCTCTCTTGTTTTGCCACTTGACAGAAATCCGAAGCACTTCGGCACTTCCGAAATTTGGCACTTTGGCCATTCGGAAGAAACCTGCCGCCTGTATACATGAATCATTGTTCTATACAGGTATAACTATAGCTATGTTTTCTCTCATGTTTTTGTTTTAACCCCATATGGACACATGACGTGTGACATGTCATGATTACATTTTATTCCAGAAGTTTGGTCCTTCAGGGGTTAAATGATTTTACATGATACTTCTGTCATAATTGTTTTATAAAAGATTGTTCTATATGTAGCCACTCACCATTTGTGTGATATGTCAACATTAATAGCTAATTTTAAGTAACTGATCAGTTCAGTTGGAACAAAATACCTATAGTTAAAGAGTTACTCCAAGCCAGTGGCGTACATACCAGGGTCGCAGGGGTCGCGGCTGCGCCCCTGCAACCCGGTATGTACCCACAGGGCAGCCTCTTCCCCTGGGGGGCCCAGGAGCTGACCACCCCAGGGCCCCCCGAGGCTGGCCCTGCTGACACCCGGAAGGCGGGTGGCCGGTCGGGCAGACAGGCGGGCGCGCGAGGGAGCAGTCAGTGCTTCCTCTTCCGCTCCCTCGCACACCGCACTGATACCGGAGCCGGAAGATGATGTCATCTTCCGGCGCCGGTATCCCTACGCGGCGCGCGAGGGAGCTGAAGAGGAAGCACTGAGTGCTCCCTCTCGCGCCCGCCTGCCCGACCGGCCACCCGCCCAGGAGCCCAGCAACAGCACCACTGGACCCCAGGGAATCCCCCCAGAACTCCAAAAGGTAAGGAGGCTGGGGGGATTACATTTAAAAAAAAAAGTTAGTGTGAGTGTTAGAGTGAGTGTTAGTGTGAGTGTTAGAGTGAGTGTTAGTGTGTGTGTCTTACTGAGTGTGTGTGTGTGTGTGTGTTAGTGAGTCTGTTTGATGTCTGTTAGTGAGTTTGTGTTTGTCAATGAGAGTGTATGTTTTGTAAGTGAGTGTGTATGTATGTCTGTCGCTGACTGTGTTTCTGTCAGTAAATGTGTGTGTCTGTTAGCTAGTGTGTATGCGTCTGTAAGTGTGTGTGTCTTCAGCACTTACCTTTCTCCAGCGCCGGACTCCCTTGGCGCTGGGGATCCCTCAGCCTCTCAGCTCCGAATGCGACCGCGCACGCATTCAAACCGCCCATAGGAAAGCATTACTCAATGCTTTCCTATGGACGTTCAGTGTGCTCCTCTAGCGGCTGTCAGTGAGACAGCCACTATAGGCTGGATTAACCCTCAGTGAAACATAGCAGTTTCTCTGAAACTGCTATGTTTTCAGCTGCAGGGTTAAAACTAGAGGGACCTGACACCCAGACAACTTTATTGAGCTGATGTGATCTGGGTGTCTGTAGTGGTCCTTTAAAGGACCACTATAGTGCCAGGAAAACATACCCCCTCCCGCCAGGGACTCCCTCCCGCCCGGCTCTGGAAAGGGGAAAAGGGGTAAAACTTACCTTTTTCCAGCGCTGGCCGGAGAGCGCTCCTCTTCCGATCCTCCTCTTCTCCTCCCCGTCGGCTGTATGCGCACGCGCGGCAAGAGCTGCGCGCGCATTCAGCCGGTCACATTGGAAAGCATTCATAATGCTTTCCTATGGACGCTGGCGTGCTCTCACTGTGAAAATCACAGAAAGCACGCAAGCGCCTCTAGCGGCTGTCAATGAGACAGCCGCTAGAGGAAATAGGGGAAGGCTTAACCCATTCATAAACATAGCAGTTTCTCTGAAACTGCTCTGTTTATGAAAAAATGGGTTAACCCTAGCTGGACCTGGTACCCAGACCACTTCATTAAGCTGAAGTGGTCTGAGTGCCTAGAGTGGTCCTTTAAGTGTGTGTGCATCTGCATGCACTGGCGTACATACCACGGTCGCAGGGGTCGCAGCCCTGTAACCCCTGCGACCAGGTGCCCATCGCCATGTGTTGCGGCCTTGCCCGCGCGCAGGGTCGGGGGGGGCCCACGGATCAATTTTTGCACCGGGGCCCCATGGGTCATGTGTACGCCACTGCTCCAAGCACCATGACCACTTCCATGATTTTAAGTAGTCTTAGTTCCTGGAGTCTGTATGTGCAGCATTTTGTTTTGAAACACTGCATATGCAAAGTTTAAACCATCTGCTGCCAGAGGTGTTACTCCAACACCAGCAGTATCATTGAGGCATAATTAGTCAGCCTGGAACAAGAGTTCCGGGTGGCTTATGTCAATTCTGTGTTTTTGATATCTGCCGGCAGCATGCACATGTCACGACCGCACTTACCTGTGACTCCCTCGCCGCATCCCCGCCCGCGGCTGCAGCGTTCTCCTCTCTGTGCACCCCGTCGCGCACAGCGTTGTGTACCTCCGACCGACGTTCCTGCAAGACGTGGACGCGGTCCCTCGGCTCTCCACACCATGCCACGACACGACCCACCGGAGGCCCCAACTGAAGCCACGTGTGATTCTCTCACTAGGCGCTCACGCTCCCGATACCCAGCCTCTTAAAGGTACAGTACAGCTGAAGTATTTTTTAAGGTGCAATCACTTTCTAACCAATAGAATGTGAGAGGTGGATACCTCTCCCCTATATAATCACAGTCTACCTCTACCTCATTGCTCAGTTCTACTGTGCTTACTGTGGCATCAACTTCAGTGTGCCTATCCTTCCTTATCTGATTTATCCGGTATCTGATCCTCTGCCTGTTATATCGTCTATGAACCCGTGCCGCCTGAACTGACGCCTAGCTTTTCTCGACTACGAATTTGTTTTTTTCTTTGGTACTTCGCCTTGGCTGATTCCTGCCTCCTGGACTCCTCCCGGCAAATAAGTGACAGGTGTAACAGCACAACATGTTGGTGATGGGCGTCTAATTATGGCATCTGTCCCACCCATATCCTACCCTCAGATTGACCCCCCCTGATGTCCATACCCCTCTAGTAAGTGGAAATTCACAAGAAATGCAGTAGGGAGAAGTCGGACAACTATAGGACAGTAAGCCTTACTTCAGAAGTGGGGAAAGTAATGGAAACCATGTTAAAGGTTAGAATTGCTGAACATCTAAAATCACATGGATTTCAAGATCAGAGACAACATGGGGTTACTTCTGGGAGATCATGCCAAGCTAATCTTATTGATTTTTTTTATTGGGTAACTAAAATGATATACCAGGGTGGTGCAGTAGACATTGCGTACCTAGATTTCGGTAAGGCTTTTGACACTGTTGCACATAGAATGCTTATCAATAAACTGCAATCTTTAAGTTTGGATTACAATATTGTTGAATGGGTAAGGCAGCGGCTGGGTGACAGTCAACGGGGGTTGTAGTCAATTGAGTAAATTCGAAGCATGGTCTTGTCACCAGTGGGGTACCTCAGGGATCTGTACTTGGACCCATTCTCTTTAATATTTTTTATTAGTCATATTGCAGAAGGTCTTGATGGTAAGGTATGTCTTTTTGCTGATGATACTAAGATATGTAACAGGGTTGATGTTCCAGGAGGGATAAGCCAAATGGCAAATGATTTAGGTAAACTAGAAAAATGGTCAGAGTTGTGGCAGCTGACATTTAATGTGCATAAATGCAATTTAATGCATTTTGGATGTAAAAACCCATGGGCAGAGTACAGAATATTTGAGGTCCTAACCTCAACATCTGAGGAAAGGGATTTAGGGTTGATTATTTCTGATGACTAAAAGGTAGGCAGACAATGTAATAGAGCAGCAGGAAATGCTAGCAGAATGCTTGGTTGTATAGGGAGAGGTATTAGCAGTTAAAAGAGGGAAGTGCTCATGCCATTGTACAGAACACTGGTGAGGCCTCACTTGGAGTATTGTACGGAGTACTGGAGACAGTATCTCCAGAAGGATATTGATACCTTAGAGAGAGTTCATAGAAGGGCTACTAAACTGGTTTATGGATTGCAGGATAAAACTTACCAGGAAAGGTTAAAGGATCTTAACATGTATAGCTTAGAGGAAAGATGAGACAGGGGGGATATGATAGAAGCATTTAAATACATAAAGGGAATCAACACAGTAAAGGAGGAGACTATATTTAAAAGAAGAAAAACTACTGAGAAGGTAGTGGATGCATGGAATAGCCTTCCAGATGAAGTGGTAGAGGTTAACACAGTAAAGGAGTTTAAGCATGCATGGGATATGCATAAGGCTATCCTAACTATAAAATAAGGTCAGGTACTAATGAAAGTATTTTTAAAAATTGGGCAGATTAGATGGTCCGAATGGTTCTTATCTGCTGTCACATTCTATGTTTTTAAGTAATGAGATCTTGGCCTTGAAAATTGTTCTTTATGTATTTATTTTTTTAAATTGGGTAGGGGACAGACCAGCATAGCAACGGTTACTCTATCTAAACACAGTGTTTTTTGAAAAACACTGTTTTTTGGTTGGAGTGACTTTTTAAACGTATACTTGTTATAACCATTACGACAACATGTACTTGTATTACCACATAAAATGTATTGAATGTAATAACACAAGCTCAATTCAGTTTCTGTGTTGGGGTTGTTTGTTTTTGTTTTTTTATTCAAAATTATATGCTTGCTTTTTTAGAATTCAAAGTGTTTTTCTGAAGCACCAAATATAAGTTTTACCCTTTCAGTTTCCTTGAAAAGATACAAAAAATATATATATATACAGCTGGGGACACTTAAAATATTGAGATACATGAACAATCTTCTCTGGACTGCAGTTTGACATTCAGCAAAAATTGATGTTGTTTCATCCTCGTTATATGGGACACGCATTCCATCTTGCAATGACAAGAGAAAAGGCAGGCCAAATTTTGAGAACAAGGAAAGATCTGGAAAACTTCAAATTCTTATGTGCTTGGTAATTTCAAGACTTTGCAAGGACTCGAATTTAACAACACTGTCAAACTAAGTTTCAGAATCATGAAACATGCTAAAAGCTTCCTAGCCATTAACTAAAGCTAAATTATAACTATTACAGTAACATTAACTCCGTGACTCATATGCAAGTGACACAGGTAGGGTTTAGCAAAGTGATGGAAATTGTATGACCTCCGTATCAGAAGACCTGTATTTTTTCTTTCAAACTGTTTAAATTTAGAATTAGATTGAATATGCATGCCATCCGCTTCAATTTGCTTTGCAATGTGTGAAGGCAGAAGGCCCACAGGTCAATGGATCAAGGCATGATATGAGCCAGAAATCAATCCAATCACCTTGATAAGCACCTTCAGCAGTAGAGCTGATGATTACGCGTTTGACTGTTTTAGCTCAGTTGTGACCTAAGTGTACTACTCACAACCTTGCAATGAAACTAATTATACAATGTAAATTCAGCTGTAAATAAAAAAAAACAATTTTTTTCATGGAACAAATGCTTATCCTTAACTCATATTGGTACTACTTCTACGTACACAAACACACTGTATGATAATGCAGCCATTAAACTTTTTTAGGGGGGATTTAACAAGGAGAAATGAGTGCTATTTTGGGGTGTAAATGTTGTATTATATTCTATTGGTTTCCATGGTGATTGCTCTTTATTTAGCTTTTAACCTTAGAACAGCACTAGTTTTGCCTTGATTAATCCCGCCTCTATGTATTGCTGTGTTGGCTGGTGAAGTTTTGAGCTGGTGGAGCACCAGACTGCTCCTCCAGAATTTGACTCCATCCTTTCACCCTGTAACCGTCATCTTTTGGCCTGTGGCATCTGTCCTCTTAACCTCATGTACTAAACACTTAATGGCAACAGGTGCAAAGTTACCCATACAATAAAGATATCCATACACTACTCAAAGAGACGAACAATACAAGGATACCTATACAACAGATAGAACTGTGTACAATACAGAGATACTAATACAATACACAGAGCCAGGTATAATACAGAGATACCCATACAATTGCAAAGAATGCAGTACTATAAGGAGGTACCAATAAAATACACACACCTGAACATAATACAGATTTAACCATACAAGAAACAGAAATAGGCACAACCCAAAATTACTCACCAAACACACAGAGCTGGGTACTACAGATATATCCATATATAAGTAAAATGAAACCATAAAAAAATTGAGGAACTTTGCCCTAAGCTTCTAGGACCACTATCACTACAGTAAGCTGTAGTCACCATATGCACTTAGGTTGTCTTTAAAATAATAAAATTATGTTGTCAGCTGTGAATGGACAATTTTACCCTTGGTGACAAACAGCACAGGTTCTATTCACAAGACTGCAATACCTGTAGAGTAAGAAGGTGAGCTGAATTAGAGCAGTGGAAGGAGGCGAGGAAGCCTAGCTTGCTATATAGTGTTTCTGATCGAAAGAGTTTTTTTAAAGACATTTTAGACAGGCTTGCAAACTACACAGATAGATATGCATATAGAAGGACCATATATCTCCTATAACTAGTTACCCATATTACAAGAGTACACTACATAAAGGTGCAATTGGTATTTTTACAAGCAGGTCAGACGGTAAAGGTAATCTAGCTCACAGTCAAAAAATACAGTAATAACCAGTGCTCCATGTAAATAAATTCTAGTTTAAACACAGAATGCCAGGCATAACAATGCTGTTAAATATTAGACACAAATTGAATTTTGAAATGCTTTTTTGTTCCTAATCAGCAGTACCTCACCTCTTCTAGATCGAGAGCTATATGCCATGGCCACAAAACAAGTTTTGACAATAGAACCATATCACATTGAACCGTGATTTATTCAAAGGTGAGAAGCCATCATTAAAGCGTTTTCTTTCTCAAATAAAATAATACTTAGAACGTTGAAAGAAAGGAAAGTGAAAAAAAATAATTATTTTTTGGATGTTCTCATTAATATGATAATACACTGTCCCTTTAAAGAGGCACTGTCAATCCCAGACAGTTCTTCTTTTAAAGGAACAGTGTCACCGTATTCATGACACTGCTCCCTATTCCTTCACATCAACAAACAGTATGGCAGCATTTACTGGCTTGGATAAAGCAGAGGAGGTAAGAAAAAACATACTTACCTCTGCTGCACTTCCACGTTCTGAGTGACAAAGTCATTCTACGATGCTTTGGTTGTGCACTAATCCACCTATGGAGAGGTTCTAGAGGTGCATGCGCAATGCACACAGCTTCACTAATTTGCATGATTTGTCCCGCAATTTCCACGTGAACTCAAATAAAAAATACTCTATAAGATGAGGGGTTTTAAAATAATTTTAGCATATCCAGTAGCTATCTTTTCAGTTAGCCAATTGGTTGTGCTAACAGTGACAGTGTCTCTTTAAACATTTTTCACCTCGAGCTTGCATAGCTCATGGGTATAAGACCAGCATCTCACTGGTTGTTACATTAGGCAGGACATTTCCAGTGTTCCAGGAATAAAATGGTCTGTGACGGTCCTGGACACTTTAAGTCAGTGTTTAAAATAACACTCTGAAACTGTTCTGGTTAATAAACACTGTGGCTTATGGTGGTAAAATCATCATGCATGAAAGTCACTTCATTAGAGGAGTCCGTACAGATCTATGCTAACAACATTTTTGTATTAAACAGAAACTGTAGATTTTCCATGATTAGATGTACTATAAATGGTATATATAATATATGTTGAAAATAATATATACATACGGTTTAAAAACAACGAACGAACGTACCCATTTGTGGTGAAATGCAATCACTCTTTCTGATACACACACCTTACCTTTTCATTTTCCTGTTATTTTTTTTACAAGATAACCTAGATGAGATCATGCATTAAAGTAATTGTATGTCATTTTACATCTAAAGCAATAAGCCAGACAAGGCTGACACATTTTTGAAGAGGATGTAGGTAGCTTTTTTATGCATCCCTTGGTCTTGCAACTGATATTGGATCCCTTGATAACTCAGTATGTATGTTCATTGGATTAACTCTTTTGTAACTCAGAAACAGCAATTTTCTGTACACAATGAGCTTCTTAGTAAAGTTACATTTAAAAATAGGAATGATTCAATTAAGAATATCTTAGATCACTGGTCCCTAACCAAGTACAATACAAAGAAAAAGGTTACACCAAGTAACAAACTATGTAAATAGATACTGGAAAAAATGCAAATATATATAAAAAAATATATAAAACATCTCTCAAAAGCCACTTAGCCACTGGTTTTTGGAGAGGACTCATGGCCAGCCTTTTACCTTGGGATTATGGTCCCTGTGACTTATTTGGTTTTAAGGCACTGTTTCTGCCTCTTTAAATACTATCGATTTGCACTTTCGAAGTGGCACTTTGGATGCAGCCGAAGTAGTCGAAGTAGCCGCTATTCGACATTCGAACACGTGGCAGCGGCCATTTTATTTAGTCAAACGGGTTCAGCAGTGTTTTGTCATCGCATTCATGGAACTCAAATCGGACACATGATGGCACAAACACTGCTGAACATTTACCTTCTCTGGGACAGTTTGAACGGCACTTTAACATTGAATAGGTGCATTCACCATTCCGTTCGGTACTTCGACTGTTTGAAATAGACCGGCTGCACAGCCTAATTCTCTGGAACTGTTTTGGGCATGAAATCATGCGTGTGCGGTCGGTCAAAAGAATCTTCCAGGAATTTCCTGAACCCCTGCACTGATCAGGGTGATATTTGGATATGTTATTCACCCAGATCAGGGCTATCAGGGGATCTGTTATGTTTTGGGGTGTTTTCTGGACTTTGGGGAAAATGTGTGTTTTTCTGCTTGTGGATTATTAAGTTAATGCATTAAATACCTTAATTATATCACAGACAGAGGCAGTGGCGTACACATGACCCACGGGGCCCCGGTGCAAAAATTGATCCGTGGGCCCCCCCGCGCGCTTACTCGGCGCGGGTCGGGGTCGCAACACATGGTGGTGGGCACCTGGTTGCAGGGGTTGCAGGGCTGCGACCCCGCGACCGCGGTATGCACACACACTTAAAGGACCACTACAGACACCCAGATCACATCAGCTCAATTAAGTGGTCTGGGTGCCAGGTCCCTCTAGTTTTAACCCTGCAGCTGAAAACATAGCCGTTTCAGAGAAACGGCTATGTTTCACTGAGGGTTAATCCAGCCTCTGGTGGCTGTCTCATTGACAGCTGCTAGAGGAGCTTCCATGATTCTCACTGTGAAAATCACAGTGAGAAGACACTGAACGTCCATAGGAAAGCATTGATTAATGCTTTCCTATGGGCGGTTTAAATGCGCGCGCTCCTCTTGCCGCGCATGTGCATTTCGGAGCTGAGTGGCGGACACTGGGGAGTCCGACGCTGGAGAAAGGTAAATGCTGAAGACACACACACACACTCTCACGAACAGACGCATACACACTAGCTAACAGACACACACATTTACTGACAGAGACACACTCAGCGGCAGACATACATACACACACTTACAAAACATACACTTTCACTGACAAACACACACTCACTATCAGACATCAAACACACTCAGTAACAGACACACACAGTAACACACTCACTAGCAGACACACACCCAATAACAGACACATTCACTGACACACACACTAACACACACACACACTAACACACACATACATTAACACACACATACACTAACACGCACACATACACTAACACGCACACACTAACACACATACACTAACACACACATACACTAACACACACTAACACACACATACACTAACACACACTAACATACACTAACACACACATACACTAACATACACTAACACACACACACTCTAACACACACACACTAACACACACACTAACACACACACACACTAACATACACACACACTAACACACACATTTTTTTTTTCAAATTTAACCCCCCCAGCCTCCTTACCTTTTGGAGTGCTGGGGGGATTCCCTGGGGTCCAGTGGTGGTGCTGGGCTCCTGGTCACTGGGTAGGTGGACTGCCTGGCCGGCGAGCGAGAGAGCACTCAGTGCTCCCTCTTCAGCTCCCTCGCGCCTGAGTGCTCCCTCGCGCGCACGCCTGCCCGACCGGCCACCCGACCGCTGGGGTCAGCAGGGCCAGCCTCGGGGGGCCTGCGGTGGCCGCCTCCTGGGCCCCCCAGGAGAAGAGGCTGGCCCTGTGGCTACATACCGGGTCGCAGGAGCGGCCGGGTCCCCTGGTGGGCCGGGCCCGGTCGCAGCCGCGACCCCTGCGACCCTGGTATGTACGCCACTGGACAGAGGGGAGGGATTATAAAACACAAAACATGCTCTTTTCATCTGAAGTCTGTAAATTCCATATAAAGTGGGGGCACTGCAAACCTCCTCTAACAGTGTTGCAGAATTATTTGTTATGTTTTAGATATCCAGTTGTATCCCATTTTCTGTATATGTTTAGAGGGGAGGGATTGTTTACTGGATGTGGGAGTGTCAGACATTGTTACGCTGTTTTTATTGGTTTGTGTCCCTTGTGTCCCTGCCCCCCTTCAGGTCCAGTGGGCGTTCCTCTGGCCTGAAAAGTTGTATATAAAGCCAACCTGTACCATTAATCCTTCGGTTCTACTTCACCTCAATCTAGAGTCTTGTCTCTTATTGGGGGGAATTGCTATATCACTACAAGGGATTGCTTGATCATCATACTTGGATAATTACTAGCTCTTGTAAGATCTGTTCCTGCTACGCTTTCTGAAGTAAGAGAGGTTCACCCACTGGAACCTGGAGCCTTGTCATAGGTCCAGGGTGGGTAGGAGATTGCGAGACCCCAACCAAGCTGCGGCGGTTCATGGGGTCTGCAGTACTTATGGTGTCTTGAGAAGTGCTTGGAGCCCTCAGTAAGCACTAGGAGCATCCGTCAGCGGAGGTACCCAACTGGGGTACAAGAAGCTCCATTACAATGATAATCAACAAATCCCAATAAAATAGCAGAAGGAAAGAGTTCTAGTGCACAACTTGCCAGGAAGATAATCAACAGTCTGTGGAGAGGAATGTTAAGAGAAAACGGATGGGGACAGCTTGTAGGAATCCATATGTGGAAACGGAAAAAGGATAATAGTGCAATAAGTCCTATATAAATCAGTATATAAAAGTATAGGGTCTGATGTGGTTCTGCTCACGTAGAATAGAGCTTAAAATCAGCTCTAGTATGAATGGCGTACAGCGGTACAATCCCCACTTATAGGATACGTGAAGAGATGTAAATATCATGGCAGTGTGTAGACCATAAACGGGTTAAAAAGAGACAACAAATATTGCTCACTGTATAAAAGAACAATAGGAGTATTGATAATAGATGTTTACTCACATTTGATTGAGCAGACGGACTGCTTAATGAATCAGGCGTGAGTGGTATAATCCCCACCTAGGATTTCTTTGGAGTAAATGGTCAACTGGAATAGTAAAATCTGGATACCAGGCAGTAATAGTAATAAAAGTATAAAAGAAAAAAAAAAGAAAAATGGCACAATCAAATAGTTTAAAAGTAGCCAAAATACCTTTATTCAATAAAATAATAAAATATCCACAACGCGTTTCGCCTATATGACTTTCTCACGTGGAGAGAAAAAGACATGCCTGGTAGGGTAGGGTATATATAGGAGATTGATGGCATAATTTCAAATGTTGGCATCCAAATGACGTCACAGATAAAAATTTAACATTTATTCAATTTAAAAAGAGAATTATACAAATAAATAGTGTAGATGGTGTAAGACATGTGGTAATTTTTTTGCAAAAAAACAAGGGTTTTAACAGAGTTAAATTTGATGTTAAGATGCATCACGTGATTGGCAGCCATATTGGGGATTGGAATGTGCCGCTGAGGAGTATGGGATATATCGTTAAAATTATGTGATTTTCGGCCATTTATGTAGCCGTGTGTGGGATTATAAGGAGTGAGATTCTACCCAGAGCAGACCTTACTGCTCGGGTAGAGAAAGGAAAGGGGAGTGTTTTGTAGCCATAGGTTGTTAGTGGAATTATGGGAAATGTAGTAACGTGTAGAGCAGACCAAGTTGTTAGGGAAAAGGGGCGTGGTTTTCTGCCGTTAAGGGGATTATGGGAAACGTAGTTGAAATGGCTAAGGGTCAGAGGGGTTATAGACCGTAGGGGGCTTACAATTTAAGAATATAGGGTGAAGATATAAACATGGAATGTTAAATAGGAAATATCAGGCTGGCCGTCGAGGGCGTGGCATGTGGGCGTGGTTAAATTGATAAGCAGAAGAGGAGGGGAATGAACATACAATACATCATAATATCATTAACAAATGTTAAAATACATATATCACAAAGGTAAAAACAAGTAAAATCACAATGATGGTATATTATTGGAAAATGCAAATTAAAATGTACATATAATTATAAAAAATTAAAAAGATCAAAGTCTGCATTTAAACCTTCTGGGGTAAGGATTTTTAAAAGAAACACCCATACATTTCTTTTTTACCTACATTTTTTTTTATATCTCCACCTCTCCAAGGGAGTTTACATTTCTGTATCGCTATACACTTTGGGTGCTTGGGATTTTTGCCATGTTTTAAAAAATGTTTAGATACAGAGTGATTAGTGAAATGGAAAAATCAACCAATAAAATTGATTATTTCTTTGTGTATCTGCCCCTGGACAAATTAATGAAACAATGCGTGCACGCTCCCTGAAGTAATTCACACCAGACACAGGTTCCAGGTTGTTCAATAACTTGAGGAAAGTTTATTCAGAGGGGACGGCAGGTCCCTTTTAAAGCAAAATTACATCATAGGCATTATCAGAGATAACATGGAATAATACATCAATAATTGGTTAGGTGTTAAGTGGTCTTCCTAATGCTCTGCCTACTAAGGGTGATGTCACCGGGACCATGAGGGTCTCCCACGGTTTCCCGGCGCCATCTTGCTGCACGAGGTAGTTAGTCGATGTTATTGGGGAGGAGGGGTTAGAAGTTTCTAGCAGCCATCTTGACTAAATATGCCTGTATAGCTTATATACTGTTTTTTTTGTGAGATGAGTAATTAGACATTTTACTAACTAGGAAATATATCAAGACCTTATTTCCACAACAATTAGGGTATCCTTTTAAAATATTACGACAGTGCTCCGCCAGACTAGTTTTTAAGCATCTTGAAGTTGTGCCTACATATTGCAAGCTGCATGGGCACTCAAGTAGATATATCCCATTTTTAGTATTACAGCATATGAGGTCTTTTATAGGGTAAGATTTTTTGGTATTGTTGGATATAAAGTGCGTGTTTTTTTACTTCATATTGGGGTCCTATGCAGCCATTACATTTGAAAAAGCCTTTAGATTGGGATAAAAAAGTTGGATTTTTGCTAATGTGCTCTTTTGTGTAGTTTTTTTTGTAAGAATAGACTTAAAATTCCGAGCACCTCTAAAAACGATATTAGGCTTATCTGGGATATAATATTTTAAAATATCATCTTGTTTTAAAATGTGTCAATATTTGTTAATAATTCTTTTGACAGTTTTACTTTTATTATTAAAATTGAAAATGACATGCATACATGGAGAATCTTCCTTGTTTTTTGATTTGTATTCTAAGAGGTCTTTTCTGTCTTTTTTGGTAACTATTTCCAATGTCTTATTAAGATTTGTTGGTGAGTACTTTTTTTTTCAATGAATTATTTTTTTAGTGTTTGGGCATGTTCTTCTAAGTCATTAGTGGTCGTTCAATTTCAACGGAGGCGTAGGAATTGGCTTTTTGGAATTCCGTTTAACCAGGGTTTAAAATGACAACTAGACAGGAAGCCCAGGTCACATGGGTGAAATGCGTTACATCATAAGGACCAGGAACAAGGAAGTGACAGGAGCAACTGACTTTTAAACAAGTGCTTTTCGTGGGAACTTGTTTGTCACAAGCCCACATCTTGCTGAGTAAGCAGTTTTAATTGTTTTACAATAAATATATATTTTTATACTGTGCCATTGGTGTGCTCCTGGTTCTGTTTCCCATACAGTGCTGCAGAAGAAAGTTTGGTCTCTCTGAGGAACCAGATTGTGGGAATATGTCCCTCTCCATAGAAGCTTATCCCACCCAGAGCCAGGGTTCATTAGGCTCTGGGAAATAGGATTTTTATGAAGGTTTACTGGTGAGATATATTCTTACTAGATACACATAGAAATACTCTAGCGCAACATCTTTTTCTGGATATCAGTTGAGTATTGACTCCAAAGACATCCTAGGTGGGGATTATACCACTCCTTGAGGAAGTGAAAATTGCAAAGCATTCAAGTTTGGCTTTGGGTAAAGTGAAAACCTTATTTCTATAAAAAAAAAAAAAAAACACACACACAAAAAAAACAATAGAGAAATGGAACCACTGCAATAGATCCAATAATGTTTAGGGTTGTACCAATGGATCAATCTGGTCTGGCTACCAAGTATGCTAGGTACTCCTCTGGCAAAGAGGTAACAGATTACAAATCTTACGCATTGACTGCTAGTTTGGGTATGGCATGCCAGCCTTCCTGTGTGTGTTGTTCTTTGTATGTTTCTGTGACTCTGTAAGCATTCCAGTTTTTATTTATTAATTTATTTGTAAATTTGGGGATCTATTTTTTGCATGTGAAGGGGATAATAGTGAGCTAAGTCAAATTAGTGTATATAGCTGGGTAAAAAAGGGATGTCATATGTATCTGTTCCCAATTTTTACATTTATTTTTCCTTACTAAATTATGCATTAAGTACATATGCATTGTAACAAACAAAATTCCAATCTGCCCTCTAAATACATTATATATGCTTCTTTAGGTAAATTGTACCTCCTTTTTAGCAATACAACTTAAATAAAGAGTTGTATTAGCATAAAATGTTCAAAATTGGCCTGGTCTCAAGATTGGATGGGATCAAGATTCTAAAATGGAAAACTACTTAGATTAGGGAGGGCACCAGGGCACCAGGGCACTCATAAAGCCATAGTCACTACAGAGCTCTATAGTGGTTATGGTGCTTGGAGTGTTTCTTTAACCCCTTAAGGACTGGACTGTTTTTGCGATGTTGTACATTTGCGACCAGACATATTTTTACACTTTTGTGGTGTTTGTGTTTGGCTGTAATTTTCCACTCTCTCATTTACTGTTCCCATACAAATTATATATTGTTTTTTTCAGGACAAAAGGGGCTTTCTTTACATACCATTATTTATATAATCTCATGTATTTTAATTTTAAAAAAATACAAAAATCTGATGAAAAATTGAAAAAAATACATGTTTTTTGACTTTTACTTGAAAAATCTTTTACTCATCTACAAAAGCGAATGAAAAAAACTGCTAAATAGATTCAAAATTTTGTCCTGAGTTTAAAAATACCCAGTGTTTACGTGCTTTTTTGCTTTTTTTTGCAAGTTATAGGGCTATAGGTACAAGTAGGATATGCGGTTTCAAAACATACATTTTTAAAATTTATCAATAGTGACATTGTAACACTATTATCTGTCATAAATCTCTGAATAACACCCCACATGTACATATTTTTTTTAAAGTAGACAACCCAGGGTATTCAATATGGGGTATGTCCAGTCTTTTTTAGTAGCCACTTAGTCGAAAACACTGGCCAAAGTAAGCATTCATATTTGTTTGTGTGTGAAAAAGTAAAAAAACTAAATTGAACGCTAATTTTGGCCAGTGTTTGTGACCAAGTGGTTACTAAAAAAGACTGGACATACCCCATTTGCAATACCTTGGGTTGTCTTTTGCAAATGGTATGCCATCATGGGGGTAATTCTCATTCCTGGGCTACCATACGCTCTCAAAGGCAACGTAACCAACCTGGCCATTTTCAATGTAAAAATATTTGACCCATATATTTAACCTTGTAACTTTCAAAAAATGCTATAAAACCTGTACATGGGGGGTACTGTTTTACTCGGGAGACATCGCTGAACACAAATATTAGTGTTTAAAAACTGGAAAACGTATCACAACAATTATATCATCAGTAAAAGTGCTGTTTGTGTGTGAAAAATGCAAAAAAGTAACTTTCACTGACAATATCATCACTGTGATATATTTTACTGTTTTGAATCACTAATATTTGTGTTCAGCCAAGTCTCCTAGAGTAAAACAGTACCCCCATGTACAGGTTTTAGGTACGTAGGAACGCTACAGGGTACAGTGCTAGCAAATTAAATTCTCTGAATTTCGCCCAAGGTGTATCCTTCAAATTGCAATCAATAAAATTACTGAATTATGTAAAAATATTATACACGCGACGAATTTAAATATATATGCATATTTATATATTTGAAGTTCACGGTATTTATATAATTATTTATGTAATTTTGTATATGGACGTATGTATATTTCTTATTATTTTTATTTATTTTATATACATAGATATATATATACAAATTCATTCTAAGTGTATTTTGATATAAATATATATATATTAATTTTAAAATACAGTTAGAATAAAATTTCATATAGCTATATAATTTTTTTTAAATTTTTTATTATTATTTCAAAAAAAATTATTTAATTTAAATTACTTATTATTTATATTTTATAATAATATATATACAATATATATAGTTATTATATATATTTTATATATACGTGTGTAATTTAATTATAAGTGTATTTTTATATTAATATAAGTACATATTAATATAAAAATACACTTAGTATGGCATTATATATATGATATATAGACATATATAAATATAATATATGTCTATATATCATATATACACATATATAATTATTATTATTTTTTTAATTAACACTAACTTTATTTTATTTTTTGATTTTACACTAGCAGGGAGACTGCCTGTCAGCACAGGCAGTCCCCCTGCAGGCAGACACATGGACACCTATTGTGACCATGTGATCGCTGTGTTAAGCGATCACATGGCCACAGGGGTCCTAATCTGCCGCGGGGAGACTGTCTGGGCTGCAGGCAGTCTCCCCACAACCGGAGCCACGCTGATCGCCGCCGGGGGAACGACGGCGATCAGGTAAGTAGCTCTGACCGTTAGGACGGTTCAGGACCGTCATCGGTCGGCAACGTAAAAATGCCGATGACGGTCCTGAACCGTCCTCGGTCCTTAAGGGGTTAAATATCTGGATATTTGGTGCACAAATTCCCGTTTCTTTTATGTGTTATTACTTTTTATTTAGTATAATATAAACAATAAAAGGTTTTCAAATTTTTTCAAAATATAACTTGGAGAAAAGGCAGATAAAAGGTCATAAGTTTGACCGTTAAGCTGTGCATATATATATATATAAACAATAACAAAACTTTAAAAGGAATTAAAGAACAAGCACCTATAGGGGAATTTATTTTCTTATAGTTAGTTTATACAAGTCCAATACATCTATCTCAACTAATGTATGGAGTAATGGAACAAGACAGCTGAAGATATCATTTTAGATATAATCAATTCTTACCTGTCCATGCAGTACAGTATGTAATATATTTGTTTTGAGAACTGAACCTCACCTGTTCTAAAATTCTACTATTTGCTTCCTGTCATGGATTAATCTTGTATTGATACTCTCCAGCAACCAGGGGGTAGGAGATGTAGCTGCATTGAAATAAATGTAGTATATTATACTGCCTAAATAATTGACCCCAGAGGGTCACCCAATATAAAAATGTGTTGAGGCATTACATGTCCAGCAAGGTCACCATAATAAAGAAACATGGAGATTGTACAGGGCTGATATATACACTCTTTCTTGCAGGAGACACTTTATATTGAACCTGCAGTTTCCTTGAAGACCTACGACAGTGGTGTTTTCTTAAGGATTGATTGTACACAAAGCTGTAATTAAGGTAAGGATATGAGAAGTCTCTCTAGGTTCATGTAAACTGTTTAAACTTATTCCACATACCATTTCACCATCTATTTAAATGTTCCGTTATGGATCTAAGCGCTACAGTAAAACAAATATCTGACTGCAGAGAACTGAACAGCTTCAACAGTGAAGATGGACTGGGCTCAACAATGTTCGAATTTGTCTGGAAATGAAATTGCAAATCGAGTCTCTACCTTGAACTCTTGGAAGGCAGAACATCTGCTGATTATTTCCTATATTCATCTTCTGTTATTATCTGCACGTTCTTTGTTTTAACGTCTCTATCAAGTACCTTTTATCTTCTATTTTATGCATTCAAACATTTTCGCTCTGTAATGATGAGATTCTTTTTTTTTTTTTCACTGCTCTATTTAATGCTCCGCTCTGTCCTATGCTGCTAACAATTTATTGATAATAATTACTAGTCATTTGTATTTCATACCACACTGTAATGTTTTTTTTTTCCTTTTGCTCCCATGAAGGTGAAAGCAAATTCATTAAAATATGTTACCAATCATTTTACTCTTCCACTGATAACACCGCAGCCTAAACATGTCCGCTGCAATAACTGCTATCATGTTTTAGAGCATATTACTTTTCTAGCCCACAGCTCACAGTGGGGAGGATTAAATCAATGTTTCATATTTTGAAGACAAAATGTGACATTAAGTAAAGACAATTTCCGAATGTAAATCTCCATCATGAAATAAGGTTTCTTCTTTATATTTTCAATATTTGTATTACGGTTTCGTTCTCTGGCTCATCTTCAAAGTACTAATATAGGGGTTCATATATCTAGTGCAAAAGCTTTAACTCCTGGAGAAGACAACTGTCTTCTATAACTGGGTACTATATCTAATACACTACGGGAGGTAAACACCCTCCAATACTATCATACCCTCATTATAGAGGATTATTTATAAGAGAGGAGGTATGGATGGAGGCCGGTTCGTAGAAGTAGGAAAAGGGTGGAATCCTGAGTGTTTCCCTTGCCTTCCCCCCACCCCTACAAATCCCCCATCCCGCCATCCTGAAGGTAAACTAGGATGGAGGCTTGGACGAAGAAGGTAAGAAAAAAAAATATGACATATCCCCAGCTCTAATACCATATTGAATATTAAACAATATATCCACTATCATAATCCTTATCATGCTTAAACATATAAACATTCTGCCCTCCTTCGTGAAAAAATAATAAAATAAAAATTTAAATTTGAATTTATACATTAGGATTTCAAAAACATTTTAGTGCTTATTTATCTCATTGTGCATAGTAGCTCCACCAATATACTCTTAATGATAGGCCATTATCCATGAAATACTTCGTACATGCATGCTATAATTATCTCTTGTTAAGTTTCTCCTTCGTGTAAAATTCTTAACGTACTATAAATAAATGGATATTTAAATATTACACCCAATTCAATACATATGTGGATTCAATTCTCCCCCTCTATCTTGTAATTACCATCTTATTTAGTGACTTATAGACTTATATAGTTCATATAATCACCTTTCGTGTATACTGTGCACCTATATTCAATCTTACTATTATCCCTATTTCCTCAATACAAAACTTTTGTGATAATATAATATCCTTCTAATAACTCCGTACTGTGAGAAAAATACCATATTGCATATTAAACAATATATCCACTATCATAATTCTGTTATTTCAATGTACTAGGAACAATAGAATCTTATGCAGAAATAGATCCCGCAGTCGCAGTGAATGTTTTAATGTTTGTTTTATTGCTGCTATGTGTATGTGATGTGGTTTATATGACTATCTATTGTGTATGGGGAATACACTTACACCTTATATTATATATGTAAACATAGATTGCCATTTTGTTTTTTGTATGACATGTTTTGTATTATATATGAAATACATTTTTAAAATTATAAATTATAAATAAACAAATGAAAAAAAATAAAAATATTGGGGTTTAAACTGCGCCTCGTGGTCTGAACAATCAATCCATTGAAATATAAAAAGGTCGGTAACGATCAACATGTTTAGATAGCATAATCTGAAAAAGGAAATAAAAATAAAAACAAGAAGTTAAATTGCCTTAGGGGAAATATATGGCTCATACATGATCACGTGGTCCCATCATACCGCATGTTGGACTAGGTACTTCATTCATTACGTCCATCAAGTTTCTGCCTCGACCACGAAATGCGGCTTTGATGCAATGACGTGGTCATATCACACTGCATGTTGGACTATTTAGTCCATCCATTATGCCTACAAAGGCCAACTTCATAATATTTACTGTACCAATCAGTGATCACATGAACACACATTGCTTTGGTCCTGGGGGATTATGAACCACGTAGTCCCTCCTTTAATTACTACTAGATCTTCCCAATAAGGTCAAAGTTAGTTATTTGACACTTTTTACTTAAATACACATATTGTAAAATTATTCCTACGCAACTAGTGCCCAGCTTTCTTTTACATGGTGGATTAAAGGACCACTATAGTGCCAGGAAAACATACTCGTTTTCCTGGCACTATAGTGCCCTGAGGGTGCCCCCACCCTCAGGGACCCCCTCCTGCCCGGCTCTGGAAAGGGGAAAGGGGTTAAAACTTACCTTTTTCCAGCGCTGGGCGGAGAGCTCTCCTCCTTCTCTCCTCCTCCGTTCCTCCTCCTGGGCTGAATGCGCACGCGCGGCAAGAGCTGCGCGCTCATTCAGCCCGTCAGTTTATTTGAAAGGAGTTTGCAAAGGCGCAGTGTACAAACATAAATTCAAGTTATATCCTATGTCTTCATTATCATGGAATACATATCATTAAAAAACATATTAGTTACATTTCATCTATAAGGGAAGCCCAAATTAGAATAACTATAATGTAATGCCATTTATTATAACTACAATAGCACATCAAATCTCAGCACTGTCTACTCACACATGTGGTGCAAAAAGTAACACTCTTCTCAATGTATAAAAGTTAAGCCAGCACCAGGAATAAAGATAATATTTCACACCCAATACAACCTTGACAGAAGAGTACCCCACTGCATCCGACTCTTGCCAAATCCTCCACACACCTCTTTCAGACCACACCAATGGGAACCGCATCACAAAACGCTGACAAACACACCCAACAAGCTCAAAAGTAGCAATAAGGGGAACCCCCAAAAATGTAACGGGTGCAAAAGCCCGCACAAGATAGAGGTCCTACGACTAAAACGAACTGTAGGAAATCACTCCAAATGCTTCAAGTGTCTCAAAATGTTATACGCCATTATGTAATGCATGTATTCTCCAATCAACCAAAACCAAGAAGGCACTGCATTTGAAACAGTTATCCCACCCCCCTTTTCTTTTTTCTGTCCCTCCCCACCAAAAAAAAACAACCCTGGGAGGAATCAATGATACAGTCTCTGCAGTAGTACTCAATATGCTGTGATCCTTGTTTGCAGGTAGCACGGTCCTCTAGGGCAAAAAACATGCACAGTCCTTGTAGTTGCAAATACTTCAGGCACTTTATTTGTAAGTTCACACAGGATACAGCAGTTAAATGAAAACAAAAGTAACAGAAAACCCTATAAACAAAAAACCTGGCTCGTCTGAGCACTAACTGACATTAGGTCCCCTATCTCTCAGGGTTAAACTAAACAAAACAATAGTGGTTTCACCAACCTAGAGTCTTTGTCCACTCTCAGCACTCCAGTATTTAGCCAGCCTGCTGCTTCCAGCCTTTCAGAGAAAATAAACATTCTCCCTTACCTGCCTAGCAGGGAGGGATTTTATTCCCACTGCTGCAGCCGATTACCTACAGCTGAGCAGTAGGTTGGAGACAGTCCAAAACCCTGGGCTGGATCTAAGTCTTCCAAGAAAACCGCTAAGCTGCGGAGTGGAGCATTGGCCCACCCTTCTCTCCAAATGCTCCACCCCAGGGGCCCATAACTAAACAATGCGTTGTGTTGTGCAAAACACAAACTACACATACTCCCCCTGGGGTTAAAAATCATATGCCTCTCTGAACAATTCTGTCGAGATATAGACTCCCTCACAGACCACCCCATTCACCTTATCACATATCCCCCTCCCCAGCTCAGACCCATCGGGGCGAGCGGCCTGGGACCATAAACAGTGAACTCGGGAGAGGCCATCCGCATTACCTTGGGCAGTTCCGGCCCTGTGAGCAATAGTAAACTGGTAAGGCTGAAGACTTAGGAACCACCTAGTCACCCTGGCATTCTTTTCTTTGTTATGCCTCATCCATGTTAAAGGAGCATGGTCCGTGATCAGTGTAAAACATCTCCCCAGTAAGTAATATCTCAGGGATTCTAAAGCCCATTTTATCGCCAGGCATTCCTTTTCCACTACGGAGTACCTCTGTTCATGGGGATTCATTTTCCGGCTCAGATACATGACAGGATGTTCCTCTCCTTCATGTACCTGGGACAGAACCGCGCCAAGGCCCACATCAGACGCATCGGTCTGTACCACAAATGGTTTAGTGAAATCCGGAGCCACCAAAACAGGGTCAGCACACAAGGCTCCCTTCAAGACTTGAAAGGCATGCTCCGCTTCCGGGGTCCACTTAACCATAATCGGGCCTTTTGCCTTAGTAAGTTCAGTCAATGGGTTGGCAATGGTAGCGTACCCAGGGATGAACCTACGATAGTAGCCGGTTAAGCCTAAAAAAGCCCTGACTTGCTTTTTAGTTACAGGACGTGGCCAACTGGTGATGGCTGCTACTTTGCTCTCTTGTGGTTTAAGGAGCCCCCGCCCGATAGTGTACCCCAGATATTTTGCTTCTTCTAGCCCTAAAGAACACTTAGCAGGGTTAGCTGTCAAACCGGCAGCCCTTATACTATCCACAACTGCCTGAACCTTCATCAAGTGGGTTTCCCAGTCCGCACTGTGAATCACCACATCATCCAGGTAGGCGGCTGCATACTGTCTGTGGGGGTGAAGTATCTTATCCATCATACGCTGAAACGTTGCTGGGGCACCATGCAACCCAAATGGTAGCACTTTATATTGGAACAACCCATCAGGGGTAGAAAACGCGGTTTTCTCTTTTGCTTTCTCAGTCAGGGGTACCTGCCAGTATCCCTTGGTGAGGTCCAAGGTGCTCAGATATCTGGCCTTACCTAATCGCTCTATTAGCTCATCCACATGAGGCATCGGGTAGGCATCAAACTTAGAGATATCATTTAGCTTACGGAAATCATTACAGAAACGGATTTCCCCATTTGGTTTGGGCACTAACACAATTGGGTTGTTCCACTCACTTTGTGATACTTCAATCACCCCCAACTCAAGCATCTTTTTAACCTCTGCACTAACCGCTTCACGTCTAGCCTCAGGTATCCTGTAGGGCTTCAGATTGATCTTCTTCCCAGGTTCAGTTAGGATATCATGCTTGATTATATAAAGATAGTTGAGGAATACAATGGCAGAAATACTGGTCAGTTCTTCAGATGTAATCATATACAAAGACCAAACATAGTAGTGGTCATTGTTTTTCCGGTTTGGGGTCGATGCCATCATTTTGTGGTATTACGATAGTGTGTTTCGGATTGCTGCTTGTGGTTTCGGTGTATGTTTCAGGGATTTTCATTTCGGGGATGGTGTTTCAGTAAACAGAGTGGGGTATTTTCAAATTTGGTCAATATTCAGGACGTTATGCGCAGCAGCATTAGCAGCATTATGCGCAGTTATAAAGTATAAAGAATAATACACGTTAAGCGACTAAATGTCTTTTTCGCGCATAGTGAATGGTCGCTGGGTATATCCTCACTGATGTTCTAATTTGGCGCCCAAACATCTCCGTCGTGGTGTCCTCCTCCTACTTCCTGGTTCCGGCGGGCGGCTTCCACGTTCCCGCCCTTTTTCACGTCACGTTGCGTCTGACGCCCGCCGGAACCAGGAAGTAGGAGGAGGACACCACGACGGAGATGTTTGGGCGCCAAATTAGAACATCAGTGAGGATATAAATACCCAACATGGCGACCATTACTTTATGCACTTTGAAAAAGACTTTATTTTAGTCGAAACGCGTTAGTGTTATTCTTTTTATGCACTTTATAGATGTCTTTGCATATATAGTGCTGCTATTTTGTCTTATGCACTTTATATATGTCCCTGAATATTATTAAATTTCGAAAAGTATCCCCACTCTGTTTTGGAATTTTTATATCTCCTGTATCCTGATCCAAGTGGAGAATCCTGAAGGCGTGGTGGAGTTTAATACACCAGGGAATTACCAAAGAGCAACTATAGTCAGAGCCTACTATACGTGGCTCTGCAAAGTGTGAGTGAAAAATCCACATTTATTTACTATATTATTTGGAAAAACAGTATTATACTATGTTTGGATCTTTTTGTATATAGGTTACATCTGAAGGACTGACCAGTGTCTCTAAGTATACCATATACATTTGTATTTGCACTCCTCTATCTTTATCTTTTACTTGTATGTTATCTGTGTTTTTTAAGTGGTTTTAAAACACTGTGGAGTTGCACTGTTACTTTTTACTACCACCCCTACACTTTGTGTGTTCTGCACGCTATTGTGTAAAATTTGTTTTATAATGCTTGATTATATGCGTTTTTCCTGGTATTGGGGAAAACACATCCCTATTTTTAGACACAAACTCCCTGACTTCCTGTTTCTGATGGGGGGCAAGAGTATCAGCGACATGCACCTCCGGACCCTGCTCACGAGTGGCTTGAGTAGGTTTATCTCTGGTCACGATGAGAACCTCTCGTTCTACCCATGGCTTCAATAAATTTATATGATATGTCTGTTCTGGCTTCCGTCTGCCTGGCTGTCTTACTTTGTAGTTCACGTCACTGATCCGCTCAGTGATTTCATATGGCCCTTGCCAGCTGGCTAAGAATTTGCTTTCTACCGTGGGAACAAGAACTAGAACCCTATCACCTGGTTTGAAGACCCGTAGCCTTGCGTTCCGGTTATAGCTGGCTTGTTGGGCTCTCTGGGCCTTTTCCATGTTTTCCCTAACTATGGGAATTACCGCTTCGATCCGCTCTTGCATTTGCGCTACATGCTCTATAAGACTGTGATGGGGGGTATGCTCTTGTTCCCATGTTTCCTTGGCAACATCCAGTATACCTCTTGGATGCCTACCATACATTAACTCGAAAGGTGAGAACCCTGTGGAAGCTTGCGGGACTTCTCTAATAGAAAACATCAGGTAGGGTATGAGATAATCCCAATTTTTTCCATCCTTGTCTATCACCTTCCGCAGCATAGCCTTTAGAGTTTTATTAAACCTCTCCACTAATCCATCAGTTTGCGGATGGTATACCGAGGTTTTCAGCTGCTTGATTCTGAGCAATTTGCACAAATCACGCATGATTTTTGACATAAAAGGGGTTCCCTGATCTGTGAGAATTTCCTTAGGTATACCCATCCTGCTAAACATCATCAGTAACTCCCTTGCAACATTTTTAGAGGTGGCATTCCGTAGAGGTACTGCCTCTGGATACCGTGTTGCATAATCCACAACAACTAAAATGTACTGATGTCCTCTTGCGGACCTAGGCAACGGCCCTATCAGGTCCATTGCTATTCTTTCGAATGGAACCTCTATGATGGGAAGGGGTACCAATGGACTACGGAAGCCCTTATGCGGAGCTTTCAGTTGGCATTCTGGGCAGGATTTACAAAACCTCTCTATTGCCGAAAATACCCTGGCCAATAGAATCGGGTCAGAATTCGTTCCCTCGTTTTTTCAAAACCAAGGTGCCCACCTAACACATGGCTATGGGCTAGTTTTAAAACAGTGTTTCGGTGAGATTGGGGAACTAACAACTGTTCTGCCTCCTCTTCCCCCTTTTTCTCTACTCGATACAGCAGATTATTTTTCACCATGAAATAAGGAAAGCTCAAGGGCTTGTCAGGGTCCGCCCTTGTACCCTCCACTATTTGCACATTCTCTCTTGCAGCTGTCAAGGACTTATCTTCCCATTGGGCTGCTCGGAAGTTACCAGGGGGGACTCTGAGATCCTGAAACTCCACTTCTTCTATAGGGTCTTCAGTATGGGGAGGTTCTACCTCATTACCCAGGCACACCAAGGGTGTCTCTTGCTCGTCACATTCTAAATCGGAGAAAGGAAAAATATTTTCTATACACTCTACCCCGGGTAGCTCCTCAGAGCGCATTTTTGGATGAGCAGAGCACTTTTCCCATAGGCGGCAGAAATGGGGAAAGTCCCTCCCTAATACCACATCATACGGTAATAGGGGCACTACCCCTACAGAGCATTTAACCTCCCCTACCTTGGTGCCAAACTCAACCTCTGCCGTGGGGTATGTGTGGGTGTCACCATGTATACACACAATATCAATCACTTGTTTGGTGTCTAATTTCCCTGGCTGGAGCAGAAAACTTTTTATCAAGGTAACCTCACTCCCTGAATCAATTAGAGCTTGTACATTCTTTCCTTCCACCCTCACCATTATTAAATGCGTTGCATTAATAGCACTAGTCACCACACACATCTTTGAGCAAGTCAATACAGTCCTATGCAGAGCCCTTGTCCCTACATCACACTGCATGGGCTCTTCATTCTCTGGACAGCTGCGTGCAAAATGTCCAGGCTCATGGCATTTAAAGCACCGGAGTTGTCCCTCAGCGTGGTCTTGTAGCCGAAATGGAGCTGGTGGGGACCTTCTGCCACCCCGGTCATATGGTTCAAGGTTCGGTACAAAGTTTTGTCTTTTGTTTCCCACTTTCCCGCTTATCCGGTTGTTAGCCGGTCGGGACTTCTGATGAGGATCAATACTGTATGGCTCCTTGGCAACCAAATACCTCTCAATCAGGCACATCATTGCTTCTGGATCCTGAGGGTCCCCTTGGCAGACCCATTGTCGCAGTCCTGTTGGCAGGTGTCTGAGAAAATGGTCCATCACAACCATTTCCACTATCTTGGTAGCAGGGTTGCGCTCTGGCTCCAGCCACTTCTGAGCGAGCCTGAGCAATCCATACATCTGGGCTCTGGTAGGTTTACTCACATCGTATGCCCAATTATGAAACCTTTGGGCTCGAATGGCTGGTGTTACGCCAATGCGCTTTAGAATTTCAGCTTTAAGTTGCTTGTAATCCTGGGCCTGGTCAGAAGGTAGGTCTTCATAGGCTTTTTGGCACTCCCCACTCAGACATGGAGCTAGAAGCCCCGCCCACTGGCCCAGTGGCCATCTTTCCCGGGCAGCAACCCTCTCGAAAGTGGTGAGATAAGCCTCCACGTCATCTGTCTCTGTCATCTTATGCAGGAAGTCTGTGGCACGGATACGGGATCCCCTTTCACCAGGGGGGCTCCCTGCAGATGGCAATATCACTCTCTGCAACACCTCAGTAAGGGCAGCTCTATCCATCTGCTGGGCTTCCTTCAGGTTCTCAACCTGGGTAACCAGTAGACGATTTGTTTCCTGTTGTACAGCGGTTGCCTGTACCAGAGCTTTCACCAGCTCCTCCATTATGGCACCAAGCAGGTAACAGTCTTAAAGGTACGGTGCTACTTGTTTGCTTAACAGGTCTGCAAAAATAAAAGTCCTCAAGCAGACTACCAAATGACTGGCACACCCACAGACCCTCACTGTGCTACTATGCCCGCATTCTCCACCATATTGTGATCCTTGTTTGCAGGTAGCACGGTCCTCTAGGGCAAAAAACATGCACAGTCCTTGTAGTTGCAAATACTTCAGGCACTTTATTTGTAAGTTCACACAGGATACAGCAGTTAAATGAAAACAAAAGTAACAGAAAACCCTATAAACAAAAACCTGGCTCGTCTGAGCACTAACTGACATTAGGTCCCCTATCTCTCAGGGTTAAACTAAACAAAACAATAGTGGTTTCACCAACCTAGAGTCTTTGTCCACTCTCAGCACTCCAGTATTTAGCCAGCCTGCTGCTTCCAGCCTTTCAGAGAAAATAAACATTCTCCCTTACCTGCCTAGCAGGGAGGGATTTTATTCCCACTGCTGCAGCCGATTACCTACAGCTGAGCAGTAGGTTGGAGACAGTCCAAAACCCTGGGCTGGATCTAAGTCTTCCAAGAAAACCGCTAAGCTGCGGAGTGGAGCATTGGCCCACCCTTCTCTCCAAATGCTCCACCCCAGGGGCCCATAACTAAACAATGCGTTGTGTTGTGCAAAACACAAACTACACATACTCCCCCTGGGGTTAAAAATCATATGCCTCTCTGAACAATTTTGTCGAGATATAGACTCCCTCACAGACCACCCCATTCACCTTATCACAATGCCAAAATGTTACTAGGTTCACTGCAACTGTAGAAAAATGTATGTACTGCAAATTGTAACCCCAGACTCTTCTTTCTGTAACCCCCCACAATTCAAAATCTTAAAAATAAAGATTTTTTTTTAAAAAAGATAAGATTTCACAATATTAGGAGGGCAAGGGATGATCAGGGCAAGGTAGATTGTGTTTTTAACACTATGTTTGTGTTCCTGACTCTACAGTGTTCCTTTAGATTGTGCCTTGTGGGATGACATAGAAGGCATATATGGCTTAATGGTACCATAATGATGCTCTTACTGACATTGAGGAAGGAGTTTAATTAGTAAATTTCAGAATTATTCACTAAAGTGAGAATTCCAAGCGAATGCTAAGTGAATTTTATATTTAAGGCCAATGTAGCAGAACTGGAAGCATAGCTGACTTAAAGAATGTTTCCAGTTTGTTATTTGTTTTTTACCTTGAATTTGAAATTCACTTTGAATTCTCACTAAAGTAAATAACCGGTAAAGGTTCCTGTTCCAACACTGTTCTGTTTTAGTTCCCATAACCCACCCACAATGGTGCCATATAAGCAGGTCAGTACCAGACGCCTGGAAAAGGGGCAGGTCCCATTTCAATCATGACTGTTAGGAGGCTGAGTTCCTGAACCTGTCCATGTTTGGCTGATATTTTTGTGTTATCGTAGGATCTGTACTTGTTCTCTTTCCATGTTCACTTGTTATCATCTGAAAGTGCCAGATGACCACCATCAACTAGTCCAAGACTCTGCAGCTGAAGATAATTCTTAAGAAGAATGGCTGATTTCTCCATAAGCATTTTCTTCTTTGCATCGATAATCCATCTCTATAAGCAGTGCCACAATAGCAGTAAAATATTTGATGCTTAAATATTTGTGGTATTTGTTCCTTATATTAATTAATCTAATGTTGGCTGTTCATTTGTACTGGGGATATGTAACTATTTTAAGAATGGAGCATCTTTCAGGGTTCCGTGAACATGTTCCGTGAAATGTTTCCATTTTTTGTTAAGAGTAGTCACCCTTGCAGTTGTGATTTTAGATACTTGATGCATTCATCCATCTGCTGGCTACGGAACTGTGAATACCAAGTCATTTCATGCAGGTCTACACACAGCTTTGAGATAATAACTTTCAGTCAGTCTGAACATAAAACATATTTGAAAAGGATACCAACTGCTCAAAAACTTTTCAGCCATCATTTTAAATTCCCCGTGTAAAGAATTAATATTAACACAGAACTCTTTGCTTCTTACATCTTCCAGCATTTTATATCCCAATAAAAGTTTCTTTGCAACAATTCATATGTCTACTTATACTGCTTGTTGAGCAGTTCACACGTTGTAGACGAAGCAACGTAAGTCTTAAAAGAGGATCGTTATCCACAAATGTGTACATGATGTGATCCACTTAAATTGGTTTATTTTAAAATTAAATGTATATGTTGTGCTTGCAAATCAAAATGTGATATGTGAATTGTGTGAATTTTCAGAAATTCAAAGTCAATTTAAAGTGTATTTCACATTTTAGGCCAAAATAATGAGAAAGAAAAACGTGAAATTTACATTAAATTCATTTTGGATACCAAAACATTAAAGAACCATTCCTGATACTATAACAATGTAATCACAATTAGGTTGTTATGGTGCCAGGAGGTCCCGGATGCCATCTTGCCATAAGGAAAGCATGTTAAGTTAAAGAACAGCTGACATCTTACATTTGCTCTGCCCAGCAACTTGCTATGAAGGTTCAAGACTTCAATCAGGAAGCCTCCGATTGGGTACTACTGATAAACTGTGAACATCAGCCAACACTTTCAGGCTCTTACTAGATCCCCATTCATAATACTGAGTGAAAAAGATACCTTTTACCCACAATTTTATGGACGTATAGTAAGGCTCTCAGCCTTTCAATGGCGTCCAGACTTACCACAAGTGAGTCTTATCTTAAGGGGCTAAACCATTCATGAATAGTTTAACCCCAAACTTTAATGACCAAGCCCATTTGCTATGCCCAGCTACTTCCTTCAGATGTTCGAGGGTTCAGTCAAGAAAATGTTACGTATCTTTTTCACCCAGTTTTCTCAGCAGGGATCTTGAGATAGGCTAGGTTGAGAACATCAGCTGTCACACACAGCGTACCAACTGAAACCAGTTCATAGGAAGTTCACCTTTTAGGAAGGTGCTGGGCAGGGAAAAAAGGTGCCATCTTGGAATGTTTTTTGGCAATTATCCTTTTAACCATTTAACTCCTCAAGATATGATGGCACCTATGACCCCCTGGCACCATAAAAACTTAATTGTGATTCATTTGATGTTTGTAGTGTCCATTTAATACAAGGGATCTTACTAGCACAACCTGTGTAGAAATAACCCCAGCAGTACATACTGCTGCTTTGCTAGACTGCGTTTCCTCTTGTTTTAATCAATTAGCGCCAATGAATGAACATAGGAGTTTATTTTAAAAAAGCAATATCCTTCCCACAGGGCTGCTGATGCTGAATGCAGTTGGCTATATTTTTCATACATTTCATTAGGTCTTTTCATAACAAGTTAAAAAGGATTATCGTGACTGTGTGCAGAAGATGTAACAGTAGTAAACAGAGCGGTAATGTTCATTTAAATGACAAGGAGCTTAGAACTAAGCTAACAGAATAGCATTCCCCCTTTATTTTGGATATGGTTAGAATGAGGAAGATTTCATAGTTCTACATTAACAGAAAAATATAAAAAAAATAAAAAATATGAATATATATTGTACTCTTTTAAAGGATCTCTGCTGTTACTTGAATCAAATTAAAACAGTATTACCACCTAAATAAAATTTAAAATGCCAGCATTATGACTGTAAAGGTATTATGGGAGATGTAGTCTAAAACATCTGGAGTGCGAAAGGTTACCTATCCTTGCTATAGTCAGTTTAGTTATAACAATCACTTGTATGACTGTTTTCAGTATGGCAGTCATTGTGCAATTACTTTGCAATGTTCAAAGCATAATAAAATTACTGATAAGAAAATAAAACTAAACATCAACAAGAAACAAGACAAATCTAAATCTTAACCCCTTAAGGACCGGTGACGGTTCAGGACCATCATCAACATTTTTGTGTTGCCGACCGCTGATGGTCCTGAACCATCACAACGGTCAGATGTACTTACCCGATCGCCGTCGTTCCCCCAGCGGCGATCGGAGTTGCTCCCGGTGTGCGGTGACCTCCTGCAGCCCAGATAGTCTCCCCATGGCGGATTAGGACCCCTGGGGCCATGTGATCGCTCAACAGAGCGATCACATGGTCACAATAGGTGTCCATGTGTCTGCTTGCAGGGGGTCTGTCTGTGCTGACAGGCAGTCTCCCTGCTGGTGTAAAATAAAAATAAAGGTTTATGTCAATAAAAAAAAAAATTATATATGTTATATCTATATAATATATGTCTATATATCATATATATAATGTCATACTAAGTGTATTTTTATATTAATATATACATATATTAATATAAAAATACACTTATAATTAAATTACACACGTATATATATATATATATATATATATAATAACTATATATATTGTATATATATATTATTATAAAATACAAATAATAAGTAAATTAAATAAAAAAATGTAAAAATAATAATAAAAATTTACAAAAATATATATATCTATATGAAATTTTATTCTAACTGTATTTTGATATTAATATATAAAATTATATCAAAACACACTTAGAATTAAATTGTATATATATCTATGTATATATAAACAAATAAAAATAATACGAAATATACATATGTCCATATACAAAATGACATAAATAATTATATAAATATACACGTAGACTTCAAATATATAAGTATGCATATATATTTAAATTCTACGTGTGTATTTATGTAATATTTTTACATAATTAAGTAATTTTATTAATTGCAATTTGAGGGACCTGCCTGCCAACCCAGGCCAAAAGTCCAGAGAATTTAATTTGCTAGCAATGTATTTTACCCTGTAACTTTCTATGACACCCTACAAACTGTACATGGGTGGTACTGTTTTACTTGGTAGACTTAGCTGAACACAAAAATTAGTGATTCAAAACAGTAAAACATAACACAGCGATGATATATTCAGTGAAAGTTACTTTTTTTGCATGTTTCATTCACAAACAGCACTTTTACTGATGATATAATTGTTGTGATACATTTTCCTGTTTTGAAACACTAATATTTGTGTTCAGCAAAGTCTCCCGAGTATAACTGGCCAAAGTTAGCGTTTTTTGCATTTTTTTAACACACAAACAAATATGAATGCTAACTTTGGCCAGTGTTTGTGACTAAATGGCTACTAAAAAGGACTGGACATACCCCATATTGAATACCCTGGGTTGTCTACTTTAAAAAAAAAATATGTACATGTGGGGTGTTATTCAGAGATTTATGACAGATAATAGTGTTACAATGTCACTATTGATACATTTTAAAAATGTATGTTTTGAAACCACAATATCCTCCTTGTACTTATAGCCCTATAACTTGCAAAAAAAGCAAAAAAGCACTTAAACACTGGGTATTTTTAAACTCAGGACAAAATTTTGAATCTATTTAGAAGTTTTTTTCATTAGCTTTTGTAGATGAGTAAAAGATTTTTCAAGTAAAAGTTAAAAAAAAAATATTTTTTCATCATAATTTTTTCTTTTTTTTTTTAAATTAAATTACATGAGATTATATAATAATGGTATGTTAAAAAAGCCCTTTTTGTCCTGAAAAAAACAATATATAATATGTATGGGAACAGTAAATTAGAGAGCGGAAAATTACAGCTAAACACAAACACCACAAAAGTGTACAAAGAGGCCTGGTCGCAAATGTACAACATCGCAAAAACACTCCGGTCCTTAAGGGGTTAAACAGTCCAAGTGTGTGTGATAGTGTTGCTGATTGAAAAGAATTCAATATACACCTTTGCATTACTAGTGCTCATTCTTCAGTTGATGTTTAGGGTATTTCATAAAAAAAGAAACCATAGATGATTGATGCATAGATTTAATTGTAATTATTATTATTATTATTACGGTATTTTGGGAAACAGACTGTAAATTGATATATTTTTTAAAAGGTTACTACAATCACCATGACAATTACTGCTTTTAGAAGTGGTCATGGTGGTATGAGTCTGTACATGCGGCTGTTTAACACAAAGCACTGCACATCCAGAGATATTTGCACTTGTGTGCCATTGACCAGTTGCACCACCAGCACACATGACTTTGGTTGGCGAATGTAAATTCTTTTTTTTTTTTTTATCCTATATTTTGGCTGTGCATGAAAATAACAGGCAAGTGTAATGTGCCACAAAAGCACGCATATAATTTTCCATCAAGATTCACATTTTGGCACGAGAGCACTGCACATTTTTTGTTTTAAATGATTTGTTACAAGCTATAAACAAGGGTACGAAGTAGCATGGTCGAATAAGTAGACAAATAAGTAAATGACCACTGGAGGTAAGCAGAATTTGTACGATAAACAGACTCTGTGTGAGGGTATGTGGGGAGGAAAGGCAGTGAAGGGCAAATTTGCTGCAGTGTAAAGCTAAGATCCCTGCATAACACTAAAATAATTTGCAAAATGCAGCTCAGCATGCAAAAACACAAAATCACGAAAATAAATCATAACAGGTGCTCAATAGGTACTAGCATGGGAGAGATTGGTAAAGTATGATACCAGAGATTAAGTCTTGGACCCCATGCTTCATTCAACCGATTCCCTGCATGGGTTGAGCAAAGTCCCTCTGCTGTAACTTCTATGGCAAGCTTAATGGGACTCCAGCGTGGACACGTCGGATCGTCATGTTGCAGTAGCCAGAACCTGGTAAACAAACTTTGCCATGGCTGAACCTGTGCAAGCTGTTATCACTGGAGAACCAGAGACCTCCTTTCAGTATATGGGGTTGCCCCCAGCTACCAGTGCCTGCGTGTTTCTGTTTCCCGCCGGCATACAGGCAGTGGAGTTCAATAGTCTGGCCCGGGCCTCTGGTCATTCTTCGTGCTCGTGATCATTGTTGCCTGGAGCGTACCATCCGAGATAGTGGCTTGTGGGCGGTGACTCGCCTTCCTCCAAAGCGTTGCCCGGGGAAGCGGGGGTGAGATGGCGAGGCAGGGTTTATGTATAAACGAGCTGTTGCACGTTTTATTATCTGAAGGTGGGGCCGATGGCGGGGTGGGCATGCCGCCATGTTGAGTTGCGACCCAGCGTCGGATCAATGGGCTGTCCCTTCGTCTTTTACCTCGGGTGCAGCAGGTGAGTTACAAAGGGTGGCTCTGTGTTCCAGGCGCTTCCAGAACTCTTGGCATATGTGGTCGAACCGCGTCTCAAAGCGGGCTTTCCATGTCTGGAGCTCCGGTTCCCTTTGAGACTGTGGAGGTTGTGGCTCATGGCCATCTTGGGTTCAGCCTGCATACTTTGTTCCGGCAGGAGACACTTACTGCAGGTATATGAGCTTCACCAATGGGGACCAGGATAACCCCCACCGGTCCAGGGGGGGGTTGCAGGGTTCCAGGAGGGTTGTTGCTCAGAGAGGTCCCCCGGTCGGAAGATCGGCCGTCTCCCCCGGCCTTTAGGCCTCCGTCTGCTCTAGGCCGCATATATGTGGTGTGGGATATCTTGATATAAAATCACAAATCGGGTATGCACGAGTTCCCACTCGATTCAGCAACGAGCGACAGTTGTGTAGAGCTCCAAATTTCATGATTTTTGTCAGTTATAGCAGAGTTTAAGCTCATTTGTGCCAGAGCTCTCTGTAAGCATGTCTGCTTGGTTCGGCAGTCAGGCCCTGCCCCCCGGCGAATGTAAATTCTATGCAAAGTTCAAGTCTGTTCTCATCGCATACAGACATGCAGACTTTCTACCCTTGCAGGGAGCCTTTTAAGTTGCAGTGAATATTACAATTATTATGTATTAAAGGATCTTTTTGGTAGCAACCCTTTTTCCTCTAGTTTCATTATCAGGATGACGTGATGGTGTGGCTGTGTTATAGTATTAAGCAGAAAACAAAACACACCCATATTAGGAGCACACTAGGCATTAGACAAATGAAAGTTGAAGAACAAAAGATACAATTTGGCAATAATGTCCATTAAAGGATAAAGCAACTATAGAGCTGAGGGGTCTACATTACAACCTAATATATACTGATATGGACAAGAGCTGTGAGGTGGCCAGAGGCACCGGAAGTGAAGGGGTGACTGGGTTAGGGCTCTTCAAAAGCCCAAGGTCTAATTTTAGCATAACATGTTGTTAGCCGCAAGCTCTTGTTGCGTGGCTGTCTAGGGACTCTGAAGGGGGCTGCGATACAAATTTATTACAGTCGCGTATAGTGTGTGAAATCACCAATTTCTGACACTATGTGAAAGAGACTCCATATTGCCTGTTATGTAGTGTGCCAGAACTTCACAGATTTCATGTAAGCACCACACAATATATACTCATGCAACAACTGTTATAAAATAAACAGTACAGTGCAATATGTCAACAGAATGGAGTAATGACACTTTTACAGCTAGCACTCACTATAATGTAAAATTTATGTAACCTTAAAGGTGCCTCCCGTTAAGGTATTGGGGGCTAACGCATTTCATTAAGCTAAGTAATAATATATTTAGCTTTTTTTCACTTCGCTTTTGTTTAGGTGAAGGTAGTTATATTGATGCACTCTGGGGGGCTGGGGAGATTAGCTGAGGGGAACATAGTTTGGCTGGGAACATCATCACTAAAGTTTTGGCACTGTGGAATTGTATACCAGAACTTTCAGCTAGTGGTTCCAGCAGCACTTGACTGATTTATTATTCCCCGTGTTTTGAGTTTGGCAATTGTAATACAGGGACAGGTTTGTGGCCACTGTGGAGGTGGTATGTGGGAATGTAGAGCTGTTGTGGGGATTTTTGGAGCTGTGGAGAGGGAATGTGGTTCAGCTTGTGGAGCTGTAGAAGGGGAATGTGGAGCTATGAAGGGAGATATGGAACTGTGGACAGGGAACGTGGAAGGTTTACGTGGAGCTGTGCAGTGGATATGTCAAGCTGGCTGTATGTAGTGTTGCCAATTTGCAAAATAAAGAGATGCTTGTTGCCCCCTCCCCCAATGTTTTTCCCATCAAAGAAGATTGCCAGAACAGTAAGGGAGGGAGACCGAAAAATGATGACAAAGGTAATGGTAAGACACTGGAAACTTATATATTATTAATGTGCAGCAAATTTTAACATTAGGCAAGCACTCCCTCTCACTATATCCCAAATGTATAGTATAATATGTGTGCTTGTGAGTTACTATGGTTGTGTATCTATGTCTCTATGTATGCATTTGCAGGTGTGTTTCTAGGTGTATGTGTGTCTGTCTTTATATGTGTGCATCTGTGTGTGTCTTTATGTGTTTGACTGTGTATGTATGTAAGTGTTTTACTGTGAGCTTGTGTTGTGCCTTTATACACATATCTGTATTTGTCCGACTTTGTCTGCATGTGTGACTATTTGAACCTGACACAGGTGTTAAGAGGCATTTGCTGTAGTCAAGGGGTGGTGGTTTGGTAAGAGCTAGGAGTTTGACTTTGCAGGGGTCTACCAAATTCTGTTTTGGGCTCAAGCTCCCGGTATTTTTCAAATCTAGCAACACCCTTGGAGGTAGCACAGGCAAAGACAGATGAGGGGCCCTATGTAGCTCACTTTATTAAGAAACATGAATGGAGATATTTGGGCTATAAACCAGGTATGTCCAGCATTCTCGTTGAAAATAATTATAGAATCACGATTGGCTAAGAATATTGAGACACTATCTGTAACTGTGGACATAAACAATGCTCACCTATATGTTTTATTGTGTAATCATAATAATGTATTGTTTATTGTTATACTGCTTTAAAAATAGGATAAAACTTAAAAAAATAATAATTTCAGTATATAAATAAGCTTAAAGATTATTGTCAATTTCCTAACGAAAGAGATAAATAGCAAATAAAATGCCACTTATTAAACACTGGCACTTATACAACTTTGCAACCACTCTAGATGCTAGAAATATATGCATTAGATATTGAATAATGTGCATTAGATATTGAATACATACATGGGGTACAACTTATTGAAATAAATGTTTAATTTCCAACCTTTATTTATTTCAGCTTATGTTCTGCAAGAACTTTGCTTCCAAACAGTACACAGAGTTCCATGTTCCTTCCTTGAACACTGCTGGCAATTATATTGACTCAACTTGTTACTATACTTCAAGACAAATAATAGTATAATTTTTTTAATTTTTTTATTGTTTCTAATTTTCCAGCTGCTTGTCCTAATTTTCCAGTTTCTGTTTATTGTCTGATAAAACATAAGTTTCTGCAAGAAGACACTAGATGTAAGAAATCTTGCCTTGTATGGCGTTTGGCAGACTGCAAAACCTTCAGCAATACCAGCAGAAATATTGTTACTAAGTAGCTAACAACTAGTAGGATGATTCATTTGATCCTGTCTTTCAAGATTTACATTATTAGCCTTAACTCTAAAAGTAGTCCATACAAGGTCATGTCAACTGTAAGGTAGACCTGTTTTAACTCAGATTCTAAATGACAGGCTTACTTCCAAATAAACTTGCATCTTTGAGCAGCTATCTGGGTTGCATTAAGGCAGTCTATGTTCCTATCAAGTGTAACAGATACTGTAAACATTAAAGTATCTCATATCCAGTGCAGATAGCTACGATGGCAACGGCACCAAGTTTTTTTTTTATTATAAACAAGCTTGTGGTAATAATATTACAAGAGTGGTTGCAATAATCTTTAAGCCATCGGTTGACATTTATTAATTTTTCTTTCCTACAATAAAGGTCTCTCTTTGCAAATATTGACTCAGGTTGGGTTAATAAATCTAAATGACAACATCCGATGTTGTTCTCAAAATAGTTTTCAGAGGAACTGTTAGAGGTTCCCTGTACCGTTGGCAAAATAACTACTCTAAGGTTAAATATGAAGACAGCGGAAAGGTTGTTATAGGAAAAAGAGACTCTGTGTTTTCCTTTCACAACATTTCAAAATGTTCAAAATAATACAGGCTTATTGTCTCTAATTATAATGCCTTATTACAGCAGTTGCTCTGCAAACAAATGGGAATAGACCTGAATTTGGTGAGTTGGGGTTAATTTACTTGACATATGCATAGTTGCCTTGGTCGCCTTTTCAGCATATGCGCTACCAACCCAAAAATCTAAAGGATACTCGGACACTTTATTTTTGGGGAAATGATCACAGCTTTAATAATAAAATAAAACATATAAAGTATAAAAATGTAATTGTCAACATCCTTAAACATTGCATATCAACCCCAAATCCTTTAACAATTCTACCCCAGACAATGATCCACATAACCAATCCATGATACCACATTCTAACATATAATTTAACATATAACCACATAAACCATTCCCACCGAGGGCCTGATTTACCATATTCCACAATGTAGGGGTATACCTGAGATACACCCTACACCCAGGTTTGGAGTTACCCACGAGCAAATTAATGCTAGCTCATCCAGGTGCATTTTTCCCCTGTAACCTGTCCTTCATACTGTGCTGAAACATAATTTTTGCCAGAGATATCAGATCTTCACAAAATTGATAACGTTTCTTATCTGTTTAGATCTTGTTTGTCTGTGAATGTATGTACTGATTTTATAGCACACACACTCTTTTATACACGCCATGTGTACAATTGTTAATTAAAGAGATAAAAACTAAAATATCGGTGGAAATAAAACAAATTACCTTTTTCAGTATTAATTGAGTAAGATTGTGTGATGCTAGTTTAATTCCATCACTGAAATGGTCTATTTAGTGCCAACAAAACACTCAACATTTCTCAACATTAAGAAATGCTTTCCTATGGACACTTTGAATGCGCGCGCGGCACTTGCCACGCATGCACATTCGACTCCAGTGACGTCGGACGAGGGAGCTGACGTCGGACGGGGAGGAGAGGTCACCAGCGCAGAGGGAGCCCGGCGCTGGATTAAGGTAAGCTGCTGAAGGGGTTTTAACCTTCAGCGCCAAGGGAAGGGGGACCCTGAGGGTGGGGGGACCCTCAGGGCACTATAGTGTCAGGAAAACCGCTTTGTTTTCCTGATACTATAGTGATCCTTTAAGCTAAAGTTGTTTTAAAGGACAACTATAGTGCCAGGAAAACATACTCGTTTTCCTGGCACTATAGTGCCCTGAGGGTGCCCCCACCCTCAGGGTCCCCCTCCCGCCCGGCTCTGGAAGGGGGAAAGGGTTAAAAACTTACCTTTTTCCAGCTGAGAGCTCTCCTCCTCCGATCCTCCTCTTCTCCTCCTGGGCTGAATGCGCAGCGGTAAGAGCTGCTAGCATTCAGCCCGTCGCATAGGAAAGCATTTACAATGCTTTCCTATGGACGCTTGCGTGCTCTCACTGTGAAAATCACAGTGAGAAGCACGCAAGCGCCTCTAGTGGCTGTCAATGAGACAGCCACTAGAGGATTAGGGGGAAGGCTTAACCCATTCATAAACATAGCAGTTTCTCTGAAACTGCTATGTTTATTAAAAAATGGGTTAGCCCTAGCTGGACCTGGCACCCAGACCACTTCATTAAGCTGAAGTGGTCTGGGTGCCTAGAGTGGTCCTTTAATGTATATAGTTAAAGATTGCCACATACAATAGTGGAATCCTCAGTGAAAGGTCATGCTGTGCCTAGGATACGAGTATAGAAAGAACAGAGTAGTGAATGGATGTGACAGTTTCAGAGGCCCAGACTAGAATTGGTCTTTCTACATGCTCGTACCTATGTGTTTCTCAAGTCCTCATAAACACAATAGCAATGTGACCAAATGTATATCCTGAATCTGAGATGACAGTATTGGTTGGAAAGTAAGGGTCTTTCCTCATAGAAATGCTGCACAGGAACATATTGAAGCAAATTCTAATAATAAAAATATAATATAATATTGCAGTTACTTTTGAACTTTGTGTATTCCCTTGTCCTATAGAAATAATCGAATCACACAGATATTTCTGTTAAACCAGAATTTGATATGAAATTAGCAGATTCCTGTGGCTATTAATTTTGAACATTATATTTTATTAAATTTGTGACACCGCATGCATGTATTGGTTTGTGCTTTTATATTGTTGCTATTAGAATACATGCAGGCTTTTGTTTATTTCTGTTCTAAATAGTCACTTTTCATGCACAGAAAGGTTTAACAGCAGAAATGTTAATTGCCACAGGGATCCAATGATTAGATACTATTAATAGCTTTGTCATATATTCTATTTATAAAGCCCATTATAAGATTAGTTGAGGACGCAGTGGCGTCGCTAGGGGGGGCCATGCCCCCCCCCCTACATCATGCAGTGCCCCCTCCTTGGGCCCCCCCAATTGAAATTGAAGTCGGGAGCACAGAGTCTCCCTTCAGAAGCTGCAGCTGCACTGTCAGCTTTCTGTTCCATCGTTTTCCCATGTGTGGCCAGAGGGGGCGCTGTGCTGGGAGGACTTCCTCCTCGCTCATAGAGAGCAGCGCAGGGGAGTGACAGGGAGAGGAAGCTCAGCTTTGCACAGATGCACCCAGGCAGCTGCAGGTAAGTGGGAGTCATTGTGTGTGGTTCAGTCTCTGTGTGTGGGGGCTCAGTCAGTCTGTCTGTCTGTGTGTGGGGGCTCAGTCAGTCTGTGTGTGTGTGGATGTGGGGTTCAGTCTCTGTGTGTGTATGGGTGTGAGGGGGGTCAGTCTGTGTGTGTATGGGGGGTCAGTCTGTGTGTGTATGGGTGTGAGGGGTCAGTCTGTGTGTGTATGGGTGTGTGGGGGTCAGTCTGTGTGTATGGGTGTGAGGGGGAGGGGGGTCAGTCTGTGTGTGTGAGGGGGGTCAGTCTGTGTGTGTATGGGTGCATGTGTGGGGTCGGTCTGTGTGTGGGGGTTCAGTCTCTCTGTGTGAGTGGGGTCAGTCTGTGTGTGTATGGGTGCGTGTGTGGGGTCAGTCTGTGTGTGGGGGTGGAGGTCCAGTCTCTCTGTGTGTGGGGGGTCAGTCTCTGTGTGTGGGTGTGGGGGTCAGTCTGTGTGTGTGGGTGTGAGGATCAGTCTGTGTGTATGGGTGTGTGGGGGGTCAGTCTGTGTGTGTATGGGTGTGAGGGGGTCAATGTGTGTGTATGGGTGTGTGGGGGGTAAGTCTGTGTGTGTATGGGTGTGAGGGGGGTTAGTCTGTGTGTGTATGGGTGTGAGGGGGGTTAGTCTGTGTGTGTATGGGTGTGAGGGGAGTCAGTCTGTGTGTGTATGGGTGTGAGGGGGGCCAGTCTGTGTGTGTGAGGGGGGTCAGTCTGTGTGTATATGGGTGCGTGTGTGGGGTCGGTCTGTGTGTGGGGGTGGGGGTTCAGTCTCTCTGTGTGAGTGGGGTCAGTCTGTGTGTGTGTATGGGTGCGTGTGTGGGGTCAGTCTGTGTGTGGGGGTCCAGTCTCTCTGTGTGTGGGGGGGTCAGTCTCTGTATGTATGGGTGTGGGGGGTCAGTCTGTGTGTGTGTATGGGTGTGTGTGGGGTCAGTCTGTGTGTGTATGGGTGTGTGGGGGGTCAGTCTGTGTGTGTATGGGTGCGTGTGTGGGGTCAGTCTCTGTGTGTGGGGGATCAGTCTGTGTGTGTATGGGTGTGAGGGGGGTCAGTCTGTGTGCGTATGGGTGTGAGGGAGCCCAGAAAAGCCAGAACCATTCTCTGATCCTCAGTCACAGGAATATGACATGCTCCACCAACTCCCATACTGGCTTAAATGCCTGAAGAATCCCCACAAGGTGCTGGTCAGTGTTCTACCCCTGGAAGGCATAGGATGAACGGTGATTGGTGATGCGAGCTATAAAACGCTCAATCTGCCATATTGCGCTCACTTAAGTGACTATGCTATCTAGAGATTTTCTGGGGAGGTTGTTTACCACAATGGATGCAATCTGTTGCTATACGTTATTAGTTTTCTTGTTCTCACAGCTTGGACCATGGCCCCTTAATGTGCATACTATATTAACGGGGGGAACTCCTGGGGAATCACTTTAGCCATGTTGCTTCTCATGTAACTCCTGCTATACTTTATAATCTTGACTCACCATATTGTCAGTCACATTAATCTGCCTAATTTGCTTTTCTTCTATGCCTCACCTGCTGACATATGCTATCTTAACCTTTGTCCTATATCAAACACTTTGCAGCCTTATCATAGAAACATATAGAATGTGACGGCAGATAAGAGCCCATCTAGTCTGCCCAATTGTTTAAATACTTTCATTAGTCCCTGGCCTCATCTTATAGTTAGGATAGCCTTATGCCTATCCCACGCATGTTTAAACTCCTTTACTGTGTTAACCTCTACCACTTCAGCTGGAAGGTTATTCCATGCATCCACTTCCCTCTCAGTAAAGTAATACTTCCTGATATTATTTTTAAACCTTTGCCCCTCTAATGTAAGACTGTCCTCTTGTTGTGGTAGTTTTTCTTCTTTTAAATATAGTCTCCTCCTTTACTGTGTTCATTCCCTTTATGTATTTAAATGTTTCTATCATATCCCCCCGTCTCGTCTTTCCTCCAAGCTATATGTCACAAACTCCCCTTACCACGTGAGTTTGCCACAAGCTCCTGGAGGAGCCTGCTTGCCAGCCTCCTGCCCACAAACTATGGGCCCTGCAGTGAAACCTGTAAAAGACTACCAAACTTGACCAACTGTTAGCACTGATTTCATGAAACTGTTTTGGGCATAGGACCATGTGCACAGTTGGTCAAAATGATGACTTCCATGAAAATCCTGAACCGATCTGGGTGCTTTTTGGATATTTTTGTCACCCAGATCGGGGCTATCAGGGGATGTAACATTTGTTGGGTTTTGATGTGTTTAAAGGTATTTTGGGGTTTTATAATATTATATGTGTTTCTGTGCCTGGAGATAATTGAGTTAGTTCAGTTCCTGACTCAATTATCTCTCAGGCACAGAGGAGGAGTTTGTAACTTGTAACTATCCCCCTCTCAGGTCCAGAAGAGGGATTATCCTGTTCATGTGTGTGAGTGTCAGGGGCGTGCTTAATTGTGTCTGAAATTGTAAAATCAGGCCATCTGGCCAGATTAAAACATTCCAGCTTGTGCTCCCAGAACTATGTGTCATCTGGTTACTGGGAGGGGAAAGGGCTAATCATTAATCACTGTTCCAGTGTGGAGGATTCAACGGGGAAGGTCCTTGTAAAGACTAGAGCTTCCAGGACTGAGCGTCGTCCAGTGCCTGGGGGTGGATAGAGCGAGTTCCCCATTCAGCTCCAGGAAGGAGGGGTTCCAGGACCCCAGTCAAGCCATGACGACTGTGGGCAGAAGTGCTGTGGTTTGTCCCCTGTTCCAGCTGGGAAGCGGTCCTTGGCGGAGGTACCCAGCCGGGGAACAGGGAGTTCCTTTAACCTTTCCTTGTAAGTTTTATCCTGCAATCCATGAACCAGTTGAGTAGCCCTTCTCTGAACTCTCTCTAAAGTATCAATATCCTTCTCCTTCCAGTACTGTGTACAATACTCCAAGTGAGATTTCACCAGTGTTCTGTACAATGGCATGAGCACTTCCCTCTTTCTACTGCTAATACCTCTCCCTATACAACCAAGCATTCTGCTAGCATTTCCTGCTGCTCTATTACATTGTCTGCCTACCTTTAAAGGACCACTATAGTGCCAGGAAAACAAACTCGTTTTCCTGGCACTATAGTGCCCTGAGGGTGCCCCCACTCTCACGAACCCCCTCACGCCGGGCTGAAGAGAGAGGAAGGGGTTAAATCACTTACCTTTCTCCAGTGCTGGGCTCCCTCGGCACTGGGGACTCTCCTTCCGACGTCATCGGCTGAATGCGCACGCGCAGCAAGAGCCGCGCGCATTCAGCCAGTCCATAGGAAAGCATTCTCAATGATTTCCTATGGAGGCTGGTGTCTTCTCAATGAGCCAGCCACTAGAGGCTGGATTAACCCATATGTAGACATAGCAGTTTCAAAGGATCGCGGGAACAGGGAGGAAAGGTAAGGATTGTGGGAAGATTGCTGTGACCACCGGAAACGAAGCACATTTTGCTCCTCCGCTGGTCACTGCTGGTCGCGGCGTAGGAAACCTCCATAAGATAAATAGTCCCTACTTTTTCTTAAGTTTTAATGAAAACTAGAGCAGATAGGAAGAAATGAAGAACAGATCCTGAGAGAGGGAGATAAGAGAAATTGATTGGGGAAAGGTAAGTTCGGCATGACAATGCCGCTTTACTAATGATTGGTTAAATAAATCTGTTAATGGTTTTGCTAGTACACCACTAAGCTCTTTTCATAACTTTGTGTGTATTTCATCGGGTCCCATTGACTTATTTGTCTTTACTTTTGACAGTTGAAATAGAACCTCTTCCTCTGTAAACGCACATGTTACAAATGACTCATTTGTCCTTTTTCCTAACTGAGGCCCCTTTCCTTCATTTTCATCTGTAGAAACTGAACAAAAATATTAATTGAGGCGGTCAGCTAGACCTTTATCCTCTTCTACATACCTTCCTTCTTTTGTTTTTAATCTAACTAATCCTTGTTTTACTTTCCTTTTCTCATTTCTGTATCTAAATGTTTTGTCTCCTTTTTTACTGACTGTGCTATGTTCTCTTGTGTGTGTGATTTGGAAGCTCTTATAACTTTCTTAGCCTCTTTCTGCCTAAGCTTATAGATCTGTCTATCTTCCTCACTCTGTTTTTTTTTTAGAATTACTAAATGCTAACTTTTAGTTTTTTTACTATTTTGGCCACATCTGCGGAGTGACAAGCCTAATGCAATTTTCTGTTGCCTTCACCAGTGCAACTTTAAAATAATCCGATTTCTCTTGGACTCTATTTAAATTGCTCCAGTCTGATAATGACTCCTTTACAGTCTGTTTTACTAAAGTCTAAAACTTTTGTTTTTGTGTGGTGTGACTCAGTCACTGTTCTTATATTAAACCACACTGACTGATGATCACTGGATTCTAAACGTTCACCTACAGTAATATCTGATGCCAAATGGATTTTTAATTTAAATTTTTTTTTTATTGATTATTTTTTTTTGTAGTGCGATATGATTTCAGGCAAGCGTGATATGCCACAATAGCAATATGAAGCATTTTACAAGGGACAAGGTGGCACATTGTAGTACTGCACTTTTTTAGAATAATCATGCTAAGGCATAAGTAAACAGACTATATAACAGATTGATATGTCAGAGTGTAATTAACTAGCAATACTTGTGAGTGATTGTCATGCTTATAAAACTTACGAGTTGGAGTAAGTGCTTGGCTATTAGTTACAGACTTTGCACAGACTGGATAATAACAGGCTAGGTAGTGTGTCAGTTAAAGGGACACTATAGTCACCCAGACCACTGCAGCTCAATGAAGTGGTCTGGGTGCAATGTCCCTCAGGTTTTAACCCTTCAGATGTAAACATAGCAGTTTTGGAGAAACATTTGGGGTTAAGCCAGCCTCTAGTGGCTGTCTTCTGGACAGCCACTAGAGGCGCATCTGCATCATATTATGCCTCCATCGCACAGAACGTCCATAGGAAAGCATTGATAAATACTTTCCCATAGACTGCTTGAATGTGCGAGCGGCACTGATGTTGGCGGAGGAGGAGAGGTCACCAGCACTGAGGGATCCCGGCGCTGGAATAAGGTAAGGGGGCACACTCAGGGCACTATAGTGTCAGGAAAACCGCTATGTTTTCCTGACTCTATAGTGATCCTTTAAAAAAAAACAAAAAACAATCACTGCTGAATTCTCTGATAGATCATGAGTGCACACATATAACCACTGGGTGCATGAGAGGAACGTAGAAAAGAAAAAGGGTTTGGAGAATAGGTTAGGTGTAGCTAATTACACAGAGTCCCATTGTGACTTTCTGCATGGTTGGCAGGTGGGCAAGTCTCTGTGTAGCAGGAAGCCTCCATGCCGGGTCATCCAATGCCGCAGGTAGGCCATAGATTGTAGGTCAGGGTCTCGCAAGGACCGGTACTCTTCCCTTCTAGCTCAGAGTCATGTGCCTTCTGCATTTCGTCTGGTTTCATAGAGTGGAGTAGGCCACCAAGTACAGTGTCCCTGTAACTACCGCTACGGGCCTTGAAGGGGGCTAGTACCCCTTGTCCATTGGTCCCCCATCTCATGGTGACAGGAGCTTGTGCCCACAGGGTCCCCATCATTCGAGCACCTCATGGGTGTATGGACGGCTGCCCAGAGTACAGTGTCCCTGTAACTACCGCTCTGGGCCTTGAAGGGGGCTAGTACCACTTGTCCATAGGTCCCCCATCTCATGGTGACAGGAGCTTGTGCCCACAGGGTCCCCATCATTCGAGTGCCCCATGGGTGCATGGACGGCTGCCCAGAGTTTGCTCCGGGTGGACCCCTGGCCCAGAAGAGAAACAAGTGCTGCACTCAGCTGCTCTGGATGGCCTCAGCGGCCGGGTCTATATCATTAAAGACGCCGGCCGCTGCAACTGTGTTTAACTTAAGGGTTTTCTCTTTAAACCTTAAAGGGCCAGATCATTACAAAGGATATGGGTGTGTTACACACACACGCTTGGTCACATGTTTCCCCACAGCTTATCAGGGAACATCTTAAGCTATTTAAACCTAGTTTGTCCATTTCTCGGTGCCCAGTTGTAGTTTCCATATTGGTTATCCAAGACCACATTCCTTGTATTGATTTCTTGTGTATCTGACCTTGGCTTCCCTTTTTGACTATCCGATCTCTGTATTCCTAGTATGTTTATTATGGGAGTGTTATACTTTGTAACCCTGTTGTGATTGGTGTATAACTTTGTGTTGGAGTCTCCAACAAGGTCCATGTGGGAGTACCCCTTGCATGGGGACTTGTATAGCCAGTGTGACACCATTAAAATCATTCCTGTTACACCCTTCATCTAGTTTCGGCTAATGTTTGGGTACCTGTCTACTTTGCTGGGAGAACACACTTGGGAAGCTGACAATCGTATGGAGAATTGTTCAAACTAACACCCGAACTGCGAGGTATACTCAGGCTCTAGCAGTTCGGGAAGAAATAGGCGAACGGGTATCTACTATACCAGCATTCGTTACATATCCCAGGTACTGATTTCATATCAAAGAGTTTGGGGTTTTTTTTCGTTTTTTTTTACTACAGTAGTAGTGTTTCACATTCATCTAAATAAATACTGGTTCTTACATTTATACTGGGAATAGACTATACCGTTAAATACTCTGCCAGAATATAATGGGACCCTACAATGGTGCCATCCAAGAAACTCCCCATCAGACATACATTAACATTAATATGAGGTCAAAACCTATAAAATGTACTTAAAGACCACTCTAACATTAAGGATATAAACATTTCTCTCAATATTTAGATTTATCCCCATCCACCCTGTAACAGATCACCTGGCACCCTGACTGGGTACCTCCTAGCTGGAACAGGGGACAAGCCGAAGCACTGCTTGCCCTAAGTCGCCGTAGCTTGACTCGGGCCCTGGAACCGCCACCTCCTTCCTGGAGCCGAAGGGAAAATTAGCTCTGATACCTCCAGGCACTTGATGACACTCAGTCCTGGGAACTCTGGAACCGAATTGGGAATTAGCTCTAGTCCTTACAAGGGCTTTCCCCGTTGAATCTCCTGCAAGCTGGAACAGCAGACACAGGAGCAAATCTTCTTTCCCTCCAATAACTCGTCAGCACACAGTTTTGGAGTGTAAGCAGGAATAGGGATGTTTAATGGGACACACTGGCTTTTATACAGTTTTCCCCACAAGGTTGACGCCCATGTGGACCTTGTGAGGCAAAGGACACAAAACATACAAGCCAATAAAAACAGTGCAACAGTGAAGGACACTCCCACATACAGCACACAAGCCCTCCCCTCTGCCTGTGAGATAAAGTAGTTAATACAATAACCTAATTATCCACAGGCAGAAAAACACACAATTTCCCCAAAGTACAGAAAACACCCCAGAACATAACATATCCCCATAAATATTTTATATAAGTTCCGTTCGAAGGCATGAACGTGGGCCGTTCATGCCAATAGTCAATGTTAAAGTGGCGTTTGAATTGTCGAACACCGTTCGACTCCAGTCGAAGTGTCGAAGTTCTGGAGAAGGTAAAGTTCAGCGGGGTTGGTGGCATCGCGTGTCTGATTTGAGTTCCATGAACTCGAAGACAAAACACAGCTGAACACGTTCGTCTAAACAAGATGGCCTCCGCCATGTTGTAACGGATCGACGGGCACCCCGACTGGGTACCTCCATTGAAGGATGCTCCTAGCGCTTCCTGAGGACTCCAAGCACTGCAGCAGACACCATAACCACCGTAGACTCCTCCAGAGAGCAAGGCAGGAACAAGCTCTTACAAGAGCTTAGTAATGATTTAGCAAAGGAGTATGACAAGCATAGCAATCCCTTGTAGCAGATTCCCCCAATAAGAGACGGCACTCCAAATTGAGGGTGAAGTAGAACTCAAGCTTTTAATCAAAAATACAAACATAGTACAAACATAGTACCGCCCACAGGGTTTTTAAAGTGCAACCAATCAATACATGCAATACATCACATTCACATAAGACTTAAATTTTCAGAATCAACATACTCCAAATACAAACATACTCAAAAATCAGACAATTTCTTCCATTGGTTTAAAAGTTAGGTCGAAGTCCTTTGTGACCACTTAAGCATGGCCTCTATCCTGGAGCTAATTTTCTTAACTGGGTGTGGTAAGCCAACTATCTCCAGGTACAGAAAAATTCTCTATTCACTACAACAGCAAAAATACACAAAAATACATAATTCCTATCATACTGAACAGAACACCCACATTCAACCTATCCCCAGATGGCTTGGATCTGAGCACTCAATATATCCAAACAGCGCTCAGATCCCCCAAACACAGTCAAATCGCTATGGGATTTAAGTCTAGCTTGGGCTGATGAGAGGGTCCATAGTCACAGGGCAGGAGGCTGGCAATCAGTCTTCTCCAATGCCCAGTGGCGAGGCTGGTTCCGCCACACACGTGTTCAAATGTCGAATGGCGGCTGTATCCGAAGTGCTACTTTGAACGTGTAAAACTGTTCCAATATAATTTAAAGGGTCAGAAACAGTGTTTTAAAATCCAATATGCCCCAATAGTGCTTTTAAATGGCAATACATCCCAGGGGCCATAGTCACAGGGTAACATGCTGGCAAGTAGTCCCCTCCAAGAACTCATGGCAAACTCCCTTGAAAAGGGGAGTTTGTCACACACCCCTACCCTAACATAAACTTTAAATTTTAAAAGAAATAAGATTTTCTTAGCTTTAGTTCCATAATGTGATGGTTTCTGTTTTCACCGCAGATGCCAATTCTCTCCGGCTAAAATTATCTTTACCTATGAAACAATCAAATGCTTCTCCATTAAGCTGTAGTGGTTCTGGTACTTACAGTGTCTCTTTAAATCAGTTTGTTGCCATACGTATGCCTGGAACGTTCTTTCAAGAGTCGTACTGTTGTTTGTGTGTCCACAAATTTAGTGACGTATTTCCCTCCATTTAAAGCTGTAGTGGATTCCTTTATTTTGCAAGATTTTCTTTGGCTATGGTTCTGGTGGCTCCTTCCGGTATTGCTGATCCGTTTGTCATTTATTTCCTCATATCCTGGCTTTTATTTTTTCTTCTTTTTTTTCTTCAGTTGTCCAGTTGTTTGGATATGAAATCTCAATTCCATTCACCAAAATGTATCCCTAATTCAAAAAAATTAAAAAAAAGAAATTGCTCTTTGCTATCATGGAAAATATGTCTATCTATCTATAGGCATTATATACTTAACTATGCACATAATACGCATTATGTAACTATGCAAAACTATATTATAAATACTGTTTACACATACACACTGTATACATATATAATATATAAATCTTATATGCTAATGATTTACTCTAGTCATATACTCGATATCAAAACTCTACACAAGCTGTATACATTGTATGCACTCTATACTCTATGTGTATATGTAGATTATATACTCTATGTATACATGTTATGCTTAAATGCACTATATACTCTACATTCGCTCTATACATATATACACTATATATCCTGTGTATTCTATATACAATTTGAAATGTATAGAGGTATACACCTAATATACAATATATATACTACATTCAATAGTTATATACTGTATATTTACTTGTTATGCTTAAATACACGATGCCCTCTACATACACTATATACATCTATACATATATACACCATATCCTGTGTATTCTATATACAATCTGCCATGTGCACAGGTATACACCGAATATACAACATATATACTAAATTCAATAGTTACATATGCTATATATACTTGTTATGCTTAAATGCACTATACACCTTATACATCTATACGTATATACACCATATATCCTGTGTATTCGATATACAATCTGCAATATACACAGGTGTACACCGAATATACATTATATATACTACATTCAATAGTTATATACTTGTTATGCTTAAATGCCTTATACACTCTACATGCACTACATACAAATATACACCATATCCAGTGTATTCTATATACAATCTGCCATGTGCACAGGTATACACCGAATATACAACATATATACTAAATTCAATAGTTACATATGCTATATATACTTGTTATGCTTAAATGCTCTATACACCCTACATACACCTTATACATCTATACATATATACACCATATATCCTGTGTATTCGATATACAATCTGCAATGTATAGAGGTATACACCGAATATACAATATATATATATACTACATTCAATAGTTATATATCCTATATATACTTGTTATGCTTAAATGCACTATACACTCTACATATACCTTATATATCTATACATATATACACCATATATCCTGTGTATTCTATATACAATCTGCAATGTACACAGGTATACACTGAACATACAATATATATACTACATTCAATAGTTATATACTCTATATGTACTTGTTATGCTTAAATGCACTATACACTCTACATGCACTATACACATATATACACCATATATCCTGTGTATTCTATATACAATCTGCCATGTACACAGGTTTACACCTAATATACAATATAAATATACTAAATTCAATAGTTACATACTCTGTATATACTTGTTATGCTTAAATGCCCTATACACTCTACATGTACTACATACATAAATACACCATATATCCTGTGTATTCTATATACAATCTGCAATGTATACAGGTATACACCTAATATTCTCTCTCTCTCTATATATATATATATATATACTACATTCAATAGTTATATACTTGTTATGCTTACATGCCTTCTACACTCTACATGCACTGCATACATATATACACCATATATCGTGTGTATTATATATGCAATCTGCAATATATATATAGGTATACATCGAATATACAGTATATATTCTACATTCAATAGTTATATACTCTATATGTACTTGTCATGTTTAAATACACTATACACTCTACATGCACTATATACATATATACACCATATATCCTGTGTATTCTATATACAATCTGCAATGTACACAGTTATACACCTAATATACAATATATATATATATATATATATATATATATATATACTACATTCAATAGTTATATACTCTATATATACTTGTTATGCTTAAATACACTATACCCTCTACATACACTATTTACATCTATACATATATACACCATATATCCTGAGTATTCTATATACAATCTGCAATGTACAGAGATATACATCGAATATACAATATATATATACACAACATTCAATAGTTATATACTCTATATTTACTTGTTATGCTTAAATGTCCTATATACTCTACATGCACTATATACACCATTTATCCTGTGTATTATATATACAATCTGCAATGTATAGAGATAAACATTGTATATGCAATATATATACTACATCCAATAGTTACGTTATGTATAATATAAAGGGTGGGCCAATATTGAGAGTAGGATTTGACAGGTAAAAAACTTGTTAGTAGTTGCATTTTTCAGTTGCAGGTACATAGTATAACTGAGTTATAAATTCATCATGGGTAATTTCATGGAGTTACAACGAGTAAAAGTAGTGGAATTTAAATCTCAAAATGGCAGGTCCATTATTTGAACTCAAAGAGCTTACCACCGGCACTTCAATGTAAGCTGCCACATTTGTCCATCCTTTGAGCTCCTAAATACTTCCGGTGTGGATATCTGAAGTTTTTTGTGTATATAAACAAACCGCGTACACTTGAGCAGATTAAGGAGAATATCCGTGCATAAATTCAAGCCTCAAACATTAGCTTTTGTTATGAACAATGCAATCAAAAGCGTCTGACTTTGCGAGGCGTAAAATGGATCTCATTTAAAAGATGTAATCTTCCGTACATAGTCAAGCAAATCTTCATATGCTGAGCATTCATTGTATGTAATATCATTGAAATTGCTTCATTCATGAAAAAAAGTTATTAACCCCTCAAACCCTACTCTGAATTTTGGCAGACTTTATACTATATATACAATCAAAATACATAAATGCACTCTATACTCTACACTATATAAATATTTATTCAACACACATATATACACTTTTAACACTATTGACTTTATGTATTTATACACTTTATATTTTATAAATATATATATACACTCTAAATTAACTTTATACATATTTTCTATGTATACTATATAAACGGTATTCACTATACACACATACATAATTCTATATAATTATATTCTCCATATAGCAAGGCAGTAAGGAAAGTCTGCATTATTTTCTTAATTAAGAAGGTGTGAAATACCCACAATGCACTTTCCTTACCTTCTCTTATTCATCTTTCTTGCATCCTGTACGCACTTAATCTCTTCATATATTAGACCATCTTGAAAATGGATCCATGTAATATTCTTCCCCTTCTTCTTGATCCTCTAGTCTCTCTTTGGCCCAGATTTTGATGAATATGTAGGGCCCTCGGATTGGTGTTTTGAAACATTTCATCTAGCCTAGTTTTAAGTTGTCCTCCTTGGCCCTTGACACCAGCTGTAAACAAGACAACCCTAGTTGAGTTGAACATTCTAATGTTGCTATGACTACTTTTGGTTTCATTTCAGTAGATGTAAATGATGTCATAAACGGTTTTGTGTTGCGTAGGGAAGGTCAGTGCTTCAGTGTCAAGCATGCAAAATGTGCAGTCTATTAACAGTCACTCAATCAATCAATCAATCTGCAATGAATGATATCAATGTAGCATTGATTGATCGATTCCTAAATGTATCCCAGGCACTGATTTCATATCAAACAAAAGTTTTTTTACTTTTTTCTTTACTACAGTAGTAGTGTTTCACATTCATCTAAATAAATACTGGTTCTTAAATTTATTCTGGGAATAGATTATATCTTTAAATACTCTGCCAGAATATAATGTGACCCTACAATGGTGCCATCCAAGAAACTCCCCATCAGACATACATTAACATTAATACGAGTTTAAAACCTATAGAATGTACTTAAAGAAAGACTCTAACATTAAGGATACAAACATTCGATTTATCCCCATCCACCCCTACCCTAAAAAAGACTTTACATTTTTAAAGAAATAAGATTTTCTTAGCTTTAGTTCCATAATATGATGGTTTCTGTTTTCACAGCAGATGCCAATTCTCAATTATCTTTATAGATGAAGCAATCAAATGCTTCTCCATTAAGCTGTAGTGGTTCTGGTGCTTACAGTGTCCCTTTAAATTGGTTTGTTGCCCTGAGTATGCCTGGAACATTCTTTTAAGAGTCGTACTGTTGTTTGTGCGTCCACAAATTTGGTGATGTTTTTCCTTCCATTTAAATCTGTAGTGGAGTCTTTTATTTTGCAAGATTTTCTTTGGCTGTGGTTCTGGTGGCTCCTTCTGGAATGGCTGATCTGTTTGTTATTTATTTCCTCATATCCTGACTTTTATTTTTTCTCCTTTTTTTTCAGGCGTCCAGTTGTTTGTATATGAACTCTGTAGCAGATTGTGTTAGGCTACTATCTACCGTTCATAATTCTGGCTGTCCATAACGTTTATTATTGCAACATTTTGTCCCTTTCCCTATGGTTTGTTACTTTCAAGACAAAAAGATAAGTGAACTACTGAAGCATTTGTTTGGTTGTTCGGTAGGAACACAATGGCTACAATGTTAAAGATCTCCATTCGACAGACGAACAAACTACCGAACAACCAGACCACCCCGGAGAGGAACGTTGCTCTAATTTACCTCCCCATCATTCTTAACACCAGCCTGATTGCAAATCATACGAACGCAATGTGTATTCCCTGGGTGGGCGCTGTTCAACATGCGAACAAGTGGCGGCGGCCATCTTGCCATACGAACGCACCAGCGGTGTTTGGTTGTCGAGTGTCTGGATCCAAATTGGACACTCGACCACGCGAACACCGCAGAGACCTCCATACCTCCACCCATTCGTGGGAAAAAAACAAACGGCCCGGCATTCGGTAAAAAGATACCCACAAACAGAACCCATTATATTGACTATTTTCGTGTTTTTCACCGCATGAACGGAGACCGACCGCAAGGCCAAAATACATGGAACTCCTTTCGGCTATTGCCTTGTGTGCGGTCGGTCAAGCGAAGACCTCCATGAAATTCCCGAACCCCTGATCCGATCTGGGTGATTTTTGAATATGTTGCTCACACAGATCAGGGCTATCAGGGGATGTGTAATTTAGAGGTGTATGTCATAATCTTGGGGTACATCCAGAAAACAGGTCAAAATGTATGCTTAAATGGTACTGTTAATTGGGTTATCTCTCAGGCTGAGGGGAGGGGATTTGTGGCTGTAACCAGTGTGTGATAAGTTTATGTATGATAAGTTAATTTATAATTTTCTGTGGGTGTCTCCCTTGCATGAGAGAGTTGCATAAAAGCAGGGTATGTGGCATTAAACATCAGTTCTGCTCCTCATACTGTGTGTCGTCCAGTTATTGGGAAAGGTGATGGGATATTCGTGGCTTATTTTATTTGCTACTGATGCTGTTCTTCCTGTGCTAACTACTTGTTCCTGAGCAACTCTTGGGATACCAGCGGAGAAAGCCTATGTGGAACTAGTGCTCCGCTACAAACTCTCCATTCCCCAAAATATATCCCTAATAAAAAGTTTTTTAAAAACTCAATTGCTCTTTGCTATCATGGAGAATATGTATCTCTATCTACATGTATTAAATACTTAAAGGACCACTATAGTGCCAGGAATAGTGATGTCGCGAACCCGAAATTTTCGGGAAGATTGGGACACTGCCCCTTTAAGGCCATGTCCCCAGACTTGTTGGGGACACTGCCCCTTTAAGACGGTGTCCCCTGTGTCCCCAGACCTGGTGCAAACCCTTTGTGCCTGCCTGGCTAATTCCCACTTGGTTCAGTAAATGGGGCTTACTAAACCAAGTACCACACAGGCAGACCACCCAGAAGTGGAAGTGTGCACGCAATTTACCTCCCAGAAGCTGCGGTTAACCGCAGCTTAATTGACAATGCTGGGAGGTCTTTGTTCGTTTGCTGAACACGTGGCGGCGGCCATCTTTGATCATTCGATGAGGTCAGCGGTATGTGTAGCCAAATTCATGGAACTAAAATCAGCTACACATTGCCGCGAACACCGCTGAGCTCTACCTTCTCCCCTACTGGTTTTACAGCTGCAGCGATGGGACTTAGTCTTTTTTTCAGGCGTTTTTTTCAGCCTTATTTCAGCTGCAGAGACTAAGTCCCAGCGATGGAACTTAGTCGTTTTTTCAGCCTGAAATAGACCGACCTCACAGCCCAAATCTATGGAACTGTTTTGGGCAGGAAAATGTGCTTGCGGTCGGTCATAAAGGGACCTCCAGCTAACTTTTTAACCCCTGGATGGATTTGGCTGATTTTTGGTTATGTTTATGTTTTAAGTGTGCTGATTCCAAATATGTAATTGTTATGAAGATGGGATGTGTAGTTTTAAAGTTACAGTGTATGGCTAAAAACTGTATTTTTACTGCCTGTGTTTAATTATGTTAATCTCTTCCCAAACGTCATTTCGTTCAAAGTGGAGTGAATGTTAAAAAAATATATTTTTGTTCGGAGTGTGAGAAATGCTTTTCAGCCGCTTCTAATCTTAAGCATCATTTGAGGAGCCATACAGGAGAGAAACCTTATTTGTGGTGTGTTTAGTATTGTTCTGATCAGTTTAATACCTTCCGCGTCTCCTATCAGTGGACGTGTATATGGCAGCCATTTTAGGAACCGTACACCTGGGACCCGAACAAGGTCACCTCGTTCAACAGGCTTGCAGCGTATCCTCCAGGAAGAAGAGCCTGAACCCTTACCGGCTGCACGTGTCTTACCTGTACATGGAAAGTTGCTGTGGTTCCTTGATGAGCCAGCTGCCCGTGAGTTAACATGTCCCGTGGAGAAGCACTCTGTCCTGTAAAGCCTCACCAAAAAAAAGGAGTGGTGTGTTTGGTATTGTTCTGATCAGTTTAATACCTTCCGCGTCTCCTATCAGTGGACGTGTATATGGCAGCCATTTTGTCAGATTCAAGTTCTTGTGCCCCACAGTTCAAAATAACATTCAAATGACAATTCATGACAGATCACACAAGTGAATATCCCTGCCAACGTCTTCTCAGAATTTTTTTGTTTTCTATGAAGAAATAGAAATGCAAGAGCAGAATAGAGACTGTTCAGTTTAATACCTTCCGCGTCTCCTATCAGTGGACGTGTACACGGCATTGATTTTTGTAACAGGGAGATGGAAGAAAGGCTTGGTCGGTCCTCTTACTGCAAATTTGGGGCACTGCGCGGTCAAGCTAATGTGACACCAGATAGGAGTGGTGTGTTTAGTACTATTTTATCAGTTTAATACCTGCCTCCTATCAGTGGGACGCAGGTTACCTGCATTGATTTTTACTTGCCGTAAACTTGCATAGCCAAGTGATTCACTAAGCACAGAAAAGCGAGTATTATGGTGGTGTGGGCCTCAAAAGCTGCAACCTACTCTGTATGGACAACCGTTTACCTTACTCACAGATCACAACAAATTTGGGACTATGCCAAAAATCTAATGTACCTACCCAGATAGGAGTGGTGTGTTTAGCACTATTTTTATCAGTTTAATACCTTCCGCGTCTCCTATCAGTGGTCGTGTACACGGCATTGATTTTTGTAACAGGGAGATGGAAGAAGAGGCTTGGTCGGTCCTCTTACTGCAAATTTGGGGCACTGCGCGGTCAAGCTAATGTGACACCAGATAGGAGTGGTGTTTTTAGTACTATTTTTATCAGTTTAATACCTTCCGCGTCTCCTATCAGTGGACGTGTACACGGCATTGATTTTTATCTAAGCCGTAAACTTTTGCATAGCTAAGTAGATTCACTGCCATTGAAAAGGAGTGCATGGCGGTGGTGTGGGCCCTCAAAAAGCTGCAACCTACTTGTATGGACAACCGTTTACCTTACTCACAGATCACAACAAATTTGGGGCACTGCGCGTGTAATCTAATGTGCCACCAGATAGGAGTGGTGTGTTTAGTACTATTGTTATCAGTTTAATCACTGTTACGCCCCCTATCCGTTGATGTGGAGCAAGACGCAGAAGAGGACTAAGCCGAGGAGGTTATGGAAGAGGATGGAGTAGGAGGAGTAGAGGAGGTGGCAGCGTACTGGCATAGTACACGCTGTAGGGCTGACAC
>OW240913.1:306525073-306550255 GCA_933207985.1 Pelobates cultripes | reverse complement strand
CTTCACTAAACACAAATATTAGTGTTTTAAAACAGTAAAACATATTACAACAATAATATAGTCCATAAAAGTGCCGTTCGTTTATAAAAAATGCAAAAAATGTCACTTTTACTTAAAATATCATCGTTGTAATACAATTTATCATTTTGAAACACTAATATTTGAGTTCAGCGAAGTCTCCAGAGTAAAACAGTACCCCCCATGTACAGGTTTTATGGTGTCTTGGAGAGTTAAAGTGTCAAATATAGTACTTGCGAATTACATTCTCTGCACTTTCTCCCTGTGTTGTCAGGCATGTCAATCAAATTTTAATTAACCAAATCACATAATTATGTTAAAAGATTACTTAAATATACACGTAGAATTTTAATATATATGCATTTATAGGTATTTAAATTCTTCGTGTATACTAATGTAATGTTTTATGTAATTATATGTATGTATATATATATATTTGAGGTTATTTGTATTTTATATAACAAAATACAGTTAGAATGAAATTACATATGAATATATAATTTATATTAAATTTTGTTTCAATATTTTATTATACATATATGTATATATATATATATATATATATACACACACATATACATACACATATACATATTATATATATATATGTAACGTCATACAAAGTGTATTTTAATGTTAATATAAGTGCATATATTAGCATTAAAATACACTTAGAATAACGTTATATATATGTAACGTCATTCTAAGTGTATTTTAATACTAATATATGTACTTACAGGGAGTGCAGAATTATTAGGCAAGTTGTATTTTTGAGGATTAATTTTATTATTGAACAACAACCATGTTCTCAATGAACCCAAAAAACTCATTAATATCAAAGCTGAACATTTTTGGAAGTAGTTTTTAGTTTGTTTTTAGTTATAGCTATGTTAGGGGGATATCTGTGTGTGCAGGTGACTATTACTGTGCATAATTATTAGGCAACTTAACAAAAACAAATATATACCCATTTCAATTATTTATTATTACCAGTGAAACCAATATAACATCTCAACATTCACAAATATACATTTCTGACATTCAAAAACAAAACAAAAACAAATCAGTGAACAATATAGCCACCTTTCTTTGCAAGGACACTCAAAAGCCTGCCATTCATGGATTCTGTCAGTGTTTTGATCTGTTCACCATCAACATTGCGTGCAGCAGCAACCACAGCCTCCCAGACACTGTTCAGAGAGGTGTACTGTTTTCCCTCCTTGTAAATCTCACATTTGATGATGGACCACAGGTTCTCAATGGGGTTCAGATCAGGTGAACAAGGAGGCCATGTCATTAGATTTTCTTCTTTTATACCCTTTCTTGCCAGCCACGCTGTGGAGTACTTGGACGCGTGTGATGGAGCATTGTCCTGCATGAAAATCATGTTTTTCTTGAAGGATGCAGACTTCTTCCTGTACCACTGCTTGAAGAAGGTGTCTTCCAGGAACTGGCAGTAGGACTGGGAGTTGAGCTTGACTCCATCCTCAACCCGAAAAGGCCCCACAAGCTCATCTTTGATGATACCAGCCCAAACCAGTACTCCACCTCCACCTTGCTGGCGTCTGAGTCGGACTGGAGCTCTCTGCCCTTTACCAATCCAGCCACGGGCCCATCCATCTGGCCCATCAAGACTCACTCTCATTTCATCAGTCCATAAAACCTTAGAAAAATCAGTCTTGAGATATTTCTTGGCCCAGTCTTGACGTTTCAGCTTGTGTGTCTTGTTCAGTGGTGGTCGTCTTTCAGCCTTTCTTACCTTGGCCATGTCTCTGAGTATTGCACACCTTGTGCTTTTGGGCACTCCAGTGATGTTGCAGCTCTGAAATATGGCCAAACTGGTGGCAAGTGGCATCGTGGCAGCTGCACGCTTGACTTTTCTCATTTCATGGGCAGTTATTTTGCGCCTTGGTTTTTCCACACGCTTCTTGCGACCCTGTTGACTATTTTGAATGAAACGCTTGATTGTTCGATGATCACGCTTCAGAAGCTTTGCAATTTTAAGAGTGCTGCATCCCTCTGCAAGATATCTCACTATTTTTGACTTTTCTGAGCCTGTCAAGTCCTTCTTTTGACCCATTTTGCCAAAGGAAAGGAAGTTGCCTAATAATTATGCACACCTGATATAGGGTGTTGATGTCATTAGACCACACCCCTTCTCATTACAGAGATGCACATCACCTAATATGCTTAATTGGTAGTAGGCTTTCGAGCCTATACAGCTTGGAGTAAGACAACATGCATAAAGAGGATGATGTGGTCAAAATACTAATTTGCCTAATAATTCTGCACTCCCTGTATATTAACATTAAAATACACTTTGTATGATGTTACATATATATAATATGTATATATATAATATAGATATATACACATATCTATTATATATTTGTGTAAGGGGCAAAATAGCCGTATATGGAGTAAGGATCCAGCATAAGCTTAGGATAGTGTAAAGGGAGCAAGTCGGTTGTGGTGTGCCGATACCGACGATACGGTAGGCCTGTAAATAAAGAGGGCCCACCAAGGAGTAAGAAAGTAAAGTAAATGGAAAGAAAAGAGAAAGTGTTGAAATGAGGAGTGGGTGGGAGGGTCATTCTGATGCTGACCTCAAGCGATATGAGTCAGGTAAGGGGTGTCCCTTATATAGGGGAGTGAATTAATTTAAGCCCCTCCCACAAATACAGGCAAACTGCCTTAATACTTGTGTAAGGGGCAAAATAGCCGTATATGGAGTAAGGATCCAGCATAAGCTTAGGATAGTGTAAAGGGAGCAAGTCGGTTGTGGTGTGCCGATACCGACGATACGGTAGGCCTGTAAATAAAGAGGGCAAAATGAATAATCAAAGATTTAATACAGTCAACAAATATATACAAATTAACCAGACATTTCCTTAAATGCATTACAGTATTTAATTCCTGAAAGGATTTTGAAGGTAGGAATCTAGGACCGAAAGTGGGCACCATTTGTTGTGGGTAGGATAGTATGTTATCTCTACTGTTGGTGCATGTTGACTCATTTCGGAATGTGGTAGAGCCAATAGGTAATGATATATGTGTTTACGTACGTGGGATCGTTGAAGACAATGATCTGTCTGAGTGGTGGTGATGGTAGTGGATTCTCTGGCCTGAGAAAGGCATAAAAGGCAATGTGCATGGCTGGTAATGGCTGACTTGGTAGTATAATTGAATGGTTGTAGATCTAATAGGTCCAATAAGGATGAACAGTTGGATGGCTATAGGTAATCTCTGAGAGGAACGTGGGGGAATGGATTCCTGAAAACCTCTGAGTATATTCTTTTCTGGTATGATAGCATGAAGTTTATGGTAGTTTTGGCCATAGGTTATCATGTGTTGTTGAATGCCTGTAAAATATATAATTAATGGTGTATGAGATAGTTTAAGTTTAAGGTGGCAAAAATAAGCAAAACTTAGGAGAAATTTTGTGACACAGGTTGAGCTATGTCGTGTTCCAATGAGATTCTTTAAGCCAGGTGAAAAGCTGTGTTATGCGTTCTACAAGTATGGGACGAAAGTGCTAGGTGGGATAGTGCATGCTATGCTGCATGAGTATGTCTAATCCATGATTTTGTCTCTGGAACGAAAGAGTGGACGTGACTGTATGGGCGGCTGTAGGAAGCGTATGATGAACATGCCTGGAATATAAATGAGACAGTTGTCGGCAGGGATGTATACCCCCGTCTGGTACATGAAAGTGAAATGTGATAAGTGGCCAACCAAGTGAGTTCCCCAGAAACATCATGAACTTATGGATGAGTAGTGGCGTTTGTTGATGATATGGTATGTGCTTAGTTGTCTGAGTAACAACGGATTGATGACCCTGACCATGATTTACCCCATGCCACAGCAGCTGCTACAATGGGGTAGATCTCCCAAAGGGGCTGAAGTGGTGGAAAAATTTCCAAACCTGGATGCCATGGCCAACAGCCCCAAAGCAATTGTTCCCGGTAGATCGCTGCCAAACCCGTGGTATACGCTGCGTCTGACCATCTGGTTGGAGAAGTGTCAGACAATCCTGGAAGGAACATGCTTTTACCATGCCAAGTGGTTAAGAAATCCCCCCCCCATGTGCAGGTCTGCTGTTGCTGAGGTGTCTAGGCACCTCCTCTGATCGTCATGTTGGAAGTGTGGAAAAAAGGGGAAAGTACTCTGGATGTGAAAGCATGGCAAAATTAAGGAACCTGGTAGGGATCGTAGTTCCTTGCAGTTGTAAGTACTAAGCAGGAGGTAGTGATTGATGTAGTTGAGAATGTTCCCTATTTGTCTTGTGGTAACTTGCGTGTATGGATGCCGACTCAAGTCATATGCCCAGTAATGTGAAGATAGTGTCTGGGCTTTCTGTTTCTTATGGGGTACTGGGACGCCCAAGTGGTCAACCAGACTAAGCTGCCGTGAGGCTTCTAGTGAAAAATATGCTTTCTTTGATTAACAAGAAGTCTTCTAGATAGTGTATGACTGTAAGGCCTCTGGATATGTTATCATAACCAGCACAGAGTATCTGCGAATATCGATAGTAGGCTAATCTGTAGCTCGAAAGTTGAGCGGGGAAAGGATTGCCCAATTTATGCCATGTAAGTGCCAGTGTGTAGGGTAGATGGTAGCCGTTTACTGCGTTGATGATATTGGTCTTACTTAATCAAGCTTCAACCCATGCTTGAGTGATAGCTGTAAAGGTAGATCAATGGTGTTGTATAGTAAGAAAAATCCTCGGAGGGTATGAGGGAGTTGAGACTTGGGGTAGCGGAGGTGTGTGTTATCAATAAGTCCATGGTTAGTCTTTGTTTAAGGGAAGATTCCTTGTGACAATACCAATGTGTGTGTTTGGTGCCATGCTGTAAATGGTGGAGATTGGAAGACCCCTCTGCAAATCTTGGCTATGAGTGTGTTTACAGCCAATGGTTTTGTTGTGCTGACTGTGAGTGAGGGCATGCTATATTCCTTGAAGGTGTGTTTATGATACCTGTATGGGAGCCCTTTGAAGCTCCAGAGCTTTAGTAAATCTACTACAAGTCTGGAAGGGTGATGAGTCAGTAGTGTTGAAAATGCATTGGTGTGTACAGATGGTGAATACGTTATTTGTAAGTTGTATTGGGACACATGGTTTGTCATGTGCCCTGAACTATTTGAACATATATGCAACAGTCTGTATGCAATGCAACTACTCATATCAGTGGTCTCTGGTAGTTCAGAGGTGCTGGTACCTGGAGCCTGAGAGTGCTCGTCCATTTGTTTGGGACAAAATCCCTTCTGTATGGGTACCTGCACAAATAAACATCTCCACATATTCCAAATGCCAACCCAACCAAGGGATGGTCAGTTCCCGATTTACCTGGAATCCCTGGATCTGACCATCACAGATACATCATCATACATATATATGCCTTGCTTCCCCAATGTGCTGGGATCATACGTGCAGGTTTAAGATCTTGTGTGTCATAAGAATTGATTGTACCAGGTAACCGAGTTTCGGTTGGTGCTGGTTGTACAGTAGCGTGAGGCCCAGCCTTGTGAGGGCTGTGGTGACCAACTCGAGATTGCCAGTCTGTCATAAATTTTTTTGGCTCATGAGTTTATGAGTGAAGCTAGCATAGCCTGGGTGTCACCTGAGTTGATGTAGCTGGGCCTTCCCCTGCCTCCGTGTTGTCCGTTGATGTATGGAGGAGTTTGAATAACTGCTTTCCTTGCTGTAGCAGGGTAGGGGATTTGTCACCTCCTTAGGTCGGTGGTAATGTGTGGGATCGTCCAGGATCTGATTGCTGCTGGACTAGCAACATCTCCTCTGCTTGAAGGTGTATCAATTCTAGCCGGGGTGCTAGGAAGAGGTGATTCTTCACCATCTTTTGGAGAAATACTTAAATAACAATAAAGATGCAATTATTTGTACCCAGGGTTCTTGTACTGGCTTGCTAGCTAAGCCGTAAGGCGAAACGATTAGGCTTGGTGTTTTTTGGTGACTGGTGAGGCCCTGCTAGTTGCCAAGTGGCTTGAGAGGCTCTATCTATGCTTGGCGCGAGGGGATTTTGTGTGGCCACCGAACGTTGTGGCAGGATGTTGGCCTCTCGGTGACAGTAACCAGAAAATAGGAAGGGGAGTGACAGGTGAGGCCCTCTCTATGATACAATGCGAGGCGGCTAGCTCACGAGTGGCCCGAGGGGTGTATGCCTCCGAGTGTGAGGCGGGGTGTTGGCCTCGCGGGACCACTAACCGAAGCATAATGCAGAGAAAAAAAGGGGGTAATACCTATTGGGCCCTAAAACCCTAATTGCCAGTACACTATTACTATTCCAGGGAAGGTAAGAGATGGATAACTACGTGAGCAGGTGTATGTACCTGGTAGTATGGTATTGAACCTGACAATCCGTATAGGTTTTTTAGTAGTAACTGTAACCTGAATGGATAAAACCGTATGGCATAAGGAAATATGGCATAGACCAAGCTTATCTTAATACGTACAGTATATGTGAAAGTAAAGTGACGTGATGTGTAAATATTAAACATCGTAGCCATACTGGTTAAATATGTATCAATCTTAACCCACTAAGTGCCGTATGTACAAGTGAAAATGTGGTCTGTCCCCACCTTGTATGTTGTATGTCCCCTTGCTAGGGGAAGTCTGTTGCGGGAGCAGCGTGCTGTGAAAAATGTATGTGAACTATATTACCAGTTACATATATACAGATGCGTCTGCTGCTGTGTAATAATATATGTATTTATACCAGATGTTGACATAGTGATTGCTATGTGAATTGTTGTATGTCTTATTGAATGGTAGGGGTCAGTGAACATGGTGTTGCAAAATGCAAGTGCACTGGAGATCTGCCGAGTGCCCTATAGGTGGCAGTGTAGTTGATACTGATTGGTATGTGAAATGTTGTTTGTCTGTTGACTTATAGGTGTCAGTGTTTTGGTGTTTGTAAAACCCCATGAAAATTGTCAATGTACTTGACAGACCTGTAGGTGGCAGTGTTGATAGAACCACTGTTGGTCTTTATGTGAAATGTAAATTATTGTGAATTAAACCTGAAGTTGAGCCCGTGCTGGAGTTTAATTTATGGTCTATAGTTATGTTTAAAACAATCTTATGTGTAATTTATATTGGCTGGTAAATTGCATATGACATGTGAAGACAGTTTTGCTGTTGACCAGTAGGGGTCAGAAATGCTGATTGTATGTTAAAATACCCTTTAACCCCTTAAGGACCAAACTTCTGGAATAAAAGGGGATCATTACACGTCACACATGTCATGTGTCCTTAAGGGGTTAATGCTACCATTTGACAGAGGAGTCAGTATAAAAGCGAAAATGCTGTAGTTCGTTTGTTTGCTTATGAAGTGGAATAAAATCTGAGAAGCCTGTAGTATACTGATTGACCGGTAGGGGTCAGCATGTAGGCGAAAATGCAGTGGTTAGTTGGTTTGTACATGAAATGCAATAATGTCTGAGAAGCCTGTAGTACACTGAATGACCTGTAGGGGTCAGTGTGTAGGCGCAAATGCAGTGGTTCGTTGGTTTGTACATGAAATGCAATAATGTCTGAGAAGCCTGTAGTACACTGAATGACTGGTAAGGGTCAGTGTGTAGGTGAAAATGCAGTGGTTTATGGTTTTGTACATGAAAAGCAAAAACGTCTAAGAAGCCTGTAGTACACCGAATGACTGATAGGGGTCAGTGTGTAGGTGAAAATTGCAGTGGTTTGTTGGTTTATATATGAAATGCAATAATGTCTGAGAAGCCCGTAGTACACCGAATGACCGGTAGGGGTCAGTGTGTAGGCGCAAATGCAGTGATTCGTTGATTTGTACATGAAATGCAATAATGTCTGAGAAGCCTGTAGTACACCAAATGACCAGTAGGGGTCAGTGTGTAGGTGAAAATGAGGTGGTTTATTAGTTTGTACATGAAAATGCGATGATGTCTAAGATGCCTGTAGTACAACGAATGACCGATAGGGGTCAGTGTGTAGGTGAAAATGCGGTGTTTGGTTGGTTTTTACATGAAATGCAATAATGTCTGAGAAGCCGGTAGTACACCGATTGACCGGTAGGGATCAGTGTGTAGGCGAAAATGCAGTGGTTCGTTGGTTTGTACATGAAATGCAATAATGTCTAAGAAGCCTGTAGTACACCCAAAGACCGGTAGGGGTCAGTGTGTAGGCGAAAATGCAGTGGTTCGCTGGTTTGTACATGAAATGCAATAATGTCTAAGAAGCCTGTAGTACACCCAAAGACCGGTAGGGGGTTTAAACGAATGATATGCATGAACATGCAATGGTTTTAGAACAGACATAGACAAAATGCAGCCGTAAAGTGAGGACCTGACCCGTGCATGGGACTGATGCCTGGTGTAACGGGTAGGTCGACTTACTGTTTGTGAGTCACTTGGACACCATCCACGGCGATGGATTGAAGAAAGAAGGTGGTAGGCCGGAAAAGCCTGTGGCTGGATTCCTGACACAGCTCTGCTTAGAAAACCTCATGGAGTAATCAGGTAAAATGGTGTCTGGATGACCCGGAAGTGGAAATCATTCTGATGCTGACCTCAAGCGATATGAGTCAGGTAAGGGGTGTCCCTTATATAGGGGAGTGAATTAATTTAAGCCCCTCCCACAAATACAGGCAAACTGCCTTAATACATATATATATATATATAATAAATTTCTATTTTAATTTTAAAACTGTCTAATTTATTTTTTATTTTTTTTACTTTTTCCCACCAGCAGGGGGACTGTCTGACATTTCAGACAGTCCTCCTGCTGGTAGATCCACAGCCAGCTATAGGGGGCCATGTGATCGCTCTTTCAGAGCGATCACATGGCCCCCGGGGGCCTCATTTGCCGGGGAGGGCTGCCTGGGCTGTCAGGCAGCCCTCCAGAAGAGGATCGCGGCGGAGGTAAGTCCACCGGACCTCCGCGGGCTGAAAACCGTTACGGCGTTCTATGCTGCCACAACGGCTTTAAAGCCCTTTTAATGCAGAACGGCATAGAACGCCGTAACGGCGTTAAGAGGTTAAGGTTGTAATGTAACAAAATAGGTAAAAAGTCAAGGGGGTGAATACTTTTGCAAGGCACTGTACATCCTAAGGATTGTATCATTGTCCAAGGTAGCAGATGTAAATGTCTAAATTGGGTGCACATTATTATTTTATTATAGCGCCATCAGCTTCCGTAGCGCTGTACAATGGGTGTCACATGCAATGGGTTTGCAACAAAATGGTACTTGACAATTTCCACAACACTATAGTAAAATATTAAAGTAAGAAAGTAGAATAAAAATGAAGAATGATGTAACACTTTAAGGTTTAAATATATTTAGAAGTATTTTTTTTGTTTGTTTTTTTAGATTCATGTCCCCCCTCCCCCAATTTTTTTCAAAATGCAAAAAACACTTTAGACACACCAGCATCTGGATAATATCCTCTCAATACGCACTGCAGCTCTTTTGAGATCATCAGTCATGATGGTCTTGGTCCATTCCAATGCTTCTCATAGAAAAGCATTGGGGACCTACAGCGTAAATTGTATTGTTGAGAAGCATTTAATCTAGTTCTATGAAAATAATTAAGACTTTGACGACATCATGCAGTAAGTTATAACAACGAAAGTGCTAATGTATTGTCTAGCAAAAAGATTTTTAATAGTTTTCAATGCCAGTAATATAAATTATTGTGGTACTGGAATGTCCTTAATAAGGGATTCTCCTTTGTAGCTGAATTGCCATGATGCTATAATTATATCTGTAACTATTTATGGATTCATCGTTGATGTGTGGAGCTTAGAATTGTCGGCTTCCATATTTCGAAATATATTTAAAGGGTTACTCCAGCCGTTTTGAGGGTGTTGACCTTACTGTATAATTTGCCCTATTAGGCACAATGGATAAGGACCCCTCCCCCAATGTGCAGTATAACCTGCAAAATAAGCATTTTACTCACCTTGAATCCAGCACCAGACAAAATTCTGATCTTCTATGCCTCCTCCAATGTCGCAATGGTCGCACGTGGTGCAATCACAGGCTTATCATAGAGACTAGGACTGTTTCATCAGATCAGAGCGCATGCTAGCTCTGGCCCAGTGAGGGAAGAAAGAGGGAGGGAGTAGGGAGGAGAGCATGAGGGATTTAAAAAAATGAGGGTAGGGGAAGAGAGCTCGCAGTGGGAGGCTATCTTTTTACAGCAAGATTTTTGACGTGCAATGCGTGCTGATGACAGATGTTTTTTTTCTGCACAAAACTGACATTAGGGCAGCACGAAACAGAGTTCTGGGCCTCCAATGTCATGTGTACTGGGGTACGACTAGCCCCTAGCACACAATTACAAATATCTCTGTATGTGCAGTGTTTCAAGCAGCAACACTGCACACACACACCCTTGTACTTCCAAAACCACTTCAAATCTCTGAAGTGGCTATGGTGCTTCGAGTAATGATTTAACCCCTTATGGACAGATGACAGACCCAGTCCGTCATGCTGGGAAAGCACTTAACGATGGATAACGTACCCGGTCCCTCATGCGCTAAAATTAACCCCAGATCACCGCGATCAAGGCGATTGCGGGGTTAACGCTCCTCTGGTCTGCCTTGAGGCAGACTGGAAGCACCAGATTGCGCTGTCCCTTCAGCTGTGATCGCTCTGACAGGCTGTCAAAGCAAGCACACGTGCTGCATGGACTCCTGATCTGCCTCCCTGCGCTTCCGCGGTCAATGTGAAGTGCAAGGAGACGGATCAATCCTGATCCTCTTCATGCTGTGAAAAAAAAAAAGAAAAATTAAAGTTAAACCCCACTGACTGCAGTGATCAACTGACAGGAACTACATTTTACTGTGATCTGATTTTTTTTGGATTTTTTTTTATAACCCCTGAGAGTTAACTTAAATTTCTTTTAACCCTCAGGGGTTACATTTATTTTATTAATTAATTTAAATATTTTAAAATGATATATTTAGCTAGCTGGGGTGAGTGGAAGTTAGTGGGGAATTTGGTGTTAGGCTAGCTAGGGGTTAACAAGTTTTAAGAATGCTTTAAAAAGTAAAAAAAATAAAAATAAAATGTTATAATAACATTTAAAAAAAAAGTTAAAAAGAATCCCAGTCCTGATAAAAAAATATCCCCTTCCCTGACAGTTGATCACTGCCTACAGTGATCGAAATACAGATCATAGTATTAAACTGTGATCTGGTTTTTTTTTAACCCCTGAGGGTTAACTTTTATTTTATTTTTTTTAACCCTCAGGGGTTCAATTATCTCATTAATTAATTGAAATATTTAAAAATTATATATTTTGCTAGCTGGGGTGGGTGGGAGTTATGAGAAATTGGAGAATTTCAAGCAAAAAGAAAGAAAAAGGGTGGCGCTAAAAATAAGTATAATATCACAGATAAAAATAGTCCATCATACAGAGAAATCACCAAAGTGTATAGTCACTAGTTATCACTTATATACAAAAGTTAAAATGGATATATGGTGATTGCGCTCTTATTGGATGAAATTCTTGCGTTAAGTGAGTGGTCCCTAGGTTTTGTGGGTATAAAAGACCAACATAGGGTAATATATCTTAACACAATTAAAATAGTATATAACTTGGAAAACTCACAATATTTAGTGCCTTTCTGAGTTGGCTCTAAACTATGACAGCAGCTACATCAATTTTTCCTTAAGGGTAAGACATGCTTCTGAAGCTGTGTCCTTAAGGGGTTAATGCATCATGGGCTGACCAATGATCTGGATAAATTATATTAAATACAGTTAATTCACCAATTTTAGTCTCGGTAAGGATGTTAATATTGAGGTAAGTGCTTCCTAGGACATAGCTGTTGTCCTTATGTCTGAGTAAGCTGCTAACAAAACCAACTTCCTTAGAAAATAAGGGTCTCATTTTGTTTTAATAAATCTTCTGGTGGTCATGTTGCTTGGAAAAGAAAGTACCTCCCTGGAAATATAAGGAAGGGAGGACATGACTGCTGGCAGGGATAAGGGGCTGGTCTATAAGGGGATACATTGTGGCACCTGGTGAGTAAAGGGGAGGGTACTCACCAGTTCCCGGGCAGAAGTGTAGTGTGGCTAGCTTTCCCCAGGGACTGTAATAGAAGACAATCTATAATATTATATTTGACATTTGCAGAATTAATGATTTTCCAGTTTTACATCTGCAAGGACAACTTACCTGGGATCGGTAGAATGGCAGAGGTTTCCAGAGAAACTGTGGTAGCCTTGTTACAGGCGTACCTGGAGTCCCCTGGTGCCGGATCCTTAGAAGAGGTTATCACCGGCCTACAGGCCCAGCCGGCGGACACTTGATCGGTGGCGGCAGTGGAGGTGCCCGATGGTGGTAGGAGGGCTCGGCATTCCAGGCCTCCTACGCGCTTGTCCCCAAGTCCTGTGCCCAGGCGGCGTGATCGGCATCGTGGAGGCCTTCCTGCAGTTCGTGAGGGAGTGAGCCGGATTTCGGTCCCTGGCGCCAGCATGGCGGGTCAAGATGGCGGCCTGGCAGGGAAATCAAGAAGCCCGCCATCTCTTCCGGTGCTCAGGGCAGGAAGACAAAGGACGCTGGATGTGATGTCAAATGCCAGGGCGGGAAGGCAGCGGACCCCGGAAGTGACGTCAGCGCCCTGGTACGCGAAGTGACATGCGGCGCCCGGGGAAACCCGGAAGTTACTTCAAACGTCGGCGCCCTGGACAGGGCTCAGCCTCCCCAGGGTGCTGGATGCAGGCGGAGGTCAGCAGGTCGGGTGATTGACAGCCGGACACCCGGACTCCTTCCTCATCACCCCCAGGCAGCCGAAATTAGAGGTCTTCACCAGCATGGCACAGCAGCCCACTCCCATCATCCTCAGGCATCCAGCATTGGAATCCTTCACCAAGAGGGCACCTCTAGATCTGCGGCTGATGGCCAGAGGAGGTCAAGATCTGAGTCTACATCGGAGGAGGAGGAGCACCGTAGTGCTAGCGCTGGTGCCCTCGAGCAGCCAAGGGCGTTGTTGCGCTTGCTTAGGTTTCCACAGGAGGTTAATAGGGACCCCATAGGGCTGGACAGTAGGGTCTCTGGGCTCCATGGGGTTTGGAGTCTGAGGCGCAGGATCTAGGGGCTCAGGTTTCCTTGGGTCAGTCGGCTACTGGGACCTTTCGAGGTTCAGTGTGATGCGGCCTGGCTCCTTTGGGGTTACACGTTCCGCTGGATACGCAAGAAAAAATTTGGAGAGGTGAGTACGTCGATCTGCTGTCTTTGGTCTCTCCCGATAAGGATTCCGTGGACAGACCACAGCGGGGTGAAGTTCCGGAGGCGGATAGGGGTAAGCATATCCCCAGGACCTTTGGCAACTGGTTGCAAGGTTTTAATGTGTTTTCCAGTATCCTGGTGCGCCGTTTCCCGGACAAGGCCCCTTCACTTTTTGGTTATCTCGATCTCATATGGGGCGATTATAAAATCTACGGGGGACAATGCTGGTATAGGTACGACCAACAATTTCGTCAGAAAATGGCGGTGGTTCCAGGTATGGATTTCGGGGTTCAAGATGGTAGTTTATGGCTCCTAATCATGACTCCCAGGAGACCGTCTCCTTTTCACGGGCCTGCCGGAGGAAACTCTGGCTCTTCTGCAGGGCAAAGGAAAGGGGTGTGTTGGCTTTTTAACGAAAGCCACTGTTGCTGGTTCAGCTCCTGTAGGTTTCGCCATGAATGCGCACACTGCGGGGGAGCGCACCCAGCTGTGCGCTGCTTCAGAAAGGGAAAGCCGGTGTCCGGTAAGGGTCCATCTCGAGATGACGTACCTAGGGTTGAGGATGCCGGTGGACGTGCTAAGGATGTGCCCGTGGCTCGCACGTTATCATAGACGGCGCGATGCTCAGATACTGTTTGATGGGTTTCAGGTAGGTTTCTGGATCCCCTTTGTTCCCTCTTCCTTGCCTCAGTTTGCGGATAATCTTTTTTTCGTTTTGGGCAAGGAAGGGATTTTGGAAGACAAGTGCAGGTTGAGTTGCAGGCGGGACGCATGGCTGGCCCATTTACTGCTCCACCTTTTCCTAATTTACGTATCTCTCCTCTGGGCTTGGTTCCCAAGAAGGAACCGGGGTCCTTCCGATTGATCCAGCATCTGTCCTATCCGTCAGGTGGGTCGGTAAACGATGCTATCGGGAAGGACATTTGTCGCGCGCGCTATGCGTCTTTCGACAGGGCCTTGGAGTTAGTACGTGGTGCCGGGCAATGTGCTATGTTGGCAAAATCCGACATCACATCAGCCTTTCGTCTTTTACCGGTTCACCCCTCATGTTTTCATCTCTTAGGCTGTTCGTTCAAAGGGCCCTTTTACTACGACATGTGTTTACCCATGGGCTGTTCAATGTCTTGTTTTTATTTTGAGATGTTTTCCTGTTTTTTGGAATGGGTAACGACACAGGAGGCGGGTTTGGCATCGGCTATTCATTACTTGGATGATTTTCTTTTAGTCGGAACTCCGGGATCAGGTGAGTGTGAGCGGCTTTTACAAACGTTTAGGGCGGTCACGGGATATTTCGGAGTCCCTGTCGCAGAGGCAAAGACGGTGGGCCCCGTTCAGGTTCTGTCCTTTCTGGGGATAGAGATCGACTCTGTCGGTGTGGTTTTCCGATTGCCTGCGGAGAAATTGTCTGTTCTGTTGCGACTGATTGATCTGGTTCGCGGGGCAAAGAAGGTACAGTTGCGTCAGATGCAGGTGCTTCTGGGGCAATTGGCCTTCGAATGCACTTTACTTCCCATGGGGCGGGCATTCTGCAGGCGCCTCTCTCTGGCAACGGTGGGAGTCCGGGAACCATTTCATTTTATCGGGGTCACACAGCGTTTGCGGGCCGAACTTCAGGTGTGGAGCTCCTTTTTGGAGTAAAACCAAAAGAGAATAAAAATAGAGCCAAATAACAGGTACACTTAAGGAAACGGGGGGTAACCCCAAATGTAACATATCAAGAAAAAACAGGAAGTGTACCTACATGTTATATATCTAAAGTACAGAGCAAAATGTGGTTACATAATGGGTATATCAATCTCAGACAATAATGCTGAGAAGGTATACTATTTAGCAAAGTATACCACTGTAATATAATCCAAAAAGGAAAAAATAAATAAATTTTATTAATAAATATTAAAACCAAAGACATACAAGTGTACACTGGTGAAGACCACACAAAAAAAGTGCTACAATAACTACCTATGAATAATTGTGCAAATAAAAAGATGAAAAGAATCTCAATCAGTGGTATTAGTCTTATGTATCAGGACTGGAAAGTAATCACCGGGTCACTTGGTAGTTATAACCAAAATTCAAAAGAAGTGCTGATGGATGTCAGCAATTAATACAGCTATAGCAAGTGTTCAGGGATTGTAACCAGTGTAATAAGAAATGATTTAGATGATAATATAAAAAGATACAGAGCGGAAAGCACAGCTTTGCATATAGAGTAGGATGATGTAGGTCTCGCCAAATGCGTGAGCAACAATGTAACTGGAACTACTAATAGATGACAGAATTCAATTATACATGATAAAACTTAGTGGACAGCTTCAACTACTACAGCTATGTTAGAAGAAAGAAATCCAAAAAGTGCATACTGGCAACCAGATATTGACACTGGCTGTGTATTGCTGCTGTAGCAGTGAATGACCTCAGTGCCTGTACGGGCAACTAACAATCATCCCGCTCATACGGGGTGAGTAAGGCATAAAGGTAGCCGTAAGAATAACGGTTAGGCTCAATATAGAGTAACTTTATCCTAAATTCAACTGATACATAGTGTGATGATAAACTATGAATCTGAAGATAAATAGTTAGCTGTAAAACTAGTGCCTTCGAGGGCACCTACCTATAGTCCTGCTAAAGACAGTAAAATAGATGAAAAGAGAAAGAGAGCCGTAAAGACGATAATGGAGCTCTCAAATTAACCATAGACAGAAATAGAAGGAGTGCCTATAAGCAAGCTGGAAAAATCCTATACTAACACTCCCCGTGATAAAAGCTAAAGCTGTGCTGTAAACTGTGCCTTCAAGGGCACCTGCCGCTAGTCCCACTGAAAATGAGAAATCAATGTAAGTTGACTCTATCACTAATAAGCTACCTAACTGAGTGTGCTAAAACATCGTACGCACGCTCAAAGGATTGATTAATATAAATTAGAAGTGATAGAAATCACTGATCACTGATTTCTATCACTTCTAATTTATATTAATCAATCCTTCTATTTCTGTCTATGGTTAATTTGAGAGCTCCATTATCGTTTTTACGGCTCTCTTTCTCTTTTCATCTATTTTACTGTCTTTAGCAGGACTATAGGTAGGTGCCCTCGAAGGCACTAGTTTTACAGCTAACTATTTATCTTCAGATTCATAGTTTATCATCACACTATGTATCAGTTGAATTTAGGATAAAGTTACTCTATATTGAGCCTAACCGTTATTCTTACGGCTACCTTTATGCCTTTATGCCTTACTCACCCCGTATGAGCGGGATGATTGTTAGTTGCCCGTACAGGCACTGAGGTCATTCACTGCTACAGCAGCAATACACAGCCAGTGTCAATATCTGGTTGCCAGTATGCACTTTTTGGATTTCTTTCTTCTAACATAGCTGTAGTAGTTGAAGCTGTCCACTAAGTTTTATCATGTATAATTGAATTCTGTCATCTATTAGTAGTTCCAGTTACATTGTTGCTCACGCATTTGGCGAGACCTACATCATCCTACTCTATATGCAAAGCTGTGCTTTCCGCTCTGTATCTTTTTATATTATCATCTAAATCATTTCTTATTACACTGGTTACAATCCCTGAACACTTGCTATAGTTGTATTAATTGCTGACATCCATCAGCACTTCTTTTGAATTTTGGTTATAACTACCAAGTGACCCGGTGATTACTTTCCAGTCCTGATACATAAGACTAATACCACTGATTGAGATTCTTTTCATCTTTTTATTTGCACAATTATTCATAGGTAGTTATTGTAGCACTTTTTTTGTGTGGTCTTCACCAGTGTACACTTGTATGTCTTTGGTTTTAATATTTATTAATAAAATTTATTTATTTTTTCCTTTTTGGATTATATTACAGTGGTATACTTTGCTAAATAGTATACCTTCTCAGCATTATTGTCTGAGATTGATATACCCATTATGTAACCACATTTTGCTCTGTACTTTAGATATATAACATGTAGGTACACTTCCTGTTTTTTCCTTTTTGGAGTGCTACAATGCTGGCTACTGGAGGCGGCGTCAAATGCCGAGTTGAATCTCTTCACGGACGCATCTAGCACCGTGGGTTTTGGGGCATATTTCCAGGGAAAATGGTGTGCGGAGGCGTGGCCTGCGAAGTGGATGGGCTTGGCTGTGATGCGGAATCTGGCGTTCTTAGAGCTGTTCCCATCGTGGTCTCCTTGGAACTTTGGGGTAAGGCTCTTGGCAACAGGACAGTGGTTTTTCACACAGACAACATGAGCGTGGTCCATGTGATAAACCGCTCCTCCTCCAGTTCCCCTCCGGTTCTTGCGCTGCTGCGCCGGTTGGTTCTCCTTTCTTTAAGGTATAATATTTGGATTAAAGCATGTCATGTCCCGGGGGTTCATAACGTGGTTGCTGACTCTCTTTCTCGGTTTCAGTGGGACCGTTTTCGGGAGTCGGCTCCATTGGCGGAGGCAGTGGGAGTCAGATGTCTGGTTTCCTTATGGGAGATCGATTTGGAGGATTGAGAAGTTTGGTTGCGGACTCCTTATCTTCCTCTTCATGGAAGGCTTACCTGACCGTCTGGCGGTCCTGGCTGTCCTTGTTTTCGGAGGGCATCGTGCAAGGCGGTCGGTCCGCTTGTGCTTGCGGATATCCGGTGGTCCACGGACTATGTCGATGTCTTCCTTAGGTGTTCCAAGACGGACCAGGTAGGTAGGGGTTCTTGGGTACGGATCAGTGCCACAGGTGGGATGTTTTGTCCAGTACGTCTCTTCTTGGACTATTTTAGGCCGGGGTGGTGCCTTCCCTTTCTGGTTCATCGGGATGGGTCCCCCCTTACACGCTTCCAGTTTTCGGCCAGGTTCCGGGCTGCGCTGGCTGAGTGCGGGATGGGTCCTCGCCAGTACTCGGCTCATTCTTTCCGTATTGGGGCGGCCACCCAGGCTAGTTTGTGGGGTTTCTCAGACGCAGCGATTCAGCGATTGGGTAGATGGGGTTCAACTCGCTATAGGTCTTATTTCAGACCGCATTTACTATGACTCATTTTCTCCATAGGTCCTCTGCCTCGCTGCGTCTGGATCCTGGGACATTCATTCGTGTATTGGGCAGCGTGGCGAGCTGAGGAGCATTCCTATGGGAGGAATTTGGGTTTTTCCTACGATGTAGCCAGGGTAAGGTGGAAGGGTATCAGGGGGATGTTATGGCAGCAGTTGTATTCCGAATGTGTATCCCTGCGTCGGTACGTGTCGGGGCCAGTGACTCTGGTTATTCATGCGGGGGGTAATGACCTAGGGTTGGGTCAGTAGTCATGTAAAGGCTGTATGACAAACACAAAATGAATGCCAGAAGACATGGATAAATAACTCGTGCTAATATTGTTTGAATTTCATAAGGCATCAAATCTTTTTTTTGTTTTAATATACGTTATCAAAAGAAGGCTTTTTAATTGTCAAACTATACACATTGTTTGAAATTAATCATGACATTTTCACTGTTATGTTTTAGATTCAAAGTTACTTTCCCCGCTGCTACCATTGAACAGCGCTACAGAATTTGCTGGCGCTTTATAAGTAATAAAATAATAATAATAATAATAACCACAAGGACTGATTCCTAATTTTATTGCGGACAGGAGGCTCCTATTATCCTTTGCTCTTTTTACTATGCCAAACAGCAGCAATGCAAGAGTTAAATGACAAGTTTAAATGCACTAGAAAAATGTAAAGGACCATTATAGTGTCAGGAAAACATAGCTGTAGATGGGTGCCCCCATCCTCAGAGTCCCCCTCCCGTGGCGCTGGTGACCTCTCCTCCCCCACTGACGACAGCTTCCTCTGCCGACATCAGCGGAGCCGAATTCGCATGTACTGATCTGGCTGATCTGATGAAGCCGAACCACTCGGCGAAACGCGTCATCACGCTCTGACGTTATCATGCCTGACAGCTGCTAAGCCCCGCCTCCCAGAAGTGTTGGAACCAGGAAGTCTTTCAGCACACAGAGACTCTGTACAGCCAGCGCCGAAATAGAGACTGCATAGAACAGCACTTACCATAAGGCGGAAAAAGACAAAGAGGGACTTACATGCCAGATATAGCGATTTTTTTATTTAAAGAGTCAACTTCACCACAGTTTCCATTATTGCATTATTGCATGAGAAGCCATCAGAGTTTAGAGCAGACTTGATTGCTCTACCCTTGTGAGTGTTTTAGTTCATATTTTCTTAATATTTATATTTTAACATATTATCCTATGATTTGTTTGTTTCAAAGCAAATTCCATAACTGGGAAAGTTAAGTAATGGTTTCCTATTGCACAAAATTGTTTCACAAAAAGATTTTTTGCACATTTTGTATAATTATATATATATTTGTAAGTGTGTTGCACATTGATGCACTTGATCACTTTATCTGTACAATATAGCACTAATTGTCTTCACTGTTTAAAAATTATTTTGGGTCTTAAAGGCACAGCGCACTTTATCTTTTATATTGAATGCGCATGTACGGCAAGTGCCGTGCGCGCATTCAAGTTGTCAAAAGGAAAGCATTTATCAATGCTTTCCTATGGACACTCTGCACAATGGAGGCATAATATGCCTCCAGCGTCGCAGATGCGCCTCTAGTGGCTGTCCGGAAGACAGCCACTAGAGGCTGGCTTAACCCCAAATGTAAACATAGCATTTTTCCCGAAACTGCTATGTTTGCATCTGAAGGGTTAAAACCTGAGGGACATTGCACCCAGACCACTTCATTGAGCTGAAGTAGTCTGGGTGAATATAGTGTCCATTTAACAGGTACAACCAAACATAGAATATAAGTGACCAATCAGCATGCAACATAGGTAATATAAGTCCCAAGCAGTTAATCCAAGTCCTTGTTCCTTTCTGCTCCACACTAGAGGTAAGCATTCGTACACTGACTATTTTGCTCTCTATTTATTTCAGTAAGATATATATCGATTCTTTTCATATATCCTCCATTTATTTTCAGTTTCCACTTCTTTTACCTTTCTCTTATTATTTATAAAGCACCAACAAATTCCGCAGCGATGTACAATTTATATAATGTACAATATTTCATTTATACAATGTTGTGTTTACAATGTACAATTTATACAATGCACAATTTATGCAATGTACGATTTTCTTGCATTACATTGTACATATTATACTTTCCACATAGTTTCTCCCTCTGTTTCATATCATTTTTCACCGCCAGGAGCAAACTTTATACTCTAAAATAGATGGAGACCCTTATATCAAAAGGAATCCTAGGAAGTAGCTCAATACACACAAAGATGCCCAAAATCTAGTGGTCGTACTAGAATAAGGGAGAGACAATAAGCAGGCCAAATAGCGGAATAAGGGAGGGGAGGAATGGGTAACCAGATATTAGGGGGGAGGGGGGAGGGGGGAGGGGGAAATGAGTAAGAGCAACAAGTCTCAAACAGACCCCAACAGCCATTGTAGGTATATACAGAGTATACAGCAAAAAAACTCCTGCCCATAAAAATTAACCCCTTCCTCCACGACAGCTAAGTAGAGTATAGTAGGTAGGGTATAGTAAGGAAGCTGAATACTTGAGGGGGGAGATGAGTGAGCGCAACAAAACTCAGAAATATCCCAAAGATTAACAGGAAAAAACTCCTGCCCATAGCAATGAACCCCTTCGTCGACAATAGCTAAATGGGGTATAATAGGCTGTTGCAGAGAACAGAGATCCCCCTCTCACACGAAAAGGGAAACTAACCCTGAAGAGTAGTCCTGTCTCTAGGAGAGCAGTACTAAATCTGCATTCCTACATTACCCCACACACACTCCAACGCCTGCCAATACCAAGCTATAAAAATGAAAAATTACCTCAAGGAAACATAACAAAAAGTGCTACCTAGTGAGTACCAAAACTAAATAACTAAATGCTCAACGCACCTTTCGGCGTATCTACACGCCGTCGTCAGGAGCTAAAGAGTAGTGATGTACCGAACGGTTCGCTGGCGAACGGTTCCCGGCGAACATAGCATGTTCGCGTTCGCCACGGCGGGCGAACATATGCGCGGTTCGACCCGCCCCCTATTCGTCATCATTGAGTAAACTTTGACCCTGTACCTCACAGTCAGCAGACATTCCAGCCAATTAGCAGCACACCCTCCCTAGCAGACCCTCCCACCTCCTGGAAGGCATCCATTTTAGATTCATTCTCAAGCTGCATGCTTAGTAAGAGGGAAAGTGTAGCTGCTGTTCATTAGATAGGGAAAAGCATAACTGGGTATGCTTTTTTTTTTTTTTTTCTCTATGTAATGTAATTTGTACCAAGTTCCGTCAGCTCTGCTGCCAGCTTCTGTGTCAGGCTCACAGCATACTGTGCCCATTTTCAGTCAGTGCCACCACTACATCTGGTGTCACAATAGCTTGCTGATTTAAAAACAAAAAAAAACTTTTTTCACTGTTATAGATTGAATAGCAGTCAGTTGGTTCGCCACTGCTGCCAGCTTCTGTGTCAAAATTACAGTGTACCAGCCCATTTTCAGTCAGTGCCACCACTACATCTGGTGTCACAATAGCTTGATTTCAAAACAAAAACTTTTTTCACTGTTGTGATTGAATAGCAGTTCAAAGTGTCCTTAAAGCAGGTGTGTTACGCTTTAACAGTGGATACGAGACCAGTGCCACCAATTCTATCTGGTGTCACAATAGCTTGGATTTAAAACAAAAACTTTTTTCACTGTTATAGATTGAATAGCAGTTAGTTATCTTCAAGCAGGTGTGTCAGCCCTACCGCGTGTACTCTGCCAGTACGCTGCCACCTCCTCTACTCCTCCTACTCCATCCTCTTCCATAACCTCCTCGGTTTAGTCCTCTTCTGCTGCTGCGTCTTGCTCCACATCAACGGATAGGGGGCGTAACAGTGATTAAACTGATAACAATAGTACTAAACACACCACTCCTATCTGGTGGTACATTAGATTGCACGCGCAGTGCCCCAAATTTGTTGTGATCTGTGAGTAAGGTAAACGGTTGTCCATACAAGTAGGTTGCAGCTTTTTGAGGGCTCACACCACCGCTATGCACTCCTTTTCAATGGCAGTGAATATACTTCGCTGTGCAAAAGTTTACGGCTTAGATAAGCCCCGGGTTGCTAGCCACCATCCGCTCCGACTTGGCTCAGTACTGCTCCCAATCCAAGCATAGAAGCGTCTGTATGGACGAGAAAGTGTTTAGTTGGATCAGGAGAAGAAAGTACAGGTGATTTAATGAGCGCCGTCTTGAGCTGTTGGAAGGCCTGTTCACACTCTGGGGCCCATACTACTATCTTGGGGAGGTTTTTACACGTTCCTATATGGCACTTACTGGGCTTTAGGGTCAGTCCGGACTCCCTAATCCGGTCTATTACGGCTCCTATGTGGGTCAGGTGTTCGGGCCAGGAGCTGCTAAAAATGTCTATACCATCCAAGTAGGTGTGTATCAGTGTGTATCAGGGATCCTTTGGACAGGTGTCAATCCATATCTGCCAAGTGACCCTATGTAGGGGGAACAGTCTCTATTCTGCTCTGTGTCAGTGTGTATCATGGTCTCTGAGGACAGGTGTCAATCCATATCTGCCAAGTGACCCTATGTAGGAGGAACAGTCCCCATTCTGCTCTGTGTCAGTGTGTATCATGGTCTCTGAGGACAGGTGTCAATCTATATCTGCCAAGTGACCCTATGTAGGGGGAACAGTCCCTATTCTGCTCTGTGTCAGTGCGTATCAGGGATCCTTAGGACAGGTGTCAATTCATATCTGCCAAGTGACCCTATGTAGGGGGAACAGTCTCTATTCTGCTCTGTGTCAGTGTGTATCAGGGATCCTTAGGACAGGTGTCAATCCATATCTGCCAAGTGACCCTAAGTAGGGGGAACAGTCTCTATTCTGCTCTGTGTCAGTGTGTATCAGGGATCCTTAGCACAGGTGTCAATCCATATCTGCCAAGTGGACCCTATGTAGGAGAACAGTCCCTATTCTGCTCTGTGTCAGTGTGTATCAGGGACCCTTAGGACAGGTGTCAATCCATATCTGCCAAGTGGACCCTATGTAAAAAAGGCCTGATGAGATGAGCCGCCTTGGGCTAAAAATGGTCCACACGCTGCTGTATTTTAGCTCTGAATGCCTGTTGACTTGCGTGACTTATCCGCCACCAACTTGGGTTCAAGCCGCCAGTGTGTACTTTATAAATGGCTTTATAAAGCAGTGTGTACTTTATAAATGGCTCCACCTGCCACCCGCACAGCAACACAGTCTCCAGTTAGGAGGACCAACCAAGCATCTTCTTCCATCTGCCTGTTACAGAAATTACTGCTGTGTACACGACCACTGATAGGAGACGCGGAAGGTATTAAACTGATAAAAATAGTACTAAACACACCACTCCTATCTGGTGTCACATTAGCTTGACCACACAGGGCCCCAAATTTGCAGTAAGAGGACCGACCAAGCCTCTTCTTCCATCTCCCTGTTACAAAAATCAATGCCGTGTACACGCCCACTGATAGGAGACGCCGAAGGTATTAAACTGATAAAAATAGTACTAAACACACCACTCCTATCTGGTGTCACATTAGCTTGACCGCGCAGTGCCCCAAATTTGCAGTAAGAGGACCGACCAAGCCTCTTCTTCCATCTCCCTGTTACAAAAATCAATGCCGTGTACACGCCCACCGATAGGAGACGCGGAAGGTATTAAACTGATCAGAACAATACTAAACACACCACTCCTATCTGGTGGCACATTAGCTTGACCGCGCAGTGCCCCAAATTTGCAGTAAGAGGACCGGCCAGCCTCTTCTTCCATCTCCCTGTTACAAAAATCAATGCCGTGTACACGTCCACTGATAGGAGACGCGGAAGGTATTAAACTGATAAAAATAGTACTAAACACACCACTCCTATCTGGTGTCACATTAGCTTGACCACACAGGGCCCCAAATTTGCAGTAAGAGGACCGACCAAGCCTCTTCTTCCATCTCCCTGTTACAAAAATCAATGCCGTGTACACGCCCACTGATAGGAGACGCCGAAGGTATTAAACTGGATAAAATAGCACTCAAAACACACCACCCTATCTGGTGTCACATTAGCTTGACCGCTGCTCCAAATTTGCGGTAAGAGGACCCACTTCAAGCCTCTTCTTCCATCCCCTGTTACAAAAATCATCGCTCGCGGTACACGCCCACCGATAGTGGTACGCCGGAAGGTATTAAACTGATAAAATAGTACTAAACACACCACTCCTATCTGGTGTCACATTAGCTTGACCGCGCAGTGCCCCAAATTTAATGTGATCTGTGAGTAATGTAAACGGTTGTCCATACAAGTAGGTTGCAGCTTTTTGAGGGCCCACACCACCGCCATGCACTCCTTTTCAATGGCAGTGAATATACTTCGCTGTGCAAAAGTTTACGGCTTAGATAAAAATCAATGTCGTGTACACGTCCACTGATAGGAGACGCGGAAGGTATTAAACTGATCAGAACAATACTAAACACACCATTACCCTATCTGGTGTCACATTAGCTTGACCGCCAAGAGTGCCCCAAATTTGCAGTAAGAGGACCGAATACCAAGCCTCTTCTTCCATCTCCTGTTACAAAAATCAATGCCGCAGTACATGTCCACTGATAGGAGACGCGAAGGTATTAAACTGATAACAATAGTACTAAACACAACACTCCTATCTGGTGGCACATTAGATTGCACGCGCAGTGCCCCAAATTTGTTGTGATCTGTGAGTAAGGTAAACGGTTGTTCATACAAGTAGGTTGCAGCTTTTTGAGGGCCCACACCACCGCCATGCACTCCTTTTCAATGGCAGTGAATATACTTCGCTGTGCAAAAGTTTACGGCTTAGATAAAATCAATGCCGTGTACACGTCCACTGATAGGAGACGCGGAAGGTATTAAACTGATCAGAACAATACTAAACACACCACTCCTATCTG
>OW240913.1:306504951-306524973 GCA_933207985.1 Pelobates cultripes | reverse complement strand
CAACAAGTCTGGGACACGGCCTTAAAGGGGCAGTGTCCCAATCTTCCTGATGTCCCAAAAAAGGTGTTTAAAGGGCCAGCACCAGTCACATAAAGAGTCCATAAGCCCCAATATGCCCACCGACAGTCTTAAAGGGCTATACACACCAAATAAAAGTGCATACATTTTCACAATCTCCCAGGGGCCATAGTCATGCGGGAGGAGGCTGGCAAATAGGCTTCTCCACAACCCAGGGAAGTAGGGCAATTTGCCATTTAAAGGGCCAGTTACAAATAGCAGTTTGTAACAAGGTGTCAATCCATATCTGCCAAGTGACCCGATGTAGGGGGGACAGTCCCTATTCTGCTCTGTGTCAGTGTGTATCATGGTCTCTGAGGACAGGTGTCAATCCATATCTGCCAAGGACTGGCTGTAGGGAATAAACTCCTATTCTGCTCTGTGTCAGTGTGTATCAGGGATCCTTAGGACAGTTGTCAATCCATATATCTGCCAAGTGACCCTAAGTGGGGGACCGCCCCATTCTGCTCGTAAAGTCCTGCGGTGCATCAGGGCTCTGAGAGGACAGGTGTCAATCCATATAAGCCAAGGTGTCATGTCATATGTCAGTGTCAATCCATATTGATTGTGATTTAGGAATGCTAGGTGATTTATGCCCTTTATGGATTAAAACCAGACTCTGCATCAACTATGTAATTTTCCATGGGAGTTTTGCCATGGATCCCCCTCCGGCATGCCACAGTCCAGGTGTTAGTCCCCTTGAAACAACTTTTCCATCCCTATTGTGGCCAGAAAGAGTCCCTGTGTGTTTTAAAATTCGCCTCCCCATTGAAGTCAATGGCGTTTCGGGCGGTTCGCCGGTTCGCAAACATTTGCGGAAGTTCGCATTCGCCGTTCGCAAACCGAAAATTTCGGGTTCGCGACATCACTACTAAAGAGGCTATGTGTCCACCCAGCCGGTAAATATACTCACTATAGAAAATGCTAAGCCAAATCAGCTGCTGTCCCATGGTGTGGTTAGGAAGGGGGCGTGTCTCAACATCACTAGGCTCATCCTATCCATGCGTCATAGGGAACGCCCCGCAAAACCTGAGAAATATACTTGTGCAGCAGTGATTCAATAAGCCGTAAGCTCCTTAGAGTTGTGTAGCGGATGGCACTGGACTGTCCTCCAGGATTGTGCTTAAAAGACTGTTAGTGTGTTTATTTTCCTGTGTAATTGAAATTGTATGTGGAATTCGAATGTTTGTTCGGTAGTTTCCATTACTTTATTGTGCTTTATTACTATATCTGGGTGGCCGGCATTCGGTAAGCGAACACATGGCGGCAGCCATCTTACGCACGAACTCTCAGCGGTGTTTGGTCGTCGAGTGTCTGGAACTCAAATCGGACACTCGATTACCCGAACACCGCTGAGACCTCCAGAGCTCCATAACTCCCAAACGGAGGGGCCAATTAGCCCCTCATTCAGTGAGTTCAACCTACCAAACAAGGGGATTCATACAAATGCATTATTAGCAATGGATGCTCCTAGCATTTGTGAATGTTTTACCTCCCGAACGTAGACCGACCGCAGGGCCAAAACACATGGAACCCTTTTCGGCTACCACCTCGTGTGCGGTCGGTCAAATAGTTTATTCCCCATAACTCCTGAACCCCTGGTCTGATCTGGGTGAATTTTGAATATGTTGGTCACCCAGATCAGGGTTACCAGGGGATGGCACTTAGATCCGTGTACCCCACAGTTTTGGGGTACATCCAGAAAACAGGGAAAACTGTAACAGTATTAAGTGTATTAAGTGTCACACTGAGGGGAGGGGATGTATGGGAGGTAACTACTGTTCCATTGGTTACTGTCCTAATTATTGTAAATCCCTCCCTTGCATGGGAGAAACCTTTATAAGGAAACACTGTGATTAAAAGTTCAGTTCTGCTCCTGATGCTGTGTGTCGTCCAGTCATTGGGATTGAGGTTGGGATATTGTTGGAGTATTTTGCCTGCTGAAATATTACCCTGTCGATTTATAATACTTGTTCCTGAGCCTTACTGGGATCTAAAGTGGAGACAGGCTGTGTAAGACCAGCTCTCCGCTACAAGTTGGGCTTTATGGCAGAGTGGCCAGAAGAAAGCGATTACTTTCAGCAAAAAACAAAATGGCACGTTTTGAGTTTGCAAAAAGGCATGTGGAAGACTCCCAAAATGTATGGAGGAAGGTGCTCTGGTCTGATGAGACTAAAATTGAACTTTTTGGCCATCAAAGAAAACGTTACGTCTGGCGCAAACCCAGCACATAACCCAAAGAACACCATCCCCACAGTGAAACATGGTGGTGGCAGCATCATGCTGTGGGAATGTTTTTCAGCAGCTGGGACTGGGAAACTGGTAGTAGTTGAGGGAAAGATGGATATCCCTAAATACAGGGATATTCTTGAGCAAAACCTGTGCCACTCTGTGCGTGATTTGAGGCTAGGATGGAGGTTCACCTTCCAGCAGGACAATGACCCCAAACACACTGCTAAAGCAACACTTGAGTGGTTTAAGGGGAAACATGTATGTAACGGATCACCTGGCACCCCGACTGGGTACCTCTGTTGAAGGATGCTCCTAGCACTTCCTGAGGACTCCAAGCACTGCAGCAGACACCACAACCACCGAACTGGAGAAGCATACGAATGCTCTCAAGCAAATGAATGCTGTAAGCAGCTGAACAGGAAAAGCATACAATCAGCTTACACTCCTGGCAATCAGCATACAATCCAATTCCCCCAATAACGAGACAACACTTCATTTTGAGGTCAAGCAGAACTGACTGTACTGGCACATACAACCTCTTTTATTCACAATCCACAAACATAGTACTGCCCACAGGGTTTTGGAATACAACCAATCAATTCGTACAATACACACAGACACTCCCACACACAATCCTCCCCTCTGCCTGTGATATGATTACTGAACACAATGGTTAATATAATTATCACAGGCAGAGAAATACAGTATTATAAAACATATCACAGGGAGCCCAAAACATGCAATAACCCCATATAAAGTATATCCCCAGTACCGGGGGATCTGGGTGAACCACGTATACAAAATTCACCCAGATCCGTTCAGTAGTTTGGAAGATACAGTTTAATGCAGATTCCGCAGAACATATACAGGCTATATGAAAAATAATTACTGTTTAATGTGTCCCCTGTTGTATTGTTTAAAACTACTGCACAATGTCTCTGTGCACCAAATACGGGCGAGATGGCACTAAACTGGTTCATGGATTGCGGGATAAAACTTACCAGGAAAGGTTAAAGGATCTTAACATGTATAGCTTGGAGGAAAGACGAGACAGGGGGGATATGATAGAAACATTTAAATATATAAAAGGGAATCAACACAGTAAAGGAGGAGACTATATTTAAAAGAAGAAAAACTACCACAACAAGAGGACATAGTCTTAAATTAGAGGGACAAAGGTTTAAAAATAATATCAGGAAGTATTACTTTACAGAGAGGGTAGTGGATGCATGGAATAGCCTTCCAGCTGAAGTGGTAGAGGTTAACACAGTAAAGGAGTTTAAGCATGCATGGGATAGGCATAAGGCTATCCTAACTATAAGATAAGGCTAGGGACTAATGAAAGTTTTTAGAAAATTGGGCAGACTAGATGGACCGAATGGTTCTTATCTGCCGTCACATTCTATGTTTCTATGTTTCTATGTTTCTATGTGTAGAAAAGTCCAAACAGTGTCTGTGAGTTAAAATGGCCGCCATCCATTGTTCTCACCATGTGCCTCTGATACTGTGGAGTTACTGGGTGGCCACCATTTCATGTATGTCCCCAGATGGTTCTTAAAGGGCCAGCAGCATAATAAAATCAAGTATACCCACATCAGTTCCTAGAAGGGCAATACATCTCAGGGCCATAGTCGCAGGGCAGGAGGCTGGCAAACAGGCCCCTCCAAAAACCAGTGGCGAGGTTACTTTTGCAACAATGTAAATGTGTTGGAATGGCTTAGTCAAAGCCCAGACCTCAATCCAATAGAAAATCTGTGGTCAGATTTAAAGATTGCTGTTCACAAGCGCAAACCATCCAACTTGAAGGAGCTGGAGCAGTTTTGCAAGGAGGAATGGGCAAAAATCCCAGTGATAAGATATGGCAAGCTCATAGAGACTTATCCAAAGCGACTTGGAGCTGTGATTGCGGCAAAAGGTGGCTCTACAAAGTATTGACTTTAGGAGGGTGAATAGTTATGCACATTGACTTTTTCTGTTATTTTGTCCTTTTTGTTGCTTCACATTAAAAAAAAAAAAAAAAAATCTTCAAAGTTGTGGGCATGTTCTGTAAATTAAATGATGCAAATCCTCAAACAATCCATGTTAATTCCAGGTTGTGAGGCAACACAACACGAAAAATGCCAAGGGGGGTGAATACTTTTGCAAGGCATTGTATAAACTTACAGTCACAGGCAGAAAGTCACAGACAGACAGTCACAGTAGGCAGTCTCACACACACAGTCACAGGCAGACTGTCACACACACAGTCAAAGGCATTGACTGTGCGGCTCGATCTTTTTTGAGCGGGCTACTTGCACTGACCACAGTGAGCGGTCATGCAGCCCGCCTCGCACTAGGAGTGAGATTCGCGGGACTAGTGCGCTCTTAAAGATGCAGTGGGAGCCACAAGTTAGCTCATGCTCGAAATTGGTCTACGTCATTTAGGGGCCCCCACACATGCACGTTTTGGGGGTGTAGGCATGACGTGGGCCAAACAAATGTTCAGTAAGGCCATTTAAACTCCCCTAGCCCTATCCACTTTGACCTATTGTTGTTTCTGTTTCAGTACCCTTTAGTGCGTTCCTTGATCTATTATGTTTATGCTGGTATTGACCTTGGCTTTGTTCCTGACTCTGAGTTTATCTTTACCCTTTCCTGTCTTGTTTGTCTGTCTGACTGATTACCATGTTCCTGACTCTGGCTAGTTCTCGTTTTCGCTGTCTCTCTGTTGTCCTGACTTTGTCTCGTCTCTGACTACACTATATCCTTTTCTTGTCCCTTGCGGTCCTAAACTCTGTGTGTTGGGGGTATTACCCTGTGACACACACACAGTCACAGGCAGACAGTCTCACACACACAAACAGAAACACAGTCAAAGCCAGACTGACACATCCACACACACACGATTACAGGCTGACAGTCACACACAGTTACAGGCAGACAGTGACACACACACACACACACACAGAGAGGCAGGTAAACACACATAGAAACACAGTCAAAGGCAGTCAGTCACACACAAACACAGTTACAGGCAGTCACACACACACAGTTACAGGCAGGCAGTCTCACACACCCCTAAGGCCAACCCTGATCATGGCACCCCCCTAGTGAGTGGCACCTTAGTATGCCACTGAATTACAGTACAGGCAAAAGTGGGGATACTTGCCTGGGAAAGGACCTGAAGAGGCAAAGGTAGAAGGTGACAATACCTGCCTGGAAGAAGGAAGCCACAGCCTGGTTAGATGGAAGAGTTCCAGATAGACCCAAGTCAAGCTTCGGTGACTGGGTCTAAAGCATTCAAGGGTCCCAGCAAGTGGCCATGTTCTACTCTTTATGACCATGGCAACATGTGCATCATCATGTTTTCTCACACAGGGGACCTTTGTTGTGGTTGATCCTATGTTGCTGACTATGGAGTAATACCGCTCATCATTATCCCTTATCTTATGTACAAAAGTTTATGCACAATTGTTCATGCCTCGGCAGCATGCACTGGTTAGTTTGTGCGTTCCATTGTGTGTACAATTTGTTTTAAATGCTTGAGACTGTGTATATGCCTGGTCTGTATTTTGTTGAAAATCTCAATAAAAATTGAACACTTAGAAGAATAGGGTTTGTGGAGAGATTTCTGCTTGTGGTAGTTGAAATTAAGTCTTTTGTTAAAAGTTAAATTGACATTTAAATGTCAGTTCTAATTTGAATGAAATTAATTTGTCTTATTGGAATAACCAGTTGGGTGTAGAATTAAAAACTTTCAGTTGATAAAGCGAAATAGTAGAACAACAACATTCCTTTCTGCATTTAGCAAATAAACCTTTTATTTGCAAAGATGAAAATCACCATTTAGCACATGTAGATCTCATTGGACTCTTCCTGGCTAACAGACTTAAAATATGACATTTTTAAAGGGACACACCAGGCACAATAATAACTTCATCTAAATAGTGGTGATGTTCACTCTTCCCAGGTGACATCTGGCTTCTGAATTCTCAGATTCAGAAGGTGCAGAGTGCCACCGGACAGGGATGCCACTGATTGGCTGAGAAAATCAGCTGACCGCTCTCAGCCAATCAGTGTCTCCCTATGCACAAATCTGGCTTGCAAAGAAACATACCTTTTTTGCATGCCAGTTTTGTGAATGGGGAGTCACTGATTGTCTGAGAGCATCAGCTGACCCCTCTCAGTCAATCAGCGACATTCCCAGCCCTGAAGCACTCCGCGCCTCCTGGATCTGAAAATTCAGAAGACTGAAGCCGCCTGGGAACAGTGGACATCACTGCCATTTCTACTATGTTAAGAATATTAACAACTCTTGTTTGAACTCCTCTTTGGACAAGATGTTTGTTTTGTTTTTTTGTTATTTTAAAGATATAATGCCATACAGAATACTGATGTAACATTTTAAACAAAACATGGCAGATAACAAACCTTCTTTATTTGTTCCATTAGCATACTTGAAGAGACGAAGAAATCCATTGTCAAGGTCATGGCCATCAAGAGTCCAATCTAAATTGGTTGTTAACCAATTTGTTGGCTCATACTCTCTAAGCTCAAAACCCTGAAATCGAGACAGGGATAGATAGAAAACCATTACTATAATGAGCAGATTAATTACTACTATAAGTATTCACTACTACAGTGATCCTTTCTTATTATACTTGATTCCTATGTTTTCAGGGCAGGTTTTTTTATTGGTGAGAGTGAGCACATTAAAGACCACCATTCCACCTAAAGCATAGTTAATATCCACACCGAGGCAATCTAATGCAGCAAATAATATGTTTACAATAGATATAGAGATACTAATTTGCAGTTACTGTATCAAGCTCTAAATTGCTTATCTACATGTAGAAAACATGCTTATTCCTATTAGGTTTCATTAAAGCTGCATATATACCCTATACAGTGACATACACACAATCCATGGGGCCCCAGTGCGAAACTGATCCATGGGGCCCCCTGCTCCCTTTCCCCCCTTCTCAATCCCCCCCCCCTCGACAGACACACACACACACATACAAACATACATAGACACATGCATACAGACACATACATACATAGAAACACATAGACACATACAGACAGACACATACAGACAGACACATACAAAGACACATACAGACAGACAGACAAAGACACGTACGTACGTATGTACGTACGTACGTACGTACATACATACAAACAGACAGGGACACATACATACAGAGACAGACACAAACAGACATACAAACGTATACACACAGATACAAACACACACACACATATACAAAATGTTTAAGTCACCCTCCTGTTTCCTACCTTTTAGGTGCAGGAGGGTGACTTTCCCTGGGGTCCATTGGTGACTCAGGTTGATGGGAGTCAGAATTCCAACTCTGACTCCCTCTCCTACCTCCCGTGCGGATCTCTGATAGCTGGGAGGAGTGACTGGGACAGTTACTTCCTCCAAGCAGTGATCTCATTACAGGGGCAGTGCTGACTGAGCCCCCTGGAAATCCATACCCATTGGGTGGCCCTAACAGCATGGGCCACTCAATGGGCCCATTGAACGTGCAGCCCCGACGGTTTGCCGTGCAGGCCGGGGCTGCAAAACATGGCTGCTGGTCAGCCAAGGGGGCCCGGTCACAGGGGTCTGCAGCGTGGCCGGGCCCCCTGGAGTGACGGGCCTGGTCGCAGCTGTGACCCCTGCAACCCCAATATGTATGCCACTGACGCTATAGGTCATTTCTAGGTGGTCCCCTTTTAAAAATGAAAAATCATTTAAAACTTACCTGAAATCCAGCTGCAGGCAAAGGTTCCACATTGATCACCCTCCACCATCGAACACCGTGGCAGCACTTGCATTGTACAATTGCAGGCTTCTCGTAGATTGGACCATTTTGCCGGCTCACAGCACATGCGCACACCTTTCATTCCATTGACAGATACATGTTCTAAAATTAGGTCTTTACATTATATGATTATATGGTACCCAGGTTAAGTCAAAGGAATATCCACTTACCCTAAATTTCTCCACCACTTGATACCTGGGACACTTAACCCCTTTACAGAAATCAGGAGTCTTGTACACATCAGAATCTTCTTCTGTCACCCCACTGCCCGACACAAAGAGGAAGCTCAGCACCAGAATTTGTAGCATGTACATCCTTACAGTTGGATAGTACCCAAAGCTTAGTGCCAGGAACGGGCACATATTGTCCTTTTATACTGTATGAAGGGGAGTGTCACGGAAATTAACCAGTGCATTGCTACACACAATCTCTAAACTATACAAGCTGTTGAAATGAGTATATCTTAGATTTTTTTTCTTATGGCAAAATTCACTCTTTAATAAGTACCTTATTTTTAAACTGCAAGGTAATTATAGGGTATAAGGTACATCCTGATTAAAAATGGAACAAGTTATTTATCTGAATTGTTAGTGTAGGACTTACCTAAGAGGTTTGCCTTGATGTAGGAGGCTGGATTACTCTTACATGGCCACTGGAGTCATACTAACAATGCCTCCAGTTATTTAAATGTGCATGGGGATTTGGAATTGTGTGCAAGTAACCTTTTTATTTGGCTTTTATTAGCGTAGGCAAACTCACAAATACACATATCGAAATTTAATCTAAAATTTTTCTTTAAAGTGAGCATTCATTTTTACTATTGGACAAAGACATGTAGCTTTTGTATCAAGACCATTTGTAGTTTATAAACTGAACTGGCAAAACACACCCCACCAAACCCATACCTGTTTTTCAATTTTCTTACCGTTACAGACCAGGGCTGTTTTTACATTTCTTCGGTGTTTCTGTTTTGCTGTAAGTTTCCTCTTACTCATTTACTGTACTCACACCTATTACACAGCATTTTTCTCGCCATTAAATGGTCTTTTTTAAAGATACCATTATTTTCATTATATCATGTACTTTTCTAACTTGGACCCCCAAAATCTGTTACGCATCTACAAGTGCCAAAAAATACCCGTGCTAAATAGTTTCTAAATTTTGCAATTTATAGGGCTATAAGTAAAAGTAGGACATTGCTATTTCAAAATATATATTTTTAAAATGTATCAATAGTGACATTGTAACACTGTTATCTGTCATAAATCTCTGAATCACACCTCACATGTACATATTTTTTTTAAAGTAGGCAATCCAGGGTTTTCAATATGCGGTATGTCCAGTCTTTTTAGTAGCCACTTAGTCACAAACACTGGCCAAAGTTAGCATTTATATTTTTTTTGTGTTTTAAAAATGCAAAAAACTATTATGAATGCCAACTTTGGCAAGTGTTTGTGACTAAGTGGCTACTAAAAAAGACTGAACATAACCCATTTGCAATACCTTGGGTTGTCTTCTTTTGCAAATGGTATGCCATCATGGGGGTAATTCTCATTCTGGGGCTACCATATGCCCTCAAAGGCAACATAACCAATCTGGCAAATTTCAATATGAGTAAATGGAAAATCGAGCCTTATATTTGACCCTGTAATTTTCAAAAATGCTATAAAACCTGCACATGGGGGCTACTATTATACTCAGGAGACTTCGCTAAATGCAAATATTAGTGTTTCAAAACAGTAAACCGTATCACAACAATGATATCAACAGTGAAAGTTCCATTTGTGTGTGAAAAATGCAATAAACTTCACTTTCACTGACAATATCAACACTGTGATATGTTTTACTGTTTTAAAACACTAATATTTGTGTACAGCGAAGTCTACCAAGTAAAACAGTACCCCCCATATACAGGATTTATGGTGTCTTGGAAAGTTACAGGGTTAAATATAGTGCTAGCAAATTAAATTCACTGGACTTTCGGCCTGGGTTGTCAGGCAGGTCCCCCAAATTGCAATCAATAAAATTATTTAATCATGTAAAAATATGCATGTAGAATTTAAATATATATACAGTGGGACCTCTGTTTACGAATTTAATTCGTTCTCCGGGGCGTTTCTTATTGCGAAAAATTTGTAAACCGAAATGCGGTTTCCCATAGGAATGCATTGAAAACCAATTAATCCGTTCTGGAGGTCAGAAAAAAGTAAAAATGAGCTGGCATGGAAACTAACCCACAATGCAAAACACACAGTAAAAGGCATACAAATGACGAAGCTCCCTACCTTTGAACAGCTTGAGAAATGCACCGAAAAGTCACAGAACAACTGCAATTTCCAGAATGGCTCTAAAACTCGATGCAAAAGCCACTCCAACACCTCCAGACTCAACGCCACGTGCTACCCACAGGCTCCAGCATGCAGGGAGCAGTTCTATAAACTTCCCAGGTGCAATGCATCCTAGGGAAACTTTCTTTGTATTGTGAAAAAAAAAATGGTAAACTGAGTTTAAATTTTTTTTACATTTTTTATTTTTAATTATATATATATATATATATATATATATATACACACACACACACACTATATATATATATATATATATATATATATATACACACACACACACACACACACACACACAATATATATATATATATAGTTATTATATATGTGTGTAATTTTACTTTATGTATTTTTATATTAATATATGTATATATATTATTAAAAAATACACTTAGTATAATGTTATATATAAGAGAGATGCCTGAAGGCCTACTGCGGCCATGTGACCGTTCTTTCAAAACGATCACATGGCCCACTTGGGCCTAATTTGCAGAGGGGGGGAGGGGGACTGTCTGGGCTGTCAGACAGTCCCCCCAGTGGAGAAAAAGACTGATCGCCGGTGAGGCAACGGAAGCGATCGCGTAAGTACATAGGATTACCTTGGACGTACTAGGTACATCCGACATCCTGGCGGGAGGGGTGTTTAGTTATATTTAATTTATTTTAATAGATTTTTTTCCATTACATTTTTTTAAAATTTATCTTCACTGATTGCCTCGACCCCTCGAGGCACTCAGCAGACAGGCAGAGCATCTGCCTGATGGCTTCCGTTTCTCTGCCTCACTGCTGGGCACGATGTGGGGGAGCGATCACCCAGCAGCCCGGTGTCAGGATCTGCTCTGCTCTGTTCTGATGTCTGACCATGGCTTCTGGTATCTTTATGCTGGTTTTTCTGGGTCTGGTTTTCTTTATGCTGGGTTTTCTGGGTTCATTCTTGTATTCTGTCCCTGGATTTCCCAGTCGCTTGGATTCATTTATATGTTGTTTTATGTTGCTACACCCGTTTGTTTTCCACTTTCCTTTTGTTTCAGTCTGGACCTGCAGCAGTGTTTCAAGTCTCTGCCCTTTCTTGCAGGTGTGGTTTAGTATGGATCTTTTAGTATACATTAGGCAGTGTAGGACCTGCCAGATATGGGGTACATTGGCGTTGTTGGCAGGCTTATGCAATGTATGATCATATAATGTAACTAAATCCCCATGCTTTTCATATATAGTGCTTAGTTATGTCTTCTCTTGTTTTGCCTATTATATCTTGTCTTGTTTTAGTTTGTAATCCCAGTCCATGTACAGTCCTGTCCCGTCCTGCCCGTTTAGTTAATGTTCCCTTATGTATTGTGTACATGTTCTGGGTTTAGCTTCCTCTCCTTCTCTGGTTCTGGGTTCTACTAGTTCTGTCTTGGTTTCATGTTTGGTGTCTTTTCTAGTCTTTTCTTGATTCTGTACTGGATACATACCTGTTGCAGAGCCTCCTTATTCAGCTCCTGGGAGGTCTGCTTAAATACCTGCCCCTAGTTCTTGGGATCCGTTTTAGCTGCATCAGGGTTCTGGTTGTGGCTGCACAAACTCTGATGCTCAACACCAGGGGGCGTGCGGTTACCCTGCACCAGATCCTGCCAATCCCCCTCCACACTGTGACTCCTACTTTGAACATCAGGCATATTGGGTCCCGGTCCACGCACCGCCGCCCGCACAGTGTCTGGGTCCCGGGCACCGGACCACCACCCGTGATCCGTGATTGTAGCCCGCCTTTGCACTTTTTCTAATGCCATAATATCTTAATATATAATATCATATATGTTCTACACACAACCTTGATAGTACCACTGCTTTACCACATGCATGTGCCCTGCCAATACACAGCACTGCATTATCCAATGCTTAAACTTTGTTAGGGTCTACAAATGCCTAGACTATAGTGAGGTATGCTCTACATCTCAACGGAACTACTGCCATTATAGAATGATAGTTTCTGTCACCCACACCATCGCAGTCCCCGTGGTAGTTCTCGTGTATTTGAGAGCTCCTGATCCCCACTGTACAGCGCTACGGAATTTGCTGGCACTATATAAATAATAAAATAATAATCCTGGCTGCTTGTGGTAACGAGTTCAGTACAATCACCCCTGAAATAGTTCCCCTGACACCTCAAGATCTATCTAATCTAACATTTTCATGTAGTTTGCATGGATGATAGATAGTAGATTTTATATATATATATATATATATATATATATATATATATATATATATATCTAACAAGCAGGGTGTTTTGTACATGCAGCTATATTTATTGCATGTGTTGCTAGTTTAAAGGCAGTATGTTGAATTATAAACACTATACCACTGATTTCCATCTTAAAATTATTTACACATAGGTACCGTGAGAGCTGGAGTATGCCCTAAAAACCAAACCATGTGGATATCTCTCCTGCTGTATTGATATATTTGTCACAGTTTTTTGTCAAGCAGAAAAGACCCTCAAGTATAGATTGGTTGGAATTACCCCATATTTACAACTTGAAGCATCCTTATATCCTTTAACTATAATTGCTAGCTATTAAATATTTTATGACTTTAGACCATTCTGGCAGTGCATGGTCAGAAGTATTATAACAATAGAGGATAGGACGTGGCAGGATGTGGCAGGATTTAACCAGTGAATCACAGCTGAGGACTTGCTTCCTGAGAACATTGCAAATCAGGTGCTAAGGACAGAAATCCTTTTTAGTTATTACTAACAAACTTTATGACAAAATAATTACAAACTGTCAAATACCCTGTTAAAATTGAAGCTTTGTATAAATACCATACACAGTGCAGCTACAGTAATATATCTATACTGAGAGTCTCAATGTCCCCAGAGCTTTATCTCCCTCCTGTCTAGCTAAGAAGGAAGGAGGCTGTCACTTACAGTCCCTTTACACTGAAATTATTTACAGCAGCTCTGTCTCGTCAGTATTTCATAAAGAATTACAGGGTTATTCAGTAAGGTGAGAATTTGAAGTGAATTTAAGTTTGACACAAGGTCATAAGACATTTAAGACCAAAGTAGCTGAACTGGAAGCATAAGTAAATTAGAGAATGTTTTAGTTTTGACTACTGTGGCAGAAGCACTGTTCATATGTGTATTTTCCCCTTTGTGTGACGTGCTGCCCTGGCTTTTCACATCTTATGCCCTATTCCCCAGTCAGGAGCATTCATACGAACAGAACCCGTTCATCTCCCGATCGTGGACCACCCCGATGCCCGATTAGAATGTTCACAGCAATTATAATGTTCACATCTGCAACATAAGTGTGAAACCGCACAGGAAGTAATTAATGAGTGCTCCCCTGGGTGGCTGCCATTTCGTATAGGTGAACGTAAAACCAATCCCGAATGGAGACATTACCCTGCATGGTTTGTACACAGGAATCTCATGAACGAAGCCTGGTCCAGGAATTGTACCTTTGTGAGGGTTCCTGAGGTTGGTGTGGGCACTGGCTATTTTGGTGGGCTTTTCTGTGCCAGGGAGATCCACAACTTGGGTCCCAGGCACAGAGGCTCTTGGGATTAAGATCCCCGTCATCTTGGGTGGGAGACTCCTCACCTGGGTGGTGGGCTTTCTACACCTGGGAGACAAAGGGACAGAGACCCCCCTTTCCCGCGCTTTGGCTCCCAGGTATAGAGGATCCTGGGATACGACCTCTGTTTGTTTGTGGTGAAGACTCCTTGCATGGGCATATGCATAAAAGTAATGTGTGGCTCAATAAAGTTGTGTTGTACGGGAGTGTTGTTCTGGGAAGAAGCTGTGTCTTGTCCAGTTACTGGGGGGAAATGGATGCCTGCTTGTTTAAGGGTTCTTGAGTGGCCGAAGGAAGGTATTAGCGGGGGTAACAGGTCGGTTAACCCGGAGTCCACTACAACTACTTTCCCCTTATAAATTCACATTGAATTCACTTGGAATTCACAGTTTAGTGAAAACGTCTGATAATCTTTATGGCATGCTTCTGATAATCTTTATGGCATAAGGATTCTGACTGCATTGGAATTTCAGGCGTGGCAAGAGCTGCATAAAATAGTGATTTAACTCCTAAAAAGACGAGAGTGTAGGAGCATGATCTATGCAAAAAAACTGCTTCATTAAGTTGTTTTGATGCTTAGGAGAATCCCTTTAATATAAATGAAAAAGAAGCTTTGCATGAAAAAAAAAGATTGATCCAAGTTAAAGGGACACTATAGTCACTAAAACTACTTTATCTTAATGAAGCAGTTTTTGTGTATAGATCATGCCCCTGGAGTCTCACTGCTCAATTATCTGTAACTTAGGAGTTTAATCACTTTTGTTTCTGTTCATGCAGCCCTTGCCACACCTATCCTGGCTGTGACTGACTGTTAGGAATATTAGGGAATCCCACATGCAGAGTGTAAAGGAATAGTAACGTTAGAATGGCTGGACTAAAGTCACAAGAACAGAGAGTAATAATAAACGAGCCAAGGTCTGGGATGCCAGAAATCAGGAACAACGATAATACAAGAGTCAAAGAAATACAGAAAGGAGAATAGTCAATCTAAGCTAAAAGTCAAAATCCAAGAGAACAATATGCGCTATTGGGACTATGCAGAAGCACAAAAGGGCAATGAGACTTTCCCTGAGCTCCCCTTAAGTACTGTGTTCCTTGATATTAACCCACGCCCCCAAAACATTAGAATTTTAATGTTTTGGCGGGCATTAGCGCCATGATGTCGGCATGCCTGCGCCACGTCATTAAAAGGGGCGAAGCTATCACGGTCTTCGCAAGAACCGCTAGAAACAAGAGGAGAGCTCCTGGTAATGTCCCCAATCCCCTGCTGGATGGTGTTAGCTTGTGCCAACACACAAGGCACCCTGAAAGGACCCTCCCTACGAGAATCGCCCACCGGGCGGAAAGGACCAGGACGAAGAAGGCTAGGAGCATGGATGTCAGAACCATCAACCCAAAATCTGTCTTCCGGACATTGGCGTGTGCAGCCTATTGCATTAGGGTGTGCACCCTAAAGCACAAACACACACGCATGTATCTATCTCTATCTATATATCTATATACACACACACACACTCTGTGTGTGTGTGTGTGCTGTTAGTGCGCTGTGTGAGGGTGCTGTGTGTGTAAGGGTGCTGTTAGTGTGATGTGTTTGTTTGTGAGGGTGCTGGTAGTGTGCTGTGTGTGAGGGTCCTGTTAGTGTGCTGTGTGAGGGTTCTGTGTGTGTGCTGTTTGTGTTGTGTATTTGTGAAGGTGCTGTTTGTGTGAGGGTGCTGTTAGTGTATGATGTGTGTGAGGCAGGGCCGGCGCTACCTGTAAGGCAGACTAGGCAGCCGCCTAGGGCGCCCCTTGGGAAGGGACCCCGCCAGGATCGCCGGCCCCCCTCATGCTGCAGCCGCCCGAGCGCTCTGTAGAGAGCCTCAGGCGGTTGCAGCTTTGCCCGGGCTGGTGCGTCCATGAGGGCGGCCCGCAACGCCCGGGCGCAGCATGAGGAGAGGGGCTGACAGGAGGGAAGCACTCAGCGCTCCCTTCTGTCACTCCCTCACTGTAGCGTGGCCGAGCTCTGTATGGTCCGCGGGTACAGGGAGCATCTGTCTCCTGTACCCGGCCGGACTAACAGGAAGTGCACACTCAGTGTTCACTTCCTTTTAGTCAGGCCGGGTACAGGAAACAAAAGCTCCCTGTACCCGCGGACCATAGTGGGCTCGGCCACGCTACAACAGAGGTAGGGGAGGGTGGGGGAATAAATTGAAATTGAGGGTAGGGAATAAATTTAAAGGGAGGGTGGGGAATAAATTGAAAGGGGGGGAATAAAGGGATGGAGGGTAGAATAAATTGAAAGGTAGGTGGGGAAATAAATTGACAGGGAGGGAGGGGGAAATAAATTGAAAGGTAGGGTGGGGAATAAATTGGGAGGAATAAATTGAAATGGAGGGTAGGGGGAATAAATTGAAAGGGATGGAATAAATTGACAGGGGGGGGAATAAATTGACAGGGAGGGGAATTGACGGGGGAGGGGTGAAGAGGGACAAGCAGGGGAGAAGAGGGAGGGGGGAGAAGAGAGGGACAAGCAGGAGAGAAGAGAGTGACAAGGGAGGAGGGAGAAGAAGAGGGACAAGCAGGGGAGAAGAGAGTGACATCCATCACACACACACACACACACACTGCACCCCTTACACACGAAGACAATGCACCCCTTGCACACAGAAAAACACACACAATGCATTACACACACACAGACACAAGCAATGCAACCCTTACAAACAGAAACACACAATGCATTCCTTACACACACTCAATGCGCAGCCCTTACAGACGCACACACTGTATCCCGTACATACACAGAAACACACCTTGCAGTCCTTACACATACAAACACAGATTCACACAATGCATTCCTTACACACATACCAGGACATCCCCCTACTCCACCCCCTGTGAACAAACTCATTGGTGGAACATGAAGGTGGACCCAGACCTTGAGCTGTGTAAAGGGCTCCCCAAAAATGGAGCTGCTTCCCGTTCTCCCAGAATATTGATTTTTGTGACCACAGTTACAAACAGCCTCCAGAGAGCTAGTAGTGATGTTGCGAACCCGAAATTTTCGGTTCGCGAATGCGAACTTCCGCAAATGTTCGCGAACCGGGCGAACCGCCATAGACTTCAATGGGCAGGCGAATTTTAAAACACACAGGGACTCTTTCTGGCCACAATAGTGATGGAAAAGTTGTTTCAAGGGGACTAAAACCTGGACTGTGGCATGCCGGAGGGGGATCCATGGCAAAACTCACATGGAAAATTACACAGTTGATGCAGAGTCTGGTCTTAATCCATAAAGGGCATAAATCACCTAACATTCCTAAATCACAATGGATATGGATTGACACCTGACATATGACATATTGAAACCTTGACATATGGATTGACACCTGTCCTCAGAGACCCTGATACACACTGACACAGAGCAGAATAGAGACTGTTCCTCCTACATAGGGTCACTTGGCAGATATGGATTGACACCTGTCCTCAGAGACCATGATACACACTGACACAGAGCAGAATAGAGATTTTTCCTCCTACATAGGGTCACTTGGCAGATATGGATTGACACCTGTCTTCAGAAATCATGATACACACTGACACAGAGCAGAATAGAGACTGTTCCCCTACATAGGGTCACTTGGCAGATATGGATTGACACCTGTTCTCAGAGCCCCTGATACACACTGACACAGAGCAGAATAGAGACTGTTCTCCTACATAGGGTCACTTGGCAGATATGGATTGACACCTGTCCTCAGAGCCCCATGATACACACTGACACAGAGCAGAATAGAGACTGTTCCTCCTACATAGGGTCACTTGGCAGATATGGATTGATACCTGTCCTCAGAGCCCCTGATACACACTGACACAGAGCAGAATAGAGACTGTTCCTCCTACATAGGGTCACTTGGCAGATATGGATTGACACCTGTCTTCAGAGATCATGATACACACTGACACAGAGCAGAATAGAGACTGTTCCTCCTACATAGGGTCACTTGGCAGATATGGATTGACACCTGTCCTCAGAGCCCCTGATACACACTGACACAGAGCAGAATAGAGACTGTTCCTCCTACATAGGGTCACTTGGCAGATATGGATTGACACCTGTCTTCAGAGATCATGATACACACTGACACAGAGCAGAATAGAGACTGTTCCCCTACATAGGGTCACTTGGCAGATATGGATTGACACCTGTCCTCAGAGACCATGATACACACTGACACAGAGCAGAATAGAGACTGTTCCCCCTACATAGGGTCACTTGGCAGATATGGATTGACACTGTCCACAAGGACAAGCTGCAGGCTTCCTGGCAGGGCCCATACAAGGTGGTAGAGCAGGTTTGTGATACCACCTTTGTGATCGGTGCGGTCACAGGCACGGGAGGCAAGCGCATGCTCCATGTGAACATGCTCAAGCCATACCACGAGCGCACGGAAGAGGTAACCGCGATCTGTGCACCTGCCACAGAAGATTATGATAATTTGCCACTCCCAGATCTCCTAGACCTAGAGGGCCAGAGCGGAGACCTGGGAGAAGTACAGTTAGGAGAACAGTTAGACCCCCAGGAGCAAACCCAGGTCCAAAGACTAATCCAGGAAAATGGGGCCACTTTTTCCAACCTACCTGGGTACAGTCCGTTAACCACTCAAAAAGTTGAAACCCTAGACCAGACCACCCTTCGCCAAACCGCCTATCGCATACCCGAAGCAGTTAAAGAAAATATGCGGAAAGAAATTGAGGAAATGATGCAGTTAGGGGTGATAGAACACATACATACAAACACAGATTCACACAATGCATTCCTTACACACATACCAGGACATCCCCCTACTCCACCCCCTGTGAACAAACTCATTGGTGGAACATGAAGGTGGACCCAGACCTTGAGCTGTGTAAAGGGCTCCCCAAAAATGGAGCTGCTTCCCGTTCTCCCAGAATATTGATTTTTGTGACCACAGTTACAAACTAGTACTGAAACAGGACGGCACGACCCGTTTCTGTGTAGACTACCGGATGCTAAACGATAAAACAACCTCAGACGCCTACCCTATGCCCCGGATAGACGAGCTCCTAGACAAAATGGCCAGAGGCCAGTACCTCACCACAATAGATCTGTGCAAGGGGTACTGGCAAATTCCATTAGCCGAGGACGCCATCCACAAGTCGGCATTTGTCACCTCGTTTGGCCTGTATCAGTTTAAGGTCATGCCATTCGGGATGAAGAATGCCCCGGCTAACTTTCAGAGGATGGTAGATCGGCTACTGGATGGGTTTCAGGAGTATGCCTGCGCCTACTTGGATGATATAGCCATTTTTAGCTGCTCCTGGCCCGAACACCTGACCCACATAGGAGCCGTACTAGACCGGATTAGGGAGGCCGGACTGACCCTAAAGCCCAGTAAGTGCCATATAGGAACGCGTAAAAACCTCCCAAGATAGTAGTATGGGCCCCAGAGTGTGAACAGGCCTTCCAACAGCTCAAGACGGCGCTCATTAAATCACCTGTACTTTCTGCTCCTGATCCAACTAAATGCTTTCTTGTCCATACAGACGCTTTTATGTTTGGATTGGGAGCAGTACTGAGCCAAGTCGGAGCAGATGGCGGCGAGCAACCCGGGGTTTATCTAAGCCGGAAACTTTTGCCCAGGGAAGTAGATACACTGCCATTGAAAAGGAGTGCCTGGCGGTGGTGTGGGCCCTCAAAAAGCTGCAACCTTACTTGTATGGACAACCGTTTACCTTACTCACAGATCACAACAAATTTGGGGCACTGCGCGTGCAATCTAATGTGCCACCAGATAGGAGTAGTGTGTTAAGTAGTACTATTCTTATCAGTTTAATCCCTGTTATGTCCCCTATCAGGGGACGTGTATATGGCATCGATTTTAGGAACCGGGAGATGGAAAAAGATGCTTGGTCGGTCCTCCTTCTTCAAATTTGGGGCACTGCGCGTGCAATCTAATGTGCCACCAGATAGGAGTAGTGTGTTAAGTAGTACTATTCTTATCAGTTTAATCC
>OW240913.1:306478523-306504539 GCA_933207985.1 Pelobates cultripes | reverse complement strand
CAGTCTATAGGAGGTGGGGTATAAAACACATTAGGACACGAAATAGCAATAAAATGAGGTGGGAGAGAAGCAGAGCTGGAGGAGAGAGTAGAGTGCTGCCCTGTAGGAGAGAGCAAGAGACAGGTATGTGAAGTAGAGGTTAGTCTGGGAGGCCATAAGCTTTCCAAAAGAAATGGATTTTAAGGCACTTCTTAAATGATTGAAGACTAGGGGAGAGTCTGCTGGAGGTAGGCAGGCTATTCTATAGGAAGGGAGCCGCCCGTGAGAAGTCCTGCAAGCGCAAGTTGGCCGTATGGGTGCGAGCAGCGGACAGGAGAAGGTCGCAGGAAGAGTGGAGAAACCGAGAAGGGGAATACCTATGGATCTATGAGGAGATATAAGAGGGGCTAGAATTGTTCAGTGCTTAATAGGTATGGGTTAGCACTTTGAATTGACTCCAATAGGATACAGGAAACCAATGTAAGGACCGACACAGGGGTGAGGTGTGAAAGTACTGACTAGAAAGGAAAATCAGTCCGGCAGCAGCATTCATTACAGACTGTAGCGGGACAACACGGCTATTGGGAAGACCAATTAGAAGAGAGTTACAACAGTCAGTGCGAGAGATTACCAGAGCATGGACAAGCTCTTTAGTAGCATCTTGAGTCAGAAAGGGGCGGATGCGGGCAATGTTTTTAAGGTGGAATTGGCATGATTTGACAACAGACCAGATGTGAGGCTCAAATGTGAGGCCAGAATCAAAAGTAACACCAAGACAACACGCTTGTAAGGATGGGCTGAAATGGGTACCACCAATCTGAGGAAGAGTGAGAGAGGAGGATTAATATAAGGAGGAGGAAAGACAAAGACAGAAGTTCTGTTTCGGAAAGATTGAGTTTCAGAAAGTGTGAAGACATCCAATCAGAGATAGAAGAATGGCAAGAGGTGACACGTTGCAGGACATCAGGGGAGAGGTCCAGGGAGGAGAGATATATCTGATTGGGTGTAATCAGCATACAGGTGGTATTGGAATCCAAATGAGGTAATACGTTTGCCAAGAGAAGCAGTATAAAGAGAAAATAGAAGCAGACCAAGGACAGAGCCTTAGAAGACTCCAACTGAGACAGGATGAAGGGTGGAGGTATCATTAGAAAAGGAGACACTGAATGAGCATTGGGTGAGATAGGAGGAAAACCACGAGAGGACAGAGTGACAGAGACCGAGTGATTGAAGAGTTTGGAGAAGGAGAACATGATCAACGGTGTCAAAGGCAGCAGAGAGGTCAAGAAGAATTAGTATTGAATAGTGACCTTTGGATTTAGCTGTGATAATGTCGTTAGTGACTTTAATAAGGGCAGCCTCAGTAGAGTTGAGGGGGCGGAAGCCGGACTGAGGAGGGTCGAGGAGAGAGTTGGAGTTGAGGAAGCAGACGGGTAAAGACTAGTCTTTCAAGAAGCTTTGAGGAAAAAGGGAGCAGGGATATAGGACGATAGTTAGAGGGGGAGGATGGGTCAAGACATGTTTTTTTAAGATAGGTACTACAGTGGCATGTTTAAGGATAGCAGGGACAGTGCCAGAAGAAAGAAAGCAGTTATTTTTGTTAGTTTAGAGTTATTGCTGATAGTCTTGTTAATTTATGTTCACCATTTATGACCTACCCCTATTTTTGTTAGTATAGAGTTATTGCTAAAACTCTTGTTAATTTATGTTCACCATTTATGACCTATCCTCATATCTTTAAATCTCAAATACTTTCTCCTCTGTTTATTTATTTTTCCTCATTAACTGCCATTTCTCACATCAATATCTGTGTCTTCCCCACATTTAATTTGCTGTTTGATCTAACTCAGATTCTTTCTTGCAGCCTAGGTCCCAAACACAACAGCAACTAGCTCCCAAGACTCTCAGCTACAAGCCTGGGATCAGGGAAGGATCCTGGGTGGACACTGGATGAGATCATCAAGTTTGATACTAATTTGTCCTTTTCCTTTTTATCTTAAAGTGTACTTGTCACTATACTGTCATTTTAAAGAGTATTAATTACCAGTAAATATCAATATAACAGCACATGAATACATAGTTTATGATTATGATACATCATATTGTGTATTTAGTGTCTTGGCAGCTTTTCTCTGTTAAAGTGAACCTGCCATGGCCATGACTTGGTTAATTGTACTACATATACTTTACATTTTAGGGTCTTTCTTTCTAGCTTTTTCTTGATTTAAACATGTTTATTCTTGTCTTAGTTACTCACCCAATGTTCGAACAATGTACAATTTGCCCCAGGTGACAGGCACCTGCCTACTGTCTCACTGCTGCTGGTGGTGCGTGCTCTTTGGCTGTCGAGAATAGTGGGCATGAGAAGGCTGCTGGAATCTCACTGTACTGAGTGTCAAGCCCCCTCGCATACTGATTTTGGGAGCCAAGATGTGACAACCCCACAGGGTACTAAAGTACATTTTCACCCTGCCATGTAACCTGGGAACACCTCTGTATTTACCTTTGACTATTCATTAGATATGTGCTTAAGTTAACTTGATTGGAGCTCAATTATTTCCTTTTTTTTTTTCACTAGATAACAGTATGTTGTTTTTTTATGGGTTTTTTTTTGGTTGTTGTTTTTTTATTTTTAGAACTAGATGATATATAGCTATATAAGGTAAAGATAGATTTTGTTTCTTACTTCGGGATTCATTTTTTTAGAAAATGTTCATAGCGACAATTCTTTCAGATATTTATTATGTTTGTTGACTGTAATATTACAAAATATAAAATGTATGTTATATCACTTGTGTATAATTGAACACAAGATTTCAGAGCCAGGTTGACCCCTTTCCTACAACCATGGGCTCTGTTCTGTGAATTGGAGCAACTGAGTGTTGTATGTGTGTGGAGGAGACTGACATATGCAGTATGATGACACAGATTGTCATCCAAAGATGGATTTCAAAATTAGGGTATGTTTCCAATTTGACCTTCTAAGTTCTCCATAAATGTTTCAAATGTATACATGTGGGAAAATGTTCTACTTAGGAGATGTAGCAGAATATACACCTGAGGTCTTTGAAATAGTAAGACGCACAAAGCCTTTCGAATTCCCAATAAAATCATTATGTATGTGAAAAAATACAATTTACTGAGGCGGAGCTTGAACACTGAAGCAAACGGACGCCAGCTAAAGGAGCTCTGAGCCTTAAACAGAGAAAAACACAAGAAATACCCCCCCATTACCATCCCAATCGACAGGCAAATACCCCAAGACTTAATGGGGAGAAAGGGAAAGAAAACGATACCACACAAACCCACCTCGGGACTTACTATAGGGGAGTTGTGGAGGCAAGCACGTGGAGCCGCCGAAACAAACATGGCGGCTCAGCACGGTGGGTGCTCGGATTTCTCCGAGGACATATCCGATGAGGAAGATGGGGGAATCTCACAGCCTCCTCACCCACCACAAAAGGCACAACAAGGCGGCAAAAGGTCCGACACAGAGCCGATCACCATATCGGTTCTGAAGGCATTACTGGCGGACCTGAAACGCAGCTTCCACGAGGATGTCACAGCGCTCCGCGCAGACTTGAAAGGCCTGACAGGCCGAATCTCCAAACTGGAGGACTCCTCACAATCCCAGGCCCAGGAGGTCGCTGCACTGCAACACTCCGTACAAGCCCTGGAACAGCAGACCCAGCAATATGAACATCGCCTCGCGGCGCTGGAGGACGCCAGACGGGCTTCCAACATTAAAATCAGGGGAGTCCGAGAGGACATTACAGAGGCCGAACTGCCTAAACTAATGGAGTGGATGTTACTAGAAATACTGCCACGAAGACAGAAATCAACTATCACCCCAGTAAGGGTCTTCAGAGTCCCTAAACCAACTAACGCACCAACCATGGCCACGAGAGATGTCATTCTGACCCTCCGCAATAGCGAACATAAGGTGGCGATCCTGTCTGCCCTCCGAGGCAGGACCCCCTTCCACTTTGAAAACATGGACCTCTCACTCTACACAGACCTGTCCAGTGGCACCCTGGCCTGGCGCCGGTCGCTACGACCACTCACCTTAATTCTTCGTGCCCGCAAGATTGAATACCGCTGGCGGTCCCCCAGAGCATTGACGGTCCAGCGAGGATCGAACTTGCATAACATTCAGGACATCCGGGACGCCCCGGCCTTCCTCCGGCTCCTGGACCTACCTCAAGAACTGCTGTCCCCGGCAAGACTGGCCAACAAGGATAACAACAGCCCCCCTAATCGCACCCATACTTGGGACCCAGACCGGATCGCCCCATTCATGCCCCAAAGCTCTACACCGGACACATATTCAGCAATCACGACATAGAGGCACAGAGACACTCACCAGTCAGAGTCTCGGGTCCGCCGCTTGGCGTAGGTAAGGACATGGTACACAACCTGCGACCCACTGATACCCTGACAGCTGCCGAGCTACCTCGAATCAGGACTGGCACAGCCGGACAGGACACCAGAGACCTGATAACGCAGACCTAAGCCCCCCAACACTAACGAAGACCTCCCCGCTCCCGGGCAACTCTGTGTCCCTGCCCCAACCGTGCTAAGTGGACAGACTCAGGCTGGAAAAACGGAGACTATTTCTATTTTTCCTTCTACAATTACTTAGAAAAGGGGATAGGAGGACGCGGAGAGGGGGAGAAGAGGGACAATTTTTATATATATTTTTTTTTTTTTTTTTTTTGCTTTTAATCCCGAGACCCATCAGACATGCCCAACTTGCTCATATGTTCAGATCGCTTTTAAGGGCAACAAACACTAGACCTCACATAAATATATAGCCTGAACATGTCTAAACATATATGTACCAATGTGTGTTTGTTTGGCCAGCCTGCCTCCGGTCGCCCTCTCCTGTACCCATTGAGGCTTTTAAGACCAGAATACTCAAACATGTGTATTTTAGCACCCAAACCAGCAATTTACATGTAGTAATTATATAGCCTGTAAGCCTGCTTCAATACTCTACCGATAGCCACATATGGCACACAACGTGGGTGGCCTTAGGCAGTAGGTTTGTGGGGTGTTTCCCTTTTTTTCCTCCTTCTTCTTCTCCCTCTCTCTTCGGTTGGTACCTGCCAGACATGTCACGACAATGTATGTATAAGCAGTTATAACTATGGCATAGGTACAACAGATTGACCCTCTCAGAAACGCAATGCCTTGTATTTGACATAACCCTCAACACATTTGAAGTAATCATAAGCCTGTTCTGTTTAGCAAGCTACAATAATCTATTGCTGTTATTAAGTCAGATATTTTAATGTTCTCACAACAAAAATGTCCGGTTTAACCTGCCTCACTTTAAAGTGTTTAAAATATTCTCAACTATAACAAGAATTAACACAGTTAGAACTCTGGCATAAGTATACATGTTAGACCCTCTCAGAAATGCAATGCCATGTATTTAACAATTTTAAACGTAACAAAACTAACCACAAGTCTGCCTAGCTTAGCAAACTTAAAACATAAAACAATCTGCTGATGTTTCACAACCGGATACTTCCATGTTTCTTTGTTTGGGTGTTTTGTTTTTCCCTTCAAAAACATGCTGTTTAACCTACCTTACGCTAATGTTACCTGACTTTAACCTTAAAAAATGTGCACAGTATCTCATGCCATGCAACTGTAATATTACGTGTCTGAAAACAATTAGTAATCGCTGTTGTGGCATTACTAGACTAAATGTTATCTATATCTATGCACGAAAAATAAAGAATTATAAAAAAAAAAATACAATTTACTGCTAGATTTGGCGGTGAGTGATGACATGTCCAAGTGAAAATACTCAAAATGCCCATTTGAATAGTTCAAATTGTCTTCTTTAGTAAATTGCACGCCACGAAGGGGCAAAGTGTACTTAGGGACTTCTATTTTGTTCCAAAAAGGATCTGGGCCCAGAAAATCAGTTAATGCAAACAGGAAAGCTGAAAACAGAAATTGTAGTAGCTAATATTTGACTCTACAGCTTCTCAGAAATCTGGCAAAAGGTCTTTCATGTTAGAGAATAACCCTGAGAGAGACTGACAAAAAAGTAAGGTAGTGTCTAAGGAGAAGGGAAATGAGCAGAAGGATCCAGGACACTCACAATCTAAACTAATTTTTGGTTCCATATTACCAGTATGGCCTCAGTTTGTCTAATCATAATATTGACAAGAATATTACATGTAAGGCAATATCAAGGTACCAAACAGAAGCAGCAAAGTAAAATCTGTTAAAGAAGCAGAGTCAGTCAAATACAGGTTCCACTGCCAGTTAAATACAGGTTTCACTATTTGTGAGGTGATGTGGTAGGTAGGTACCCCATGCATCATATAATCTTGAACCTAGTGTACCCATTTCATTTGCCTGCATTTTGTCACTAGACCAACATTCCGAGTATTGGTTGGTAAACAAATATGAAGTGCATGCATTTCTTTGCATATCCATGGTACATATTTTATCACCTGAGAAGAACTGCCAAACGTTTGTTGCAGTTTTTTCCTGCTCCCTTCTTACCTGATAAAAAGTAATTTGAATTGTAGTACATAATGGTGACCAGCTGTGCCAGTTGATCTTCTTGATGGCATTGAAACATTTACCATAATCACAAAGGATATCCTATTAATTGAATAAATTGTGTGGAAGGCTGAGTTTTGTTTTTTTTGTTGTTTTTTTTAAAACCGTGTGCAAGGAGTTACATTCTTTTAGAAAATGATGTTCTCATCTTCTGTAATTATATTAATTAGAAAATAGTACCTGCCAAACATAGGTAGTTTGGCACATGAGCATGCTAATCATGGTATGGCATACTACTATGTAACAGGATCTGAATTCACATATTAGTATTAGATTTCAGATATAATCTTCATACAATATGGCCATGTATTTAAAGATTACAAACATTTGAGCTTTTTCAGCAATTTGAAAACAACACTATTCAGTAAACTTCAAATATTCAACAAGGAAAGTTCACAGCACAATTACTACTAATTGTAGTATAAATAATTTGAATAAAGGAACCTTTGTGGGAAATTGTTCCATATATTTTTATATTATGAATGCTTCAGTAAATGATAATACTTTGCCATTTCCAATAATTACACAATGTGCTCCAAGCAACATAATCTAATATCAAGACACACAATTTATAAACCCTTTTATTAACTGTATACTGGATTAAGTATTTCCAGGAATTTCCAGTAAAGTACTTTCATTTCCAAGATATGACCAAAGATTGTCCAAAGGCGCAGTTACAGCTAGATAACTAATATATTTTATATAACAGTGGATCATAACCATAAGAATGTGTCTTTTCAGGTGGTACAATGACATATTTGTCATTATTTGACCATTTGCCACAAGGACTTTATTAGTACACAAAGTTCTTTGTACCGAGTGATGCGGAGCTAGGAGACATGGTAGAATGTTAGATTACACTGTTTATTCAGACCTGTACAGGTGAGTGAGCTATATGTGCCCAGAGTGTTTGTGTGGCAGGATAGAGGCTGTAATGTATATGGAGGTATGACCAGTAATGTGTGTGTTTGTGGGTGATAGGGGCTAGTTTGTGTGATGGGCTGCAATGTAGACAGATAGGGGCTGTAGTGAAGGGGTTTGGGGCTGTAGTAGAAGGGGTAGAGGCAGAAGTGTAGATGGTGATAGGAGCCGTAGTGTAGAGGTTGTGGTGTTGAGTATGATAGGGGCTGTATGTGGGATGATGGGACTTTGATGTAAGGGGGTTGAGGGTTCTAGCATAGGTGGTAGGGGCTGTAGTGTGGAAGGATGTGTTAAATGTGTTAAAAAAATACAGTTTAATCCATCTTCCCTCTGCTTACCTTGATGGAGGGGATAAAGTGGGCCAGAAATAGCCACAGCTGGTACTCAACCTGCATGGTGAGTGCTGTACTCCCTGGGAAGAAAATAGTGAAGAATTGGAGCCTTGCAGCGGTAACCAGCAGCAATCCTCAGATCCACTCCAGATAGTAATAAATGGTCCCATGATACACGCTACCAGGCCCCGCATTGCATCCAAACTATGTCTAAAGCCAGCTGGGCACCCCTTTAAACAGGCACCCAGTTGTGCCTCTGCCTGGCAGCCTTAGTATACAGGACATTTTGAGGGAGCAGTTATCAGTACCAGCTCCATTATGATCCCTCTGGCCATAGGACTCCTCAGCTGGCTGCAGCCAGCCCCAAAGGGCTGCCTTTGGGGTGAGTGCAGTGGCAACTCTGAACAATATATAGATGTGGGAACATAAGATACCAAAGACAAAAATGGGGATCACTAGTAATTTTCACTAGGGGTTGGGGTAATGTGCCACTATTGGATGTCTGACACCAGCATGCTTTGCATACTGACATCAGACAGCAAATTTGCAAAGAATTCTCATTAGCTACCCAGATTTCTTGTTCTGGGGTGGCTAATGAAACCTCTTAAATTTGAACTTTGTTTAACAGATAACTCACTTATTTGTAATCCTTATACGGGACCAATATATTTAAGGACCCCAATTAAGGGAGCTAGGTGCTAAACATCTACCTAATTTAGCATCCTTAAATATGGCAGTCCTACATAAGGGTACTAATTTAGGGAGTTATATACTAAACAGATGAATAAAAGCTATTTTCTTAATTTTGATCTTTCAGCAGCATAGTAGCTGCCTAATTTGCTATCCTTATATGGGATTGTCATAGTTAAAATATCGAAGTATGGAACTATTTACTAAACCCACACAACTCTTATACACATATATAATCACAAACATACACAGCCTCCCTATCTGTGCCTGGGATAACTGGAACGGATCCCCTCACTGGGGTTCAGTGGGGCTGCTGGGTTCACTGCACTCTTCCTGCGTAGCTTTTATTTTTACCTTGAAGTGATGCCAGGGTGATTTTATATACCAGCTGCTGGCACACAAGAGGGTGTGAGAGGGAACTGTTCAAATGGAACCCAGCTTCCTCACTGCCCATTCAATCCCCCAACAGGATATATGGGCACCTGCAAAGTGAGAGCCCCCACGGCATATGGCACTGCCAGTCGCTTGGTTGCCATAGGATTGCGCCAACCTTGTTTGGGACCTGATGCCATGTTTTTAACTCCTGGATTCAGTAATGCCATTTGTCATTTTTATTTATTACAACTTGTGTGAGTGTTCTATGCAAATCCACATGTATATGAAACCAAATATATTATATTAATATCTGTGTATAAATTGTAAGCATAATTTATAAGCACACTGACACATGCATACATACACACACAAATTACATATGCTGTCTCTGTACAGTTTAATTACCTGTTGCTGCCCAATGGCTGCTGGTGCGGCATTTCAATTGGGGGCACAGCATGCTGTGAGGAGGGTGTTCCCCCCAGCTCACTGAGCTGTGCAGGTACTTGGTGACCTTGTTGCCATGGTGCTCGGTGCTGCCCGAAGCTTAGCTCAAACACCCCAAAGGCTTGCCATGGCAGCAACTCCACACAGCCATGCAGGCACTCGTCTCACCCTTCCTATGGGGTGCCTCACACACTTCATCCTTCCTATGGCTCTGCTTAAAGGACGACTATAGTGCCAGGAAAACATACTCAGGGTCCCCCTCCCGCCGTGCTCTGGGGGAGGAAGGGGTTAAACTTACCTCTTTCTCCAGCCCCGCGACGGGGAACTCTCCTCCTCCTCAGCTGAATGCGCATGCACGAGCCGCACGCGCGTTCAGCCAGTCCATAGGAAAGCATTCACAATGCTTTCCTATGGATGTTGGCGTCTTCTCACTGTGAAAATCACAGTGAGAAGCGCGGAAGCACCTCTAGCGGCTGTCAATGAGACAGCCACTAGAGGCTGGATTAACCCATATATATAAACATAGCAGTTTCTCTGAAACTGCTTTGTTTATAGAAAAAAGGGTTAAACCTAGCTGGACCTGGCACCCAGACCACTTCATTAAGCTGAAGTGGTCTGGGTGCCTATAGTGGTACTTTAAAGGACAACTATAGTGCCAGGAAAACATACTCAACATACCTCAGGGTCCCCCTCCAGCCCGGCTCTGGAAAGGGGTAAAACTTACCATTTTCCAGCACTGGGCGGGGAGCTCTCCGCCTCCGATCCTCCTCCGTTCCTCCCCGTCTGCTGAATGCGCACGCGCGGCAAGAGCTGCACGCGCATTCAGCCGGTCACATAGGAAAGCATTATCAATGCTTTCCTATGGACGCTTGCGTGCTCTCACTGTGATTTTCACAGTGAGAATCACGCAAGCGCCTCTAGCGGCTGTCAATGAGACAGCCACTAGAGGCTTTGGGGGAAGGATTAACCCATTTCTCTGAAACTGCAAGTTAAGAAACACAGAGTGAGAAATAGCTGAACATTTAAAGGACACTCCAGTGCCAGGAAAACAAATCGCTTTCCTGGCACTGCAGGTCCCCTCTCCCTCCCACCTACCATCCCAGGTTGCTGAAGGGGTGAAATCAGATTGCACATGCGCGGCCGCTGGTGGGATGAGACCTAATGCGCATGCGATGGGGATTTTAGCGACGCTGGAGGTCCTCACATACCATGAGAGGAGGAGTTAACCCTGCAATGTAAATATTGCAGTTTATGAAAACTGCAATATTTACAGTTGCAGGGTTAAGGGTAGTGGGAGTTGGCACCCAGACCACTCCAATTAGCATCATGAGAATGTATTCCTTGGTAAGCTAGCCCGTAGGGAAAACAGAATCAGTGACAGCTAGGAACCATATAGGCCCTCTACCCTCACTACCAGAGAACCTCGAACTTTAGTGACCCAGGTGCAGTCACCATTCAGCCTCCAGGCTATAGTATGGGCAATAATACTGTGCTTCCCAGTTGAGATGTTTCAAGGGTGTTCCCTGGGTTCTGTGCTCAGATGCTTTGAAGCCTTCCTATAGGTCACAAGCCTTGGTTAACCGCTTCAAGCTTGGTCCTGCCTTGGTTAACTGCTTCAAGTCTGTTCCAGCTTTGGTTAACCCTTAAGCATGTGTCCTTGCCTGGTTAATCCAGTACCCGCTGAGTTTAACCCAAGCCTGACTGATCTAGTGCAGACCATCTGGTAAAACCTTGTTTATTTGCTCAACCCGTTAAAGATTTTTTTTATTATTTAAATCTACCTGAATTGTCAATCAAGACTTTGTTTGCTGGTCCTGATCTTGCAGTGAGACTTTTCAGTTATACCTTTTGCCTTATCAATAAAGACTTTAAGTTTAGTGACTATTGGCTGTGTCTGTCCAAATCTCTGCATTTTTTGAGACCACGGGGTGCTGTGTGTTAGGGTGCTGTTAGTGTGTGCTGTGTGTGTGTATGTGTGAGGGTGCTGTGTGTGTAAGGGTGTTGTTAGTGTGAGGGTGCTGTTAGTGTGTGTGCTGTGTGTGTAATGGTGATGTATGTGTGTGTGCTGTATGTTTGTGTGTAATGTGTGGGGTGTGGGGGCCGTTTAGTTAATATCCCCCCTCCCTTCTTACCTTATGTAGGGAGGGGGGACCGTGCTCCTGCCTTCCCTGGTGGTCCAGTGGAGAGTGAACTCTAGCGAGATCTGAGCGTTGCCACGGTAACCACGGCAACGCTCCGACTGCACGAGAGGAACCCGGCGGAGCTGCTGACAAGATCTCCCCGGGTCCTCTCCTGTCTCCCTCACTGCCTGTGGGTTGGTGAGGGAGATCTTTGATCTCTCTCACCGGCCCATGGAGGGAGGCACATAGTGCGTGCTACGGGGATTAGGGTGTGCCCAGGCACACCCGGCACACCCCGTGCGCACGCCTATGGTCCCCAACTATGGCAGGTTACTCCTAATAAAGGAAACACAGAGCCAGTAGCAGTAATCAACTGAAAATCCAGTGTTTTACGCTCAAGTTTAGCTGAAAAGTCTCTCCAACATTCCTTCTCAGTCAGTAGTGAAGCCCCACTGTGACATTTTTTTTTATCATGATCATTTATTGTAGACTCTACAGTTCTACATTGTTTTCTAATTAATTTATCATCTGCTTTAGGTTTTTATAATTCTTTATTTACCAGTCAAGCAGAATAGGCAAATGGTACAATAAGTCTTAAGAGTATTTTTATACTCTATAGATTAGATAAAATACAAAGTCTTCAAGTCCACTCTCAGATTTATGAGTGGTTAATGTCTGTATATCCAACCACAAAGAAAACCAGCGATCATCTGGGAGAATTAGAAAAGCAATTCTGAGTGAAGGGAAGCCCTTTACACACTTTTACACATGGGATGGGATATTCATAATTAATAATAATGTGTCTCTTTTATTGGCTAATATAGTATTATTAATAATTAATAATATTTATATTTACATAGTACTTAGAGGGCAGTACAAGTAAATTTGATTTTTCTCCAGTATAGTATCTGTGGGTCTTTTGCTCAGGTGGAAGAGCTAGACAAGTGTAAGTTACCAACAAAAATTGTCTTATGCATCTGGTTTTAAATTGTAACTGTAGCTTTAGATCCTGATTCCCACATGTGTTCCCACACACCATCCTCCTGCAACTCCTACAGATCCATCCCCTACTGTGGCATGCATGTCAATGCACCCCAGAAGCATCCTGAAGTAAACTTAGTAAGCAAGTCGAGAGTGTTACTAAAACCAGGGCTTAACATTTCAGGTTCTATGCCACTAACCAGGTCTGAAACGTTACCAACCACAGCAAGCCTGGAGGGTACATGGCCATGGGTATATTTGTACTCGCTAGGGCAAAATTGTCACTCACTAGTGACTAGCAGAACTTGTGAGTGCTGATAAGACCTTTTCTCTAGTACCCTGGTCACATAGCCCTAGAAAGTGAGGTTTGCTTGGTCACAGGAGCCAGGCTAAGCCATTGACATGTACGTATTGTAAGATGTTCTTTGAGACCAGTGGATGCACAGTATCCAGTTCGTCTAAAATAACCAATCAATTCCCCTGGTTTAATCTCTTGATTCCCTGGACACCAGCATCCTCTAAATTAGAAAAAGTACTTGGACCCTATCCAAAGAATAATGTCCACAGAATCAAACGAAGACTCAGCACAGGAGTAAATTAACCATGGCCAGGCAATAGGAGCGGATAATAGCTCTCTAGGGAAGGTCTGATCCTTGCATACAGGACTCTCAACCCATATCTTGTTTCCCCTTTTGGAGCATGTCATTTGACTATCTGTGCCAACTGGGACAAAAGTTAGCAAAGGTATACGTTAGGGAAACCAAACCCACCAAGCCTCTAGTTATTCTATGATATTTATTGTTCCAGAAAAATTTTGAAATAGCTATTTGGATACCATCAGAATCCTGGGGAAGACTTTAAAAAGACTCTATAGGCACTCAGTCCATTGAAGTGGTTTAGGTGCACTCTCTCTGTTCCCTTAAAACTGCAATCTAAACCATTGCTGTTTCAGAGAAACTGCAATGTTTATGTTGCAGGGTTAAGACTGCTGCTTGTGGCCATCTACCAGACAGACCTTTTCTTTCTCAGCAAGGTAGGAAGGAGGTAGAGATATGGGCACATTAATACTCTCAGTTCAGATAAAGTGCTGTAGCTGCACAGTGTATGGTATTTATAGATAGCTTCCATTCCAGTTTGTAACGATTTCTTACATACCATTTGTATGTAATTAAAAAATATTACTGTTTGTCCCATTTTTATTTCACTAATCAGGATGCACATCATACCCTATAATTAACTTGCAGTAGAAAAACAAGCTACTTATTAAGAGATTTAATTATGCCATGTGAAAGATATCCTCATTTTTATATCTATAGTTGAGAGATTGTGTCTAGCAATGCACTGGTTACTTTCATCAACACTCCCCTACATACAATATAAAAGAACAATATGTGCCCATTCCTTGCACTAAGCTTTGGGTACTATTCAACTTTAAGGATGTGCACGCTACATATCCTGGTGCTGAGCTTCCTCTGTGTGGGGGGCAGTGGGGTAACAGCTGAAAAAGAAGCTTCTGATGGGTACCAGACTCCTCATTTCTGTAAAGGGATAAAGTGTCCCAGGTATCGAGTGGTAAAGAAATATAGTGTAAGTGGGATGTATAGTGTGACTTAACCTGGGTACTATAGAATTATGTAACGTGAAGACCTATTTTAGAATATGTATCTGTCAAGAGAATGAAAATGTTGTGCTTATTACTGGAAGCTATGTGTTTACTCTCTCTTACTGCACTCTTTAATACTGCCAGTGTTACAAATTGCTCAACCTTTTGAGGTATTGGGACACCTATAAGGAATCCAAACTTTACGGCTGTATTTAAGCTTGATAGGCCATGACATGTCCTCACTTTTGCCTTTATAAGGATGCCTAGTCAATGAGCAGAAGATGAGGATTATTTTGTATAGTTTGACCATGCTGCATTAGGTAAGTAAAACATATATTTTTATTACAGGATAAGGTTATGGAAGACACCCACCCCATGTACTTGCATATTTAGTTTTAGTGAATTTATTTTTTTCATGATTGGGGACTGTTATCCCAAAGGGACCCGGCCTACTAATACTTAACTGGCTATGGTTCTTGGAGTTTGGATGTGCAGTGTTTCTTCTTCAAACATTGCACATTGTGAGATATTTGCACTTGTGATCCCAGCACACGTGACTCAGGCAGTTTACAACAGGCTGGCACAGACATGATAATCTTCTTCCTTGCAGGCAGAGTGCCTGCAAGGGAAATCTTACTCACCTGCCCATTCCTTATATCCTCTGTATGGTCCTTCTACCTCTCAGCTTTAAGTTAATAGCAGATTTTATAAAAAAAATCCCAACCTCCTACCTCCTCCCTTCTCCCCTCACTGGCTCAGAGTATGCGCATGTTCTGGGAGCTGGGAAAATGATTGCAGACTTCTCAGTGTTTGGACCGTTTTGCCAGCTCCCAACGATTGGACCGCGCGAGTGCTGCCATGATGTTGGTTGGTGGAGGGTGATCAGCATGGACCTTTGTCCAGTGCTGGATTTCAGGTAAGTTTTAAATAATTTTTTACTTTTAAATGAGGGGCTTAGGTAAAAATAACCAATAGGGTAACCCTAATAGGAATAAGCATGTCTTAACAGAAAAATAAGCAATATAGAGCTTGATATAGTAACTACCTAGTGATATCTCTATGTCTATGGTAACTAATAACTATATAATTTACTACATAAGACTGCCTTAGTGTGGATAGTAACTATGCATTACGTGGAATGGTGGTTTTTAATGTGCTCACTCTCCCCAATAAAAAAAACCTGTGCAGAAAACATAGGAAGCAAGTATGATATAAAGAAAGGATCACTGTAGTAGTGAATACATATTCTAGTAGTTACTTTGATGATTTTCTATCCATCTCTGTCTGAATTTCCGAATTTTGAGCTGTGACGAGAGCAATCTCACCACATTGCATTGGAGAAGCCTGGTTGCTCGCCTGTTGCCTTTGGATTATGGCCCCATGTTAAAAGACTTCTTTTCCCCTGCAGAAAAGACTTATTCGTGCTTTTCTGCCCGATGTTCGGTAGATTCAATCTACTGAACTAACACACGAATGACTGGACCACCTGGGAGCTGGAGTGTGTCGGCAATAAGCCTCCCAGAAGCTGCGGCTAACCGCAGCTTAATTGACGAATACTGGGTGGCCACCATTCATATACCGAACACGAGGTCGTGGCCATTTTAAACACGCGAACGCACAGCAGTGTTCGACGCCCAACTCATGGAACTGAAAACGGATGCATTTTGGCGCGAACACCACTGAAGCCGCCGACCTCCCTTCTTGTTCGGTGGAAGTGCACGAACGGCCCTGTATTCGGTAGTTGTACCCCAAATAGGAATCCCGTGGAGCTCATTCGTATGAGAACTGAACTGAACACTTTGGCTCCATGGCAATTAAACTGTATTCGTGTGGTCTGAGCGCCATTCGCGTAATAATGTGCGCTCAGACCTGAGCTATCTAGGGATATGTTAAATGTATATATTCATTGTAACTTTTGTCACATAGTGTATTTTAATAGTAATTCCTATTCTAGTATCCCCATGTGCATAATGGTGATTTGCCTTTGTCCTGGGAGATAATTGAATTACTTCTCAATTATCTCCAGGGCAGAGGGGAGGAAGCCAGGATGCATTGTGGGAATATAATGTGACTGTGTGTCCTAGATTGATACTTGTCTGTCCTTGGTTACAGTCTCCCATTTGGTCCCCTAGGGGAGTGTCCACCAGGTGGGAGACCTGCATAAATACTGGGCAGGTAGCCCTCATTAAACAGACCACTGCTTGACCCTCAACACAGAGCTCTATCTCGTTCTTGGGGGGATTTACTGTATGCTGATAGAGACTGATTGCTAGGCGTGTAAGCCGCTTGGGTGCTTTTCCTATTCGTCTGCTAGCAGCTATTCGTGAGGTTCCAGTTCGGGAGTTTGGAGTGATATACTGTATGCAGTTCAGGAGTATGGAGCATTCCCTTATATGCAGTTCGGGAGTTTGGTGTTCTGCAGTAGCTGTGCCTATATCTCTGGAATGGGAAGATCTCCTAAACGGCGGTTTAACCCTTTTATGCTGTGGGTGCCCTTACATAAGCTTAGAACGTATAAGCCAATAAACTGGATAACGACTGTTGTAGATAAGAGTCGTGATGTCTATGACACTGAAAATGGGTTTTTGCATCTCAACCAGTATACTAATGGATCAAATGTAAAAGGTTTGGTATTTGCCATGTTTTGTTCAAAATGTAATATCAGTTTTCTGTATGACATTTTTTCTTTTTTAATATATAATTTTTTAGTTTTCATTTATACAAACATTTCATGACATATACAAAACTTTAAGTCAATTTATATGTTAACATCAATTTGAATTGAAATGTATGACATTTTTTCTAAACCATATTTAATACAAAAAAGCATCAAATAAGAGTTGTTTTAATAAGAATAGTTTTAAAGTAGCAAAAAACTAGATTTTAAACTGTAAAGCTGAATTTTTGTTCCTTAAAAATATATTGTTTAAAACCCGCTAGCCAGGAAGAGTCTAATGAAATCTACATGTACTAAATGGTGATTCTCATCTTTACAAATAAAATGTTTACTTGCTATATGTTGTCCAAATTTGGCTTTATCAAAAATGTTCAATTCGAAACCCAATTGGCTATTCATATAAGGCAAATTATTTCAATCAAATTAGAACTGCCATTCATATGTCAGTTTGGCTATTAACTAGAGACTGAATTGCAACAAGATTACCTTTTTAAAATCAAATTCCCCAGAAACCCCCATCATAAATCTCTCCCCAAGCCCTATTCTTGTAAATGTTTTATTTTTATGAAGGTTTTTTTTTTTTAACAAAATATAGGCTGGCACATACACAGTCTCACACATTTAAAGAATTGTACATGCGAGGGAACATAAAAACCAGGCAGATAACAATGATACATACTTTTATACATACGATAAGAGGATAATGATTGCTTCATAGTCTGCATTGTAAGAGCAACCACAACAAAAGTCCCCTATGTGAGGAAACATGGTACACAGGTTGCCATGGTCACAAGTAGAACAATAAAAGTAAAACAATTAAGGGTACCCCAAGGAATTGAGGGGAGGGGTAGAAGACCTCATATCCCAAGAGGACCAAACCCTTTGTGGTAGGTACTTAGGAGCCTACATTAAATCTCTTCATGGTTTCTTGTGGCTTGTAGATTACCAAGTATGGGCTGGACTGGAGGAGGGTCTGCAGACTTCCACTATCTTGCAAGACTGCTTTTTGCAGCCACTAGGATGTGAATTATTAAATGTAAGGTTGCAGGCGGTATGGATCGTGTTAACATATCCAAGAGGAATTGTTGTGATTCCCACTGTAATGATGTCTATGATAAAGTTATATACACAGCTGTACACACACTGTCAGTTCTAACACAAGGGCGACAAATCTGGGTATATGTGAGCAAGTCTATTAGGGACCATGCACCATTTAAATAAAAGTTTCCTGATAGTTTCTTCCTGGTGGGCCAGGCACAATTGACTTAAGCTGTGCAGAGGTGTCCAAGTACAGTTGTTGAAGTTCCCAAATCCTATTCTTCCGTTAGCAGTGTCTGTTTTTTACAGCAAGAAATTTTAGCTGCAATAATTTAATTAATTCTAAAACAAGCAAATAAAACAATCATATAAATTTTATGAGAATAAATAGAAGAGAACTGAGTTGAACTAAAGTGACTTAATTTCCCCGTTTAGTAAACAGATTACTAATAGTCTTGTTTTTTTGTTTTTTTTCAAAATAAATGATTAATGGATTGGTGAGTGAGAAATCAGAGAAAAACAAGCTGCATAATTATATAAATGCGGTGTATGATAATAAATTAGGAATCAGCCCTCGCAGTTTAGTTCTAGCAGCTGTGAAAGTAATTTTGACTCTTAAAGTACCACTATAGGCACCCAGACCACTTCAGCTTAATGAAGTGGTCTGGGTGCCAGGTCCATCTAGGATTAACCCTGCCTGCCGTAAACATAGCAGTTTCAGAGAAACTGCTATGTTAACATGTGGGTTAATCCAGCCTCTAGTGGCTGTCTTATTGACAGCCGCTAGAGGCGCTTCCGCGCTTCTCACTGTGATTTTCACAGTGAGAAGACGCCAGCGTCCATAGGAAAGCATTGAGAATGCTGCATTCAGCAGATGACGACCGAAGGAGGAGGAGAGTCCCCAGCGCCGGCAAAAGGTAAGTGTTTAATCCCATTCCTCCCCCTTCAACCCGGCGGGAGTGAGACCCTGAGGGTGGGGGCACCCTCAGGGCACTATAGTGGTCCTTTAAACATAAAGACAATGAAAATGCGATAATAAATTTTATTTTGAAAAATACCTTACTAAAAAAATCCTTCTTTTGATGGTATATATTAAAAACTCTGTTCCGGACTGTCTAATTTAAATTTTGTGCATAAAAAGAGTCTGTCATCACCATGATTGTACGCTGCTGATAGACGTAAAATCTTCACTTTGCTTCCCCCCGTTTCCCACCATGAGCTTCCTCCCTCCATTGCATATAGCTTTTTTTTATTTAAACCCTACTTTCTTCCATACTCTCCCCACTTCCCTCTGTGACCCAAAGCAAGCATGTGCTCTGATCCGATGAAACAGTCCAATTACAGCCTTTTCTAAGAGAAGCCTGTGATTTGAAAGCATGTGACCCCTGCGATGTTGAAAGAGGCATGTAAGATCAGTGCCTGGAGCTTTGCCTGGTCCTGGATTCATGGTGAGTAAATGCTTATTTTGCAAGTTATACTGCAAGTTGAGGGTGTGTCGCAAATGTTCCATTGTGTCGTAAGTGAAGTAAAAACACTTAATTATAACATAAAAACAACATTTAGCTTCAAAAAAACACTTATTCGGCGATAGTCCATAAGGAGTCTTATGCTCACTGTTCCCAGGACGCATTTCACCAATGGCTTCCTCAGCTGGGTGAAAAAGTCTGACATTCTTGCATGGACCCATCCTTCTATATATACCCCTTAATAGGGGAATAATTGGTTTTGGGCTTTGGTCTACGCACACAAATCTCCATTCAATTGCAGACGTGATGCGTGTCAAGCATAGTTTTCAGTCTTCTTATGTTGGTGAATTCCAGGTAAAATGCTGTTACGTCATTTCTGTTATCTCAGTCATGCGTTTCAGCGGCCATTACCATTCCGACTTTTATACGGATTTTCGGGCAGCAATTTCTATAGATCATACCAATAATAAAAACATAAAAGAAAAAGAGTATCAGAATTCTGTAGTTGATTATACTGTATAATTGTGGCTATGTTACATGATGACAATGGTAAATATAACCTTAATATATAAAAATGTACATTAAAATATATTACATATTTGATACTTATTTTCTTGTTTATAAAGTTATATTTAAAGTGATAAATATTGAAAGCAGACTTTAGTTCAATATTTGACAATATTTTTTTTTTCCAATTCTTTTTATTGAATTTTTCACCAAAATTACATTGATACAAAAAACAGTAAAACATTCATATACACTAACAAAAGACAGGAAAAAAAACAAAAAAAACCCCACCCCCCCACGAGAGTTCACACTTCAGATGGTATTGATATTACATTTGTAGTAGTTTTTTTCCCCAACTATCCCAAAGGTTCCAGTTGTCATTCATAAATTTGCAATGATCCTTCTCCATTTTAAGTTGGTAAACCAGCTGTATTGTTATTAACTTGATGTTAAAGGGGGTGTCTCCCTTCCAATTTCTTGCCATCACTATTTTACAAGCTATTAAACAATGAGTAATTAGAAATTGTTCTATTTTATTTAATTTTGGCCATTGGCAATGTAATAGCATTATTTCAGGTTTTAAAAATATTTTAACACCACACAATGTATGAATAATATACTGAGCCCACTGCCATACCACAAACACTTTTTTACATGACCACTACATATGGATGTAATTCCCTTTTTCCTCTCTACACTTCCAACACTTATCCATAGCCATATCAAATTTTGATATTTTAGTTGGCGTCATGTACCATTGGTTAGCCATCTTGAAATGTGTTTCTATTAATACAAAGGAGTGAACATATTTATTGATTTTTTGAAAGGTAGATAGCCATTCCGTTAATTCTATATTTATTTTTAAATCAGTATTTCATTTTTTAATAGCAATGGGAGGAACAGAACTATACAGTGGTTCCAACAATCTAACACATCTAGAAAACAGCTGCTTTATTTTATTTTGATATAGGACTGATTTTAATAGATCGTACATCTTACTCTCTGTAACTAACACGACCTTCTCCAAATAATGTTTTACTCTAACATAGGTAAAAACATCTTTAGCAGAGATCTTAAACTCCTCTACCAGCATTTTATAAGGCTTGATTTTGCTATCTTTAATCAGATCTTTTAGTGTATTCATTCAATTTTCTTTCCATGATTTTAAGGAAATGTTATCCATATTTAGTTCTATTATATTTAAGTTTTGAAAATCGAATAATTTGTTGACCAAATCGATTTTCCTTATTTTTTGCGATATTGGAATAATCTGTCCTAAAATAAATGATCTAGATCAGCGGTTCCCAAAGTGATTCCCAATTGATTTTGTTTTATTTAATTTGTAGTTTGATACTGCACTATATAGTTCAATTTCTGACATTGCACTTAATATTGAAGTTGACGGATTACTTAAAAATAAGATAGTATCGTCAGCATAAAGAGATAATTAAAATTATTTTTGTTTTGCTATGATCTTTAATATTTACATTGTATCTAATTATATTAGCTAGAACATCTAATGTTAATATAAACAATAAAGGGGACAAAGGGCATCCTTTACAAACACAAAGATAAAGCACCGCGCTTACAGCAGCAGTAGCTTAGTATCCAACAGCTTAAAATACATAGTAAAAACAAAGAGAATGTTACCTGCGCTCTGACCTAAATCCCCATGTACATTTAAACAAAATGGAGGCTCTTTAGTTTTATTCCAATGGCCATTTGAAATATTGAGCCCACCTGCCACGTCAAGACAAGCCTCAAGAGGTGAGTTCCTACACTAGCCATTAGATATGCTGATATCAGCCAAGAATCTCCAGTGAGACAGGAAGGGGTATTTTATAAACCCTTTCACATTTAACCCTTTATATGGCTTCTACACATACAATAAACTTTGCTGGTATCAGACAAAATGTAAACATCTTTAATGAGACATGAACGGGTGTTTTATAAACCCCTACATACTTAACCCTGAATAGGGCTATAACACATACAAATCACCTTGCTGGTATCAGCTAAAAGGCAAATTTATCTGATGAGACAGGAAGGGGTGCTGCCCCTACATACTTATGAACTCTTAATAAGATAAACGTGGGGAGGCTGGCAGCAATGTAACATAGCTGTGTAATACAAACATCATATACAAACACAAAGATAAAGCACCGCGCTTACAGCAGCAGTAGCTTAGTATCCAACAGCTTAAAATACATAGTACAAACAAAGAGAACGTTACCTGTGCTCTGGCCTAAATCCCCATGTACATTTAAACAAAATGGAGGCTCTTTAGTTTTATTCCAATGGTCATTTGAATATATAAGCTCACCTGCCACGTCAAGGCAAGCCTCAAGAGGTGAGTTCCTACACTAGCCATTACATATGCTGATATCAGCCAAGAATCTCCAGTGAGACAGGAAGGGGTATTTTATAAACCCTTTCATATTTAACCCTTTATAGGGCTTCTACACATACAATAAACTTTGTTGGTATCAGACAAAGTGTAAACATCTCTAATGAGACAGGAAGGGTGTTTTATAAACCCTTTCATAAAGGGGACAAAGGGCATCCTTGTCTGGTCCCATTATTCAATTTGACATAATATTAACATTGTCTGATCCGGATATATCACTAGGGGCCTTGTTTCGGGAGTTGGAAGACTATGGTAGAGTTTCAAACTCTAAATTAAATATTGGTAAATCCCAAGTTATGCCCATCAATTTAGATTTTACGACAATTAATAGATTATCAGTTAAATATCCCTTCACTTGGTCATCACAAGGTTTTAAATATCTTGGGATTCATTTCTCTTATAGCTTAAAAGAAATGATCGATAAAAACGTGGAAAATCTTATAAAAGATACCAGTGATAAATTACTCAAAGAGTGGAGAAACATAGGAATTTCCTGGTTGGGAAGAATAAATATCATCAAATCATATATTCTACCTCATTGGTCATACCTGTTCAGAATGATCCCTTTATCTATAACAATAACTAAACTATTCATATATTATTTCTGAATTACATATGGGATTATAAGAGGTCAAGTATCTCGATCTTACATGTAATGAAAAAGTCCAGTAAGGGTGGCCTGGCTGTCACAAATCTTATCAAATATTATGAAGCCTCTAGGCTGTACCATCTGTGGAGATGGCAGGGCCCAACCACAATAGAAGAGCCTTGGTATAAAATTGAATCCTTTCTGTGTAATTCAAAAGATCTTTCTAATATGTTATGGATAGATGTTGGGGCTAGTGCAAAATTCATCTCCAACATAGAAACTTCATACATAAAAGATATCTATGAAATTTGGGTAAAATACAGGAAAAGAAGTCACATTTTAAAGAAAATTTCTAAGTATAGTCCAATTAAGACAATGGAATATAATATTAATTACCTAAATTTAGGTAATTGGATCAAATTTGATTCAACTAAAATAGATGATTTATTAGAATTGAATAAAATAAGGTCTTTTTCATATCTTCAGTTAAGTCTTGACCTTAATTCAAGAGAGTTATTCTCATACCTAAGGATCAAAAAATTATTTGGATAACCATCTGCTTTATGACAAAACTAGGATAAATAAAAAATTAAATGATCTATTTAAAAATAATACTAAATGTAAATCGATATCTAGTTGGCATTAACTATTGAGAGAGGAAGAAAAAAAAGAGTCTAAACCAAAAGCCTGGAAAAACTGGGAACAAGAAAGTGGGTCTCCAATCGAGTTAGAGCAGTGGTATAGATCAATTCAAGAAGTTAAAAAATTGTTGCATTATTTAAATATCATAGAGCTCCATTATAAAATTCTTCATCGATGGCATAGGGTACCAAAATTCTAAATAGAATCAACCCTGATAATTCCAAACTTTGTTGGAGGTGTACTTGTGCTGAAGGTAGCTCTAAACATATCTGGTGGGGATGTAAGCTTTTGATGTCTATATGGAATAAAGCATTCAGAGTTATATCAGATTTAGTGGGAGAAGATTTGGAAGATAACTCAATGGTTGCTCTTTTTCATTTTAATTTAAGAAGATTCTCAACTCAAAATAGATATCTAATAATCCAACTTATGATGGCCATAACAATAGAAATATCAAGATATTGGCTACAGAAAAAGACTCCTTCTTGGACCCAAGTGCTAACTCAGCTTAAATACCAACACGATATTGAAAGGGGAATATCTTTTCAATATGATAGCCACTTAACATTTGATGAGAAATGGTTACCTTGGGTAGATAATCTGATATAACTAAATACCTTGTTGCGTTCTCTGTTATGAATATCCTTATATATAAAGATCACTCTAGTTCTTCCCTATGGTACTGTATTCAGGAAAGTTATGAAGTAACCTAATTATTATAATTTAGGCCCACCTAATCAGCTCAGTCCTTTTAAATTGTGATATTTGTGTTTTTTGTGTGTGAAGTTTACTCAACAGTTCATATATCCTTCCATTGTAAATCAAAGTCTATGTCTAATTCTGATCTGTTTGTCTGTGATGTTACATATGTAAAATTTGCAAAAAGAATAAAAAAATAAAAATAAGATAGTATCGTCAGCATAAAGAGATAATTTAAATTATTCTTGTTTTGCTATGAAATCTTTAGTATTTACATTGTATCTAATTCTATTAGCTAGAACCTCTAATCTTAATATAAACAATAAAGGGGACAAAGGGCATCCTTATCTGGTCTCATTAGTCAATTTGAACCAGTCTGAGCATATGCCTGGACCAATTGTTAATATAAAGCTAAAATTGCGTTTAGCGACCATCCCTGTATACTTAGTTCTTCTAAGGTAAACTTCTTGAAGTCCCAGCTGACCCTGTCAAAGGCTTTTTTGGCATCTAAAGACAGGATCAGCATGGGACTCTCTTTCCGTTGTTATATGTCTAATACATCTATCAATTGTCTGATATTATTGCTTGTCATTTTGTCCAGAACAAAGCCTGTTTGATCAGGGTGAATTAATTGTTTTGAAACTTCTAGCTATAATAGAGGAGAATATCTTAATATCTACATTTATTAGAGATATTGGACGATAGTGATGTCGCGAACCCGAAATTTTCGGTTCGCGAACGGCGAACGCGAACTTCCGCAAATGTTCGCGAACCGCCCGAAACGCCATTGACTTCAATGGGGAGGCGAATTTTAAAACACACAGGGACTCTTTCTGGCCACAATAGGGATGGAAAAGTTGTTTCAAGGGGACTAACACCTGGACTGTGGCATGCCGGAGGGGGATCCATGGCAAAACTCCCATGGAAAATTACACAGTTGATACAGAGTCTGGTTTTAATCCATAAAGGGCAGAAATCACCTAACATTCCTAAATCACAATCAATATGGATTGACACCTGACATATGACATATTGACACCTTGACATATGGATTGACACCTGTCCTCAGAGCCCCTGATGCACACGGACACAGAGCAGAATAGAGACTGGTCCCCCTACATAGGGTCACTTGGCAGATATGGATTGACACCTGTCCTAAGGATCCCTGATACACACTGACACAGAGCAGAATAGGGACTGTTCCCCCTACATCGGGTCACTTGGCAGATATGGATTGACACCTTGTTACAAACTGCTATTTGTAACGGGCCCTTTAAATGGCAAATTGCCCTGCTTCCCTGGGTTGTGGAGAAGCCTATTTGCCAGCCTCCTCCCGCATGACTATGGCCCCTGGGAGATTGTGAAAATGTATGCACTTTTATTTGGTGTGTATGGCCCTTTAAGACTGTCGGTGGGCATATTGGGGCTTATGGACTCTTTATGTGACTGGTGCTGGCCCTTTAAACACCTTTTTTGGGACATCAGGAAGATTGGGACACTGCCCCTTTAAGGCCGTGTCCCCAGACTTGTTGGGGACACGGCCCCTTTAAGACGGTGTCCCCTGTGTCCCCAGACCTGGTGCAAACCCTTTGTGCCTGCCTTGCTATTTCCCACTTGGTTCAGTAAATGGGAAATTATTTCAGCTGCAGAGACTAAGTCCCATTCGGCGATGGGACTTAGTCTTTTTTTCAGCCTGAAATAGACCGACCTCACAGCCCAAATCTATGAAACTGTTTTGGGCAGGAATATGTGCTTGCGGTCGGTCATAAAGGGACCTCCAGCTAACTTTTTAACCCCTGGATGTATTTGGCTGATTTTTGGTTATGTTTATGTTTTAAGTGTGCTGATTCCAAATATGTAATTACGAAGATGGGATGTGTAGTTTTAAAGTTACAGTGTATGGCTAAAAACTGTATTTTTACTGCCTGTGTTTAATTATGTTAATCTCTTCCCAAAAC
>OW240913.1:306463632-306468699 GCA_933207985.1 Pelobates cultripes | reverse complement strand
GGGTCAGGCTCCGCCCAGCTCCTCCCCCACTTGTGCGCCTTCTTACTACCCTTCATGCGGACCATGATAGAGGAGCATATGTTTCCTTGACCTTGGTTGAAAGGAAGCTGTTCGATCCTCTCACCGAGCACTTCCTGTCAGACTGTGTATCGCTGTCCGCTCTCCTCCTGGTGATCACCCAGATAGGAACTAAATTCCCTGGCACAGCATGGTTGTCAAATGAAGAGAGGGCCCAGAAATGTCATTTTCACCTCCAGGAGCATCAAGTCCTCTCCTCTTGTGAGCCACAAGAGTTTGGCCACGGCAATCAGTGGCAATGCTCTTGCGACTCGTGAGAAGAGCGTATCTGAAGTGGCTGGAGGTGGAAAATTAGAACGGTCTTATATATATATGCAAATAGGCTGCCTGGGCCTCATACTGCAGGCTAATTAAAGTGCACAGGGGCAGCAAAATGCCAACCCTGTCAAGTGCCACTTGGGGACATGGCACCACTGGGACATATGCACAAGCTGACCCTGGTTGGGTACAAAAGACTATTTTAGGCTCCTCCCTGTGATAACGTCGGCTGGTGGGCGAGACTGATCCCACCCACCAGCCGTGGAGACCTAATGCGCATGCGCGGCAATGCCACGCATGCGCATTAGAGCTCCCTGTAGGAAAGCATTGAAAATGCTTTTCTATGGGGAAATGAGCGACGCTGGAGGTCCTCACATAGCGTGCTAGAAACCAGGAAGTGGCCTCTAGTGGCTGTCTAGTAGACAGCCACTAGAGGTGGAGTTAAACCTGCAATGTAATTATTGCAGTTTATAAAAAGAGTAGTGGGAGTTGGCACCCAGACCACTCCAATGGGCAGAAGTGGTCTGGGTGCCTGGAGTGTCCCTTTAAGCTTTGCTGACCCCTTCCGCAATGTCCTTAGACATGGATTATACCGTCCAGGCCTACAAATATAGAGTTTGCATAACTCTATAAAATGTGAGTATTCTATTGGCTTTATTTACCAGTATTTATATTAATTTAACTGTACTGCATCATTATTTGTCTCTTGTATTTTTTTTTTTTTTTAAATATACACATTAGAAGTCAATCTCTTCTTTGTATGTAAATTGCCATTTTGTAGCGCTGTTCACCTCTCTTGTTTATTTGTTTATTAACTTTTGTTAATAGAATCCAAACGGCAGTTGTAATTGGAATTAAATTAATTTGTGTTTTACCAATAGCCAGCTTGGTTTCAAATTGAAAACGTTCAGTTGATAAAGCCATGTTTGGACAAACTCTTTATTTGAAAAGATGAAAATCAATATTTAGTACATGTATATCTCATTAGACTCTTCCTGGCTAACAGGTTTTAAACAATACATTTTTAAGAAACACAAATTTATCATTACAGTATAAAATCTAGAATTCTTATTTGAATCCCTTTTTGGGCAAGATGCTTTTCCATTTTAAGGATGGTTACGAAATAATGTCATATATATAACTGATATTAAATTTTGAACAAAACATGGCAAATACCAAACCTTTTGCATTTGATCCATTAACATACTGGTAGAGACGGAAAAATCCACTTTCAATGTCATGGTCATTACGACTCCAATCTAAATTGGTTGTTACCCAGTTTGTTGGCTCATATGCTCGAAGCTCAAAACCCTGAAATCCAGACAGAGATAGATAGAAAATCATTACTATAAGGAGCAAAGTAATTACTACTACAGGTAATCACTAATACAGTGATCCTTTCATTATATCATACTTGATTCCTATGTTTTCTGTGCAGGTTGCTTATTGCTATTAGGATTCATCAAAGTTGCATATACACCCTATAGGTCATTTCTAGCTACCTTCCCTTTTAAAAGTTAAAAATGATTTAAAACGAAGTAATCAGAGAGTAGAGCCTATAGGGTGATGGAGAGACACACTGATGGTAGTATAAAAAAAAACAGGTGTTAACCCCTAAATTGTTAACTAGGATTAAGAAAATAAAATAAAAAGGGAAAACTAAATCTACCAGCAGGTGTATCTCTAGCTAAGAGAGTTTTGAATTAGTGCCAAAGTTAAAACTTAACTTTTAATATCATTTCATAAAATAGAAGAGAAGATAAAATCAAATCAAGCAAGGCATTCAGTCCTTTCTTTATATAATACTAGGTAGTGTGGCAACCAAGTAACAGTGAATATTACCAAAATTAATAGTGAACAAACATATAATAAGGCTATTGCATGTAGCAAAAAGAAAGAGAAGAGAGGTGCTGCTAGACTCGCTCCTATTTCATTGAGAGTCTAATGTGCCTTTGTGGGCACCCCTTAAAAAGCCTGCTCTGACACTAAGCCACCCACTACTGCTACACGTAGGAAAATCAGAATAACAGGATTGTAACAAGGACTGAACATCCAGTCAAAGGATGCCTATTCTCAAAGTGAAAGTTTCGCAGTTGTGAGGTTCGCGGCAGTGAGTACTAACACCTAAGGTATGCCGAGAAGACGTCCTGAGCCCCTGACGCGCACACTTTGCCAAAGTAGCTCATCAGAGGAGAACCAGATACAGGTAAGTATCAGTATTTAAATCCAAACTTCGTAGGTGATTGGCCAAGTTCATTATCATACTGGCCAGTAATAGGAAAGGGTGTTACATTATAGACGCTGATGTTTAAGATACTTAACTGATCTGTATCACTATATCAAACAGGAAATATAAAAAGCTTACATTTCCAAGGTTAAAATCAAATGTAAAGAAGATATTAGTGCAAGTGTTGAATTAGTACTCTCTTTTCGGTAGAAAGTTGTCAGTTTTTAGATCGGATGAGTATTGGCTGAAAGATAGATTGAGATTTTTGATGTAGATCATAATGACCATAATATATGGTAATTTCAGACAAAATATATCCAATTGTAAATTTCAAGTTACATGGATAGTTACTTATAGTTTTTTTCACTTCTATTATGTAAAAACCACAAATGAGTGAGCGCAGAGAAATAGCAGATAATTGTGATATCCAGATTTAACAGACGATTATTATTGGGCTTAATACAATTTCAGATTATAGCGATATTAGATCTGTGAGTTCTAAAGTGGTAGCTATCCACTATTATTGTCCATCTTGGTTTAAATTATTACTTTTGATTTCCAATTTTTAGGTAGCGCCATTGGAGGTTATACTTTTTAAATACTGCTTAAATTAATAGTGTATCCATTACTAAGGTATAGAACTTATGTCAATCCTATTTTTGAAAGTGATGCCATGGAATGGGTACAAGTGAATGAGGATAGTGTAGTGAAGGTTCCTCACAGTTACTAATTGTAAAAGTTTATCATTACAGTCTAGTTTATGCTACAGTGGGTTAGTTTAGATTATGAGTAGATGAGAATCAAGACATTGTTTTCATAAGAGAAAATGTGATTGTTGTAGGGTATATAGACTAAGTTCACTAAGACAATTAATGTCTTATGACTGAAAAATCTTACACAGAGTATGGTGACACAGTGATTACCAAAATGCTAAAGTAACATTGTTGTAATTAATATATGATATCAATGTTGCATTTCCCAAAAAATCTAATGTATCATACCCCCACTTGTCAGAAGTGTGGCAGATTATTAACAATGTTTTTTATTCATGTTAATTTTGATTGACAGTATTACCAATGGTACTCAAAACAATGATTATTACTAGTTGGTTGGTTTTATGAAAATTAAATGTGATCTGTACTATTAGTTAAAGCACCATAAAATGAAATGATTAGTTATGGATAAACAGAGTAAACTGTGGTGCCAGTGTTTTAAATTCATGTATTCATCTGGATTCTTTTTTTTAGACGTATAAAGTTAAATTACCTTTTCTCATGTTTAAATGGATATATTCCAGAATTTGGAAGGAGAGATTCAAAAGATCGGTATTATGGAAGTTTCTCACATGGTTTGCCACAGGTGTTGAAATATTTGGGTTGTTATGGAATTCACATGCTGTAAAATTCTCCACCGGAATTCCTGGTATGTTTTACCCACATACTGAAGTTTGCAACTGCAGGTTATAACGTAAACAACTTTTGTTGTACTGCAGTTGGCAAACTCATTTAAAGTTTGTCTTTTTTGTATTGGTACATTCCAAAATTTTGGAGGGTTTAATATACTTGCACGCTTTACATCGCCCACACATTTATACCCCTTTGGTTGCTTTTAGCCATGTGTGGGGTGGTTGTGGTTCCAAATGGCTATGGACCAATAGGTCACGTAAATTGTTGCAACATCCTTATCATAAGTCAGTATTGGCCAGTTGTTGGTGAATATTTTATGGATAGGGTCCCAAAGTTGATCAGACGTCTCTATACAACTGATGAATTGGTTTTGTAGTCCGAACTCTCTGATTTCTAAGGCAAGTTGGTGATTTAAAACTAACCTGAAATCCATAGCTGGGCAAAGATCCTGTGTTTATTACCCTCTATCCAACATCATGACAGCACTCGCGTGGTCCAGTCGTAGGCTTCTCATAGATTGGACCAGTTTTCAAGCTCACAGCACATGGTCAAACAACGCAATGCCCATTGACTAGGCATCCTTATAAATAGAAATTGATTACATATCATGGCCTGTCTAGCTTAAATACAACCCTTAAAAGGTTGAGCCCTGTTGGTTGAACAATGTCTAACACTGGCAGTATTAAAGAGTGCAGTAAGAGAGAGTAAACATATAGCTTCCAGTAATACACATAAACTTGTAATTAACCTTGAGAGATACAATGAAAAGGAAATCACAAAACGCAATTTTATGGTTCCCAGGTTAAGTCATATGGAAAACCCACTTACATTATATTTGTTCACCACTCGATACCTGGGACACTTTATCCCTTTACAGAAATCAGGAGTCCGGAACCCATCAGAAGCTTCTTTTTCAGCTGTTACCCCACTGCCCAATAAACAGAGGAAGCTCAGCACCAGGATTTGTAGCATGTACATCCTTCCAGTTGGAATACTACCCAAAGCTTAGTGCCAGGAGTAGGCACATATTGTTCTTTTATACTGTATGTAGTGGGGTGTCAATGAAAGTAACCATTGTATTTCTAGACACAATCTCTC
>OW240913.1:306453632-306458632 GCA_933207985.1 Pelobates cultripes | reverse complement strand
GCCTGGTACATGAAAGTAAAAGAAATGTGGTAAGTGGCCAACCAAGTGAGTTCCCCAGCAATACCATGATCGTATGGATGATGAGTGGCATTTGTTGATGATATGACATGTGCTCAGTTGTCTGAGTAACAACGGATTGATGACCCTGACCATGATTTACCCCATGCCACAGCAGCTGCTTTTAGCGGGGAAAGGATTGCCCATTTTATGCCATGTAAGTGCCAGTTTGTAGGGTAGATGGTAGCCGTTTACTGTGTTGATGATATTGGTCTTACTTAACGAAGCTTCAACCCCTGCTTGAGTGATAGCTGTAAAGGTAGATCAATGGTGTGTATAGTAAGGAAACTCCTCGGAGGGTATGAGGGAGTTGAGACTTGGGGTAGCGAAGGTGTGTGGTGCCAATAAGTCTATGGTTAGTCTTTGTTTAAGGGAAGATTCCCTTGTGACAATACCAATGCATTTGTGTTTGGTGCCATGCTGTAAATGGTGGAGATTGGAAAACCCAAGTAAAAACCCCTCTGCAAATCTTGGCTATGAGTGTGTTTACAGCCGACAGTTCTGTTGTGCTGACTGTAAGTGAGGGCATGCTATATTCCTTGAGAGTTTATTTATGATACCTGTATGGGAGCCCTTTGAAGCTCCAGAGCCTTAGTAACTCTACTACAAGTCTGGAAGGGTGATGAGTCAGTAGTGTTGAAAATGCATTGGTGTGTACAGATGGAGAGTACGTTATTTGTAAGTTGTATTGGGACACATGGTTTGTCATGTGCCCTGAATGATTTGAACATATATGCAACAGTCTATATGCAATGCAACTACTAATACCAATTGTCTATGGTAGTTCAGAGGTGCTGGTACCTGGAGCCTGAGAGTGCTCACCCGTTTGTTTGGGAGAAAATCCCTTCTGTATGGGTACCTGCACAAATAAGCATCTCTACATATTCCAAATGCCAACACAACCAAGGGATGGTCAGTTCCCGATTTACCTAGAATCCCTGGGTCTGACCATCATAGATACATCATCATACATATATATGCCTTGTTTCCCCAATGTGCCGGGATCATATGTGCAGGGTTAACGTCTTGTACCAAGTAACCGAGTTTCGGTTGGTGCTGGTTGTACAGTAGCGTGAGGCCCAGCCTTGTGAGGGCTGTGACTGACTCGAAATTGCCAGTCTGTCGTAAATTTTTTGGCTCATGAGTTTATGAGTGAGGCTAGCATGGCCTGGGTGTCACCTGAGTTGGTGTTGCTGGGCCTTCCCCTGCCTCCGTGTTGTCCATTGATGTATGGAGGAGTTTGAATAACTCTGCTTTCCTTGCTGTGGCAGGGTAGGGTATTTGTCGCCTCCTTAGGTCGGAGCCACATCTCCTCTGCTTGAAGGTGTATCACTTCTAGCCGGGGTGCCAGGAAGAGGTGATTCTTCACCATCTTTTTGAGAAATACTTAAATAACAATAAAGATTGCAATTATTATTTGTACCCAGGGGTCTTGTACTGGCTTGCTAGCTAAGCCGTAAGGCGAAACGATTAGGCTTGGTGTTTTTTGGTGACTGGTGAGGGAAATTTTTTTTGTGGCCACCGAACGTTGTGGCAGGATGTTGGCCTCTCGGTGACAGTAACCAGAAAATAGGAGGGGGAGTGACAGGTGAGGCCCTCTCTATGATACAATGCGAGGCGGCTAGCTCACGAGTGGCCCGAGGGGTGTATGCCTCCGAGTGTGAGGCGGGGTGTTGGCCTCGCGGGACCACTAACCGAAGCGTAAAGCAGAGAAAACAGGGGGTAATACCTATTGGGCCATAGAACCCTAATTGCCAGTACATTACTACTATTCCAGGGAAGGTAAGAGATGAAGGTGTATCACTTCTAGCCGTGGTGCTAGGAAGAGGTGATTCTTTACCATCTTTTTGAGAAATACTTAAATAACAATAAAGATTGCAATTATATATTTGTACCCAGGGGTCTTGTACCGGCTTGCTAGCTAAGCCGTAAGGCGAAACGATTAGGCTTGGTGTTTTTTGGTGACTGGTGAGGCCCTGCTAGTTGCCAAGTGGCTTGAGAGGCTCTATCTATGCTTGGCGCGAGGGGATTTTGTGTGGCCACCGAACGTTGTGGCAGGATGTTGGCCTCTCGGTGACAGTAACCAGAAAAATAGGAAGGGGAGTGACAGGTGAGGCCCTCTCTATGATACAATGCGAGGCGGCTAGCTCACGAGTGGCCCGAGGGGTGTATGCCTCCGAGTGTGAGGCGGGGTGTTGGCCTCGCGGGACCACTAACTGAAGCATAATGCAGAGAAAAAAGGGGGTAATACCTATTGGGCCCTAGAACCCTAATTGCCGGTACACTATTACTATTCCAGGGAAGGTAAGAGATGGATAACTACGTGAGCAGGTGTACGTACCTGGTAGTATGGTATTGAACCTGACAATCCTTATAGGTTTTTTAGTAGTAACTGTAACCTGAATGGATAAAATCGTATGGCATAAGGAAATATGGCATAGACCAAGCTTATCTTAAAACATACAGTATATGTGAAAGTAAAGTGCCGTGATATGTAAATATTAAACATCATATCCATACTGGTTAAATATGTATCAATCTTAACCCATTAAGTGCCGTATGTATGTGAACCATATTACCAGTTACGTATATACAGATGCGTGTGCTACTGTGTAATAATATGTGTATTTATAACAGATATTGATATACTGCTTGCTATGTGAATTGTTGTATGCCTTATTGAATGGCAAGTGAACATGGAGTTGCAAAATGCAAGTGCACTGGAGATCTGCCGAGTGCCCTATAGGTGGCAGTGTAGTTGATACTGATTGGTATGTGAAATGTTGTTTGTCTGTTGACCTATAGGGGTCAGTGTTTTGGTGTTTGTAAAACCCCATGAAAATTGTCAATGTACTTGACAGACCTGTAGGTGGCAGTGTTGATAGAACCACTGTTAGTCTTAATGTGAAATGTAAATTATTGTGAATTAAACCTGAAGTTGAGCCCGTGTTGGAGTTTAATTCATGGTTTATGGTTATGTTTAAAACAATCTTATGTGTAATTTATATTGGCTGGTAATTGTATATGACATGTGAAGACAGTTTTGCTGTTGACCAGTAGGGGTCAGAAATGCTGATTGTATGGTAAAATACCCTTTAACCCCTGAAGGATACATGACATGTGTGACATATCATTTATTCCAGAGTTTGGTCCTTAAGGGGTTAATCCAAATGCAAGGTTAACGTGAGATTTTGAGAGTGACCTGTAGGGGTCAGTGTGGTTTATGTGAAACATTGTTTGTGAGCTATGCCCCAGCATTATAGTTGTGTGACAGGGAAACAAACAGTGCCCGTTTGACAATATACAATAAGTGAACATAATAGCTTAATAACAATCATTGTAACAAACCAAAGTTCTGTTCACGGGTTGTAAACACACGAAATGTGTGTGTAGTACAATAGTAAATGCATGAACTAGTACCCGTTTGGTAGAAAATTGCACGAATCGTGAGCCTGGTATGTCAGGGAAACAAAACTAAACGAGCAGTGAGATTCGAAATGCACGCACAGAATTGCCTAGTATGTTTAGGCAATTGAAACAGAATGTGTTCCCGTTTGGGAGTATGCTAATGCTCGAAATGAGCCAGTGACAGATATAAACAAGTGAATTTAAACGAATGATATGCATGAACATGCAATGGTTTTAGGACAGATTTAGACCAAATGCAGCCGTAAAGTGAGGACCTGACCCGTGCATGGTGCCGTGGGACTGATGCCTGGCGTAACGGGTAGGTCGACTTACGGTTTGTGAGTCACTTGGACACCATCCACAGCAATAGATTGAAGAAAGAAGGTGGTAGGCCGGAAAAGCCTGTGGCTGAATTCCTGACACAGCTCAGCTTAGAAAACCTCATGGAGTAATCAGGTAAAATGGCGTCTGGATGACCCGGAAGTGGAAATCATTCTGATGCTGACCTCAAGCGATATGAGTCAGGTAAGGGGTGTCCCTTATATAGGGGAGTGAATTAATTTAAGCCCCTCCCACAAATACAGGCCAAATGGCCTTAAAACATATATATATATATATATATATAAACAGATAAAATTTGTATCTTGTAATACCTTTAAGATAGAGATCAATAAATATAAAGGTATCTATACAGAGATATATATGATATCTATATATTAATAGATATATGATGTGTGTGTATATATATATATATATATATATATATACACATACATACACACACACACACACACACAGATATCTATACATTTTTATATATATGTACATATATATATATATATATATATAATCTATATATAGATATATATATAGAGAGATCTCTCTCTCTCTCTCTCTCTCTCTCTCTCTCTCTCTCTCTCTCTATATATATATAGAAATCTATCGATCTATATATATAGAAATCTATAATCTATCTATCTATATATAGATATATTTCTATATATAGATATATTTCTACATATATTGGAAGGCAGGGCCTGAAGTTGTGGGAGGGGCTATATCCCTTTAAAAGGGACTCCCCCTCCTACCTCATTCACCTTCTGGTCCAGATGCTCGTTTGGATTGCAGGTTCCCAGCGTGGTTCCAGTTTCTCCTGACAGCTGCATTTTCAAAGTTTCCTACTAAACAGTGAGTTGGCAGACTGGTATCATTGTACCAGTCTGCAGCCTACACATAGCCTGACCCTCCGAGGTCCACGGCTACAGTATTGTGGGGGACAGAAACCCCCTCTTCAGGGCTGATTCAGCTTGATTCCCGCCGGGGGATCAGGCCTTATGCAGACCAGCCCTCCCTCCTCCCCCCTGCCGCTGCTCGCGGCACAGCAGCCGGTTAATTCATTTAGTGAGAGCTCCTAACCCCCTCTCACTACACAGCAGCTGGTTGAAGTGTAAATGTGTGACCCAGCTCCTAACCTCCTCCCCCCCTCACTACACAGCAGCCGGATCAATGTATTGTAGGACCCAGCTCCTAACCCC
>OW240913.1:306407954-306453532 GCA_933207985.1 Pelobates cultripes | reverse complement strand
GTCTGCATGTGACTGTGTGCGTGTGACTGCTTGTGACTGTGTGTGACTGTCTGCCTGTAACTGTGTGTGAGGGGGTGCAGGGATTTTGTAGAGGGGGGCAGGGGTTTTAAAATGTTTACAAATTTGTTCAATACATTTTTTTTTAAAAATGTAAAAAATATAACACATTTTAAAAATGTAGTAGTTTTTTTTTTTTTTTGGAGAAAGGGGGAGGTGGGGTGGGGGTGCCAAACCCAGGACCCGCCCCAGGTGCCACATGCCCTAGGTAAGCCCCTGGTGCCAGGAATGGGCAAATATTGTTCTTTTATACTATATGTAGGGGAGTGTTGAGGAAAGTAACCAGTGCATTGCTAGACACAATCTCTCAACTATAGATATAAAAATGAGGATATCTTTCACATGGCATAATTTTTTTTTTTTATAATTCTTTGTGACGAGACCAATCTCGCCACATTGCATTGGAGAAGCCTGGTTGCTCGCCTGCTGCCTTTGGACTATGGCCCCCTGTTAAAAGACATCTTTTTTACCTGCAGAAAAGCTTCCTTCGTGCTTTTCTGCCTGGGGTTTGGTAGTTTTGGTTGAATGTGTTATACCCCAGATAGGAATCCCATGGAGCCCATTCATATGAAACTGACTGTAAAGACTTTGGCTCCATGGTGATTAAACTGTATTTGTGTGGTCTGAGCACCATTCACTTAATAATGTGCGCTCAGACCTGAGCTATCTGGGGATATGTTACATGTCTGTGTTTTATGTAATGAATGTGACTTTATGTATTTTAAAGTGCTTTGTGTCTTTTTGCAACCATGTGCTTAATGGAGTCTTGTGTCTGTCCTGGGAGATAATTCAATTACTTATCTCCAGGATAGAAGACTCTGAAACTGGTTTGGGCCAGAAAGCCATGCTTCATTTAGTCACAAAGGACTTTTACTAACTTTTGAACCCCTTGTCTGATTTGTGCCATTTTTGAATATGTTGTTCCCCTGAATGGATTGATTGAGAATATGTAATTTTATGTGAATGTGATGTATGGTTTTGGAGTTATGAAAGTTGGGCAGAAAGTATGTTTTAACTGTTTGTATAATTGAGTTTCCTCTCAGGATAAGGGGAGGGAATATGTGGGATGTAACTGTGATATGATTGGTTGTTTTATCCCTCCCTGTGGGTGGTCCTGTATTTGAAACACTGTAATAAAACCAGGCTGGGTGTGCCAGCACCTCAGACCACTGCTTGACCCTCAACACGGAGCCTTGTCTCGTTCTTGGGGGGATTCACTGTATGCTGTTAGAGACTGATTGCCAGGAGTGTAAGCTGTTCGCCTGCTTTTCCTGTTCGTCTGCTAGCAGCTATTTGGGAGGTTCCAGTTCGGGAGTTGGAGTGCTATTTTGTATCCAGTTCGTGAGTTTTGGTGTTCTGCAGTAGCTGTGCCTGGATCTCTGGAAAGGGGGCCGATCGCCTAAACGGTTTTTACCCCTTGTGTGCAAAACGGTCCGTTACATTCTTTATTTTTCTTGTGCATACGATGACAACAAGCGTGTAGAGCCACAACAGCATCTACGAGCATTTTCAAGACATTTCAAAGTGTGGCATTTTGATCAGCACATTTTTGTATAATCATGAATATAACAGGCTAATAAACATCGCTTATAGAGCATAACATACTAGGTTACGTAAGCATATTAAGAGTTAGACGTGAGTTTGATAAAACATGCTATGTTAACTACAGGCTGAGTTAAGGCATACTGTGTTTGCTGTGGTAAGGGTCAGCTAGGCCAGGCTAATACTAATCACTTCCATAACATAACACGGCAGGGTAACTAAGCGTGTTAAGAGTTAAATGTAAGTTTGATAAAACATGCTAAATTAACTACAGGCTGAGTCAAGACAAACTATGTTCGTTGTGGTATGTTTACGCTAGGACAGGCGTCTAGTCATATACATTGGTTACACTATATCTTGCTTCCATTGTGGGGTAACCTTATTACACAGTCCAGGGTGTCGAGGGACTTTGAGAAACTGTCGGGTAGGCATATCGGTGCTGGACTATGAGAGCTAGAGTCACTGGTTCTCCAATCAAGTGCATGCCGCGGCGCTCGATTACGCAAATCAGTCAACAGGTGAGGTACCAACCGGTATGTGTATGGTAAAAGGAAAAAGAAAAAGGGAAAAGAGGCATAATAATCATAAACATACGTGGCAGGTCAAGATGCTCGTTAGTTTTATAATCCATACGTGGCCAGGTGTCCGCAGCCGCTGATCGGGAAGTCCACGGAGCGCGTGGTGAAACTGCCCTGCTACTCTAGTGAACAGTCAGCCTATGCCCAGGATTGGGAATCTTACAGCGGGCAGGTGCATATTCCGGGTGGTATTGTCTCCGTGGGTTTTGGCTTGTACCTGCAGTATTGCTGGGGTTGCTTTCAGGTTGTGAGATGTCTCCAGCCAGGGTGGTTGCGCAGGCTGGCATCCCTTTTTGCCATCGCTTGCATTGTGTGGTCCGTACTTTTTAAGGTTCTGCGGAGGGCGCCACTTGGAGTATCTGTTGGAGCCCAGTTGGGCTGGTTTTGCTGTGAGTTCCTGCGGTGCCATCTGCTGGGGTGGGTTCGTATCTGCGGTATGCAGTCTCGTGAGTGCGTTCGGTGTTGCAGGCCACGTAGACCTGTCCACCTACGGGCACCAAATGCGCCAGGCCTGCTGGGGCCTGCTCCTCCCGCCTTTCCCTTTCGTGGAGGTGGTGCCGAGGTCTCTTTGCTTGCTGGGGCTCCCACGGGCGGTAGTGGGTGCGCGTCTTTTAGTTGCTGTGGCTTGTTGCAGGTATGTTACCTGGATTTTTGTCCCGGTCGTGGGATGCCCAGGCTGTACGGCCCTGGCTGGTTGTCGTGCTGTGGGTATTCTGGGCTTCTTCCCCACATTTGGTGTCTGTGGTAGCTGGTGCTTGTGTGCTAGCTTGGCCCAGAACTGCTCCCACATGGCTTCGAACCTTGCGTTGGAGGCCGCCTCTCAGTCGCTGGGGGTCTGTTGCTGTGCTTTGGTGATGATGTCGTCGGCCATTTTGCTCAGGCCTCGTGGCTCTCGTTTGACCACCGTGTGCCCTAATGCCGCGCTCTGTTGGGTGTTCACCGCTCTGATGTGTGGACCGGGATAACCCCCACTGGTCCTGCGGGGGGAGGAAGACTTTTTCCGGGCGTTCCATTCCCAGCTCTTGTGCCCGTGGAGCGGCCGTGTCCTCGTGGCTCAGTCGTGAGTAGGCCGCAGGCCTCGATGTGTTCAGCCGGCTGCGCCGGTGTTCGGGAGCGGTACCGTTCTGTGCAGCAACCCCTCCCGGTTGTGAAGCTCTTGGTCTGCGGTTTGTAGTTAGTAGTAGCTGGGTGTAATTCCCCATATTTTGTACCCAGACGCGGGAGCTCTCTCCTAACACGTCTCGTCTGCTTTGTTGCTTGGCTCCGCGCCCCCACATGGCATAATTAAATCTCTTAATAAGTACCTTGTTTTTTTACTGCAAGTTAATTATAGGGTATGATGTACATCCTGATTAGTGAAATAGAAACGGGACAAACCATTAATTTAGACATACTGAACAATAGCTAAAACGTCTAAATACACATATCAAAATTTAATCTAGCATGTAGTTTGCATGGATAATTAATTTTAAAAAATTATACCAACAAGCATGGTGGTTTGTAGATGCAGCTTTATTTATTGTTGCTAGTTTAAAAGGGGGATGTGGAAATATATAGATTATACAGTTTATTTCCATCTAAACATTATTTCTAGGTCCCGTGAGAGCAGGATTGTGCCCTAAAAGCCAAACCATGTAGACATCTCTCCTGCTGTTTTGATTTTTTTGTCACAGTTTTTTGTCAAGCATAGAAGACCCTCAAGTATAGACTGGGTAGAATTACCTTATATTTGCCACCTGGAGCATCCTTATATCCTTTAAATATAATTCTGTTTGATATTAATTATTTTATCACTGAAGACATGCCATGGTCAGAAGTATCGTAACAATAGATGATGGAATGTGGCAGGATTTTTGCACTTCAACAATGAATCACAGCTGATCTGCTTCCTGAGAACATTGCAAATCAGATGCTAAGTACAGTAATATTTTTTTAATTACATACAAATGGTATGTAAGAAATCGTTACAAACTGGAATGGAAGCTATCTATAAATACCACACACTGTGCAGCTACAGCACTTTATCTGAACTGAGAGTATTAATGTGCCCAGATCTCTACCTCCTTCCTACCTTGCTGAGAAAGAAAAGACCTGTCTGGTAGATGGCCACAAGCAGCAGTCTTAACCCTGCAATATAAACATTGCAGTTTCTCTGAAACAGCAATGGTTTAGATTGCAGTTTTAAGGGAACAGAGAGAGTGCACCTAAACCACTTCAATGGACTGAGTGCCTATAGAGTCTCTTTAAAGTCTTCCCCAGGATTCTAATGGTATCCAAATAGCTTTTTCAAAAAATTTCTGGAACAATAAATATCATAGAATAACTAGAGGCTTGGTGGGTTTGGTTTCCCTAACGTATACCTTTGCTAACTTTTGTCCCAGTTGGCACAGATAGTCAAATGACATGCTCCAAAAGGGTAAACAAGATATGGGTTTAGAGTCCTGTATGCAAGGATCAGACCTTCCCTAGAGAGCTATTATCCGCTCCTATTGCCTGGCCATGGTTAATTTACTCCTGTGCTGAGTCTTCGTTTGATTCTGTGGACATTATTCTTTGGATAGGGTCCAAGTACTTTTTCTAATTTAGAGGATGCTGGTGTCCAGGGAATCAAGAGATTAAACCAGGGGAATTGATTGGTTATTTTAGACGAACTGGATACTGTGCATCCACTGGTCTCAAAGAACTTCTTACAATACGTACATGTCAATGGCTTAGCCTGGCTCCTGTGACCAAACCTCACTTTCTAGGGCTATGTGACCAGGGTACTAGAGAAAAAGGTCTTATCAGCACTCACAAGTTCCGCTAGTCACTAGTGAGTGACAATTTTGCCCTAGCGAGTACAAATATAACCATGGCCATGTACCCTCCAGGCTTGCTGTGGTTGGTAACTTTTCAGACCTGGTTAGTGGCATAGGACCTGAAATGTTAAGCCCTGGTTTTAGTAGCACTCTCGACTTGCTTACTAAGTTTACTTCAGGATGCTTCTGGGGTGCATTGACATGCATGCCACAGTAGGGGATGGATCTGTAGGAGTTGCAGGAGGATGGTGTGTGGGAACACATGTGGGAAGCAGGATCTAAAGCTACAGTTACAATTTAAAACCAGATGCATAAGACAATTTTTGGTGGTAACTTACACTTGTCTAGCTCTTCCACCTGAGCAAAAGACTCACAGATACTATACTGGAGAAAAATCAAATTTACTTGTACTGCCCTCTAAGTACTATGTAAATAAAAATATTATTAATTATTAATAATACTATATTAGCCAATAAAAGAGACACATTATTATTAATTATGAATATCCCATCATGTGAGAAGGGGGTAAAGGGCTTCCCTTCACTCAGAATTGCTTTTCTAATTCTCCCAGATGATCGCTGGTTTTCTTTGTGGTTGGATATACAGACATTAACCACTCATAAATCTGAGAGTGGACTTGAAGACTTTGTATTTTATCTAATCTATAGAGTATAAAAATACTCTTAAGACTTATTGTACCATTTGCCTATTCTACTTGACTCGTAAATAAAGAATTATAAAAACCTAAAGCAGATGATAAATTAATTAGAAAAGAATGTAGAACTGTAGAGTCTACAATAAATGATCATGATAAAAAAAAAATGACACAGTGGGGCTTCACTACTGACTGAGAAGGAATGTTGGAGAGACTTTTCAGCTAAACTTGAGCGTAAAACACTGGATTTTCATAGTTGGGGACCATATGCGTGCGCACGGGGTGTGCCTGGGCACACCCTAATCCCCGTAGCACGCACTATGTGCCTCCCTCCAAGGGGCCGGTGAGAGAGATCAAAGATCTCCCTCACCAACCCACAGGCAGTGAGGGAGGCAGGAGAGGACCCGGGGAGCTCTTGTCAGCAGCTCCGCCGGGTTCCTCTCGTGCAGTCGGAGCATTGCCGTGGTTACCGCGGCAACGCTCAGATCTCGCTAGAGTTCACTCTCCACTGGACCAGGAGCACGGCCCCTCCTCCCTACATAAGGTAAGAAGGGAGGGGGGATATTAACTAAATGGCCCCCACACCCCACACATTACACACAAACATACAGCACACACACGTACATCACCATTACACACACTAACAGCACCCTCACACTAACAACACCCTTACACACACAGCACCCTCACACATACACACACACAGCACACACTAACAGCACCCTAACACACAGCACCCCGTGGTCTCACGGGGTGAATGGGCTCAGAATGCAGAGATTTGGACAGACACAGCCAATAGTCACTAAACTTAAAGTCTTTATTGATAAGGCAAAATGTATAATTGAAAAGTCTCACTGGAAGATCAGGACCAGCAAACAAAGTCTTGATTGACAATTCAGGTAGATTTAAATAATAAAAAAATCTTTAACGGGTTGAGCAAATAAACAAGGTTTTACCAGATGGTCTGCTCTAGATCAGTCAGGCTTGGGTTATACTCAGCGGGTACTGGATTATCCAGGCAAGGACACATGCTTAAGGGTTAACCAAAGCTGGAACAGACTTGAAGCAGTTAACCAAGGCAGGACCAAGCTTGAAGCGGTTAACCAAGGCTTTTGACCTATAGGAAGGCTTCAAAGCATCTGAGCACAGAACACAGGGAACACCCTTGAAACATCTCAACTGGGAAGCACAGTATTATTGCCCATAGTATAGCCTGGAGGCTGAATGGTGACTGCACCTGGGTCTCTAAAGTTCGAGGTTCTATGGTAGTGAGGGTAGAGGGCCTATATGGTTCCTAGCTATCACTGATTCTGTTTTCCCTACGGGCTAGCTTACCAAGGAATACATTTTTATGTTGCTAATTGGAGTGGTCTTGGTGCCAACTCCCACTACTCTTAACCCTGCAACTGTAAATATTGCAGTTTTCTTAAACTGCAATATTTACATTGCAAGGGTTAACTCCTCCTCTAGTGGCTGTCTACTAGACAGCACTTCCTGGTTCATAGCACAGGTTTTGTGCTATAGCGTCGCTGGACGTCCAGCGTCGCTAAAATCCCCATAGGAAATGAGTATGTTTTCCTGGCACTATAGTGGTCCTTTAAAGGACCACTATAGGCACCCAGACCACTTCAGCTTAATGAAGTGGTCTGGGTGCCAGGTCCAGCTAGGTGTAACCCTTTTTTCTATAAACATAGCAGTTTCAGAGAAACTGCTATGTTTATATATATGGGTTAATCCAGCTTCTAGTGGCTGTCTCATTGACAGCCGCTAGAGGTGCTTCCGTGCTTCTCACTGTGATTTTCACAGTGAGAAGACGCCAACGTCCATAGGAAAGCATTGTGAATGCTTTCCTATGGACTGGCTGAATGCGCGTGCGGCTCGTGCATGCGCATTCAGCCGAGGAGGAGGAGAGTTCCCTGCCCGGGGCTGGAGAAAGAGGTAAGTTTAACCCCTTCCTCCCCCTAGAGCCCGGCGGGAGTGGGACCCTGAGTATGTTTTCCTGGCACTATAGTGGTCCTTTAAGCAGAGCCATAGGAAGGATGAAGTGTGTGAGGCACCCCATAGGAAGGGTGAGACGAGTGCCTGCGTGGCTGTGTGGAGTTGCTGCCATGGCAAGCCTTTGGGGTGTGTGAACTAAGCTATGGGCAGCATCGAGCACCATGGCAACAAGGGCAACAAGTACCCACACAGCTCAGTGAGCTGGGGTGAACACCCCCCTCACAGCATGCTGTGCCCCCAATTGAAATGCCGCACCAGCAGCCATTGGACAGCAACAGGTAATTAAACTGTACAGAGAGAGCATCTGTAATTTGTGTGTGTATGTATGCATGAGTCAGTGTGCTTATAAATTATGCTTACAATTTATACACAGATATTAATATAATATATTTGGTTTCATATACATGTGGATTTGCATAGAACACTCACACAAGTTGTAATGAATAAAAATGACAAATGACATTACTGAATCCAGGAGTTAAAAACATGGCATCAGGTCCCAAACAAGGTTGGCACAATCCTATGGCAACCAAGCAGCTGGCACTGCCAAATGCCGTGGGGGCTTTCACTTTGCAGGTGCCCATATATCCTGTTGGGGGATTGAATGGGCAGTGAGGAAGCTATTTACTTACTGGGTTCCTTCTGAACAGTTCTCTCTCACACCCTTTAGTGTGCCAGCAGCTGGTATATAAAATCACCCTGGCATCACTACAAGGTAAAGATGGAAGCTACGCAGGAAGAGTGCAGTGAACCCAGCAGCCCCACTGAACCCCAGCGAGGGGATCCGTTCCAGTTATCCCAGGCACAGATAGGGAGGCTGTGTATGTTTGTGATTATATGTGCGTATAAGAGTTGTGTGGGTTTAGTAAATAGTTCCATACTTCGATATTTTAACTATGACAATCCCATATAAGGATAGCAAATAAGGCTGCTGAAAGATCAAAATTAAGAAAATTGCTTTTATTCATCTGTTTAGTATATAACTTCCTAAATTAGTACCCTTATGTAGGGCCAGGGCCGGTGCAAAGAATTTTGGGTACATAGGCGAAGATGCATTTTTCCGCCCCCCCAAAAACATCTTCACCCATGTGCCTCTTAACCTCCCTTTTGTGTTTCTTATCCCGTCTTTTAAATATCTGACTCCCTTTAGTGTATTTTATCTCCTATTTTTGCCTTTGTGTGTCTCCTATCTCTCCTCTTTGTATGACTCTTACATCCTCCCACATTTTGTGTCTTACTCCTCCCAGCCCCTTTGTGTGACTCCTTTTCTCCCAGCCCATTTGTGTCTTTTATTCTTCCCAGCTCCTTTGTGTGTGTCTCTTTCCTTCTCAAGCCCCGCTGTGTGTTTCTTTCACATCCAGCCCCTCTCCCCGTCCCTTAATGGTCCCCTCCCTTCTCTGACCCTTACTGTTCCTTTCCCTTCCCGCCTCCTTTCCCTGTCCCTTAGTGTTCCTCTCCCCTCCCCCATCTGTTCCCTGTCGCTTAGTGTTCCTCTCCCCCCCTCCCTCCTTTTCCTGTACCTTAGGGTATCTCTCCCCTCCTCTCCCTGTCCCTTGGTGCGCCACCCACCCCCATAGTGGTCCCCTCCCCTTCCTGGTGTGCCTCCTTCCTTTTTTTGTAGCGTGGCTGAGCGGAGCAAATCCCGGTACAGTGAGCTTTTCCTGTAAGTTCTGCCAGGTACAGGAAACAGACCAACCACGGTACACTCCGCTTGGCCACGCTACAGTCAGGGGTGTATAAACACTGACAGTCACACACACTCAATGACAAACACACAGACATCTCTGACAGCCAGACTCACTTATCTGACACACTCATTCATTGACAGACACTCACACGCACACTGACAGACACAAACACTGACAGACTCATTGAAAAACACACACTGACACACACACAAACTCACAGACACTGACAGACACACGTACTCACATGCACACATACACATACTGACAGACACACTCACTCACACACACTGACAGAATCACACACACATACTCACACACACACTGACAGACACACATACTCACATGCACACACACACTGACAGACACACATACTCACACACACACTGACAGACACACATACTCACATGCACATACACACTGACAGACACACACACTCACTCACACACTGACAGACACACATACTCACATGCACATACACATTGACAGACACACACACTCACTCACACACTGACAGACACACATACTCACATGCACATACACACTGACAGACACACACACTCACTCACACACTGACAGACACACATACTCACATGTACACACACACACAGAAATTAATAATCTAAATTAAATTAAAATTTCCCACCCAGCCTCCCTACCTGGAGAGCTGGCGTGGGTCTCTCATTGGTGGTCCAGTGGGGCTGCTGGGAGGCGTGCGGCTGAATTGGATGCCGAGGTGGCGAGGGAGCTCTGATCTCTCTGATGTGCTCCCTCGCAGGCTGTTTACTGATGCCGCGGGAGCCGGAATATGACGTCATCAGTAAACAGCCTGCGAGGGAGCACATCAGAGAGATCAGAGCTCCCTCGCCACCTCGGCATCCAGTTCAGCCGCACACCGCGCCGGGGATCCAGGAGGTGACCTGGCAGGAGGGAGCACTTCCCTCCTGCCGGTCACTGGAATTTTGCGCCCCCAGAGCCGGTGCGCCCTAAGGCGGCCGCCTGTGCCGCCTTATGGACGCGCCGGCCCTGTGTAGGGCCATATTTAAGGATGCTAAATTAAGTAGATGTTTAGCGCCTAGCTCCCTTAATTGGGGTCCCTAAATATGTTGGTCCCGCATAAGGATTAAAAATAAGTGAGTTATCTGTTAAACAAAGTTAAAATTTAAGAGGTTTCATTAGCCACCCCAGAACAAGAATTCTGGGTGGCTAATGAGAATTCTTTGCAAGTTTGCTGTCTGATGTCAGTATGCATAGCATGCTGATGTCAGACATCCAATAGTGGCACATTACCCCATCCCCTAGTGAAAATTACTAGTGATCCCCATTTGTGTCTGTGGTATCTTATGTTCCCACATCTATATATTGTTCAGAGTTGCCACTGCACTCACCCCAAAGGCAGCCATTTGGGGCTGGCTGCAGCCAGCTGAGGAGTCCTATGGCCAGAGGGATCATAAGGGAGCTGGTACTGATAATTGCTCCCTCAAAATGTCCTGTATACTAAGGCTGCCAGGCAGAGGCACAACTGGGTGCCTGTTGTTTAAAGGGGTGCCCAGTTGGCTTTAGACATAGTTTGGATGCAATGCGGGGCCTGGTAGCGTGTATCATGGGACCATTTATTACTATCTGGAGTGGATCTTCCCAGGGAGTACAGCACTCACCATGCAGGTTGAGTACCAGCTGTGGCTATTTCTGGCCCACTTTATCCCCTCCATCAAGGTAAGCAGAGGGAAGATGGATTAAACTGTATTTTTTTAACACATTTAACACATCCTTCCACACTACAGCCCCTACCACCTATGCTAGAACCCCCAACCCCCTTACATCAAAGTCCCATCATCCCACATACAGCCCCTATCATACTCAACACCACAACCTCTACACTACGGCTCCTATCACCATCTACACTTCTGCCTCTACCCCTTCTACTACAGCCCCAAACCCCTTCACTACAGCCCCTATCTGTCTACATTGCAGCCCATCACACAAACTAGCCCCAATCACCCACAAACACACACATTACTGGTCATACCTCCATATACATTACAGCCTCTATCCTGCCACACAAACACTCTGGGCACATATAGCTCACTCACCTGTACAGGGCTGAATAAACAGTAATCCAACATTCTACCATGTCTCCCAGCTCCGCATCACTCGGTACAAAGAACTTTGTGTACTAATAAAGTCCTTGTGGCAAATGGTCAAATAATGACAAATATGTCATTGTACCACCTGAAAAGACACATTCTTATGGTTATGATCCACTGTTATATAAAATATATTAGTTATCTAGCTGTAACTGCGCCTTTGGACAATCTTTGGTCATATCTTGGAAATGAAAGTACTTTACTGGAAATTCCTGGAAATACTTAATCCAGTATACAGTTAATAAAAGTATTTATAAATTGTGTGTCTTGATATTAGATTATGTTGCTTGGAGCACATTGTGTAATTATTGGAAATGGCAAAGTATTATCATTTACTGAAGCGTTCGTAATATAAAAATATATGGAACAATTTCCCACAAAGGTTCCTTTATTCAAATTATTTATACTACAATTAGTAGTAATTGTGCTGTGAACTTTCCTTGTTGAATATTTGAAGTTTACTGAATAGTGTTGTTTTCAAATTGCTGAAAAAGCTCAAATGTTTGTAATCTTTAAATACATGGCCATATTGTATGAAGATTATATCTGAAATCTAATACTAATATGTGAATTCAGATCCTGTTACATAGTAGTATGCCATACCATGATTAGCATGCTCATGTGCCAAACTACCTATGTTTGGCAGGTACTATTTTCTAATTAATATAATTACAGAAGATGAGAACATCATTTTCTAAAAGAATGTAACTCCTTGCACACAGCTTTAAAAAAAACAACAAAAAAACTAAACTCAGCCTTCCACACAATTTATTCAATTAATAGGATATCCTTTGTGATTATGGTAAATGTTTCAATGCCATCAAGAAGATCAACTGGCACAGCTGGTCACCATTATGTACTACAATTCAAATTACTTTTTATCAGGTAAGAAGGGAGCAGGAAAAAACTGCAACAAACGTTTGGCAGTTCTTCTCAGGTGATAAAATATGTACCATGGATATGCAAAGAAATGCATGCACTTCATATTTGTTTACCAGCCAATACTCGGAATGTTGGTCTAGTGACAAAATGCAGGCAAATGAAATGGGTACACTAGGTTCAAGATTATATGATGCATGGGGTACCTACCTACCACATCACCTCACAAATAGTGAAACCTGTATTTAACTGGCAGTGGAACCTGTATTTGACTGACTCTGCTTCTTTAACAGATTTTACTTTGCTGCTTCTGTTTGGTACCTTGATATTGCCTTACATGTAATATTCTTGTCAATATTATGATTAGACAAACTGAGGCCATACTGGTAATATGGAACCAAAAATTAGTTTAGATTGTGAGTGTCCTGGATCCTTCTGCTCATTTCCCTTCTCCTTAGACACTACCTTACTTTTTTGTCAGTCTCTCTCAGGGTTATTCTCTAACATGAAAGACCTTTTGCCAGATTTCTGAGAAGCTGTAGAGTCAAATATTAGCTACTACAATTTCTGTTTTCAGCTTTCCTGTTTGCATTAACTGATTTTCTGGGCCCAGATCCTTTTTGGAACAAAATAGAAGTCCCTAAGTACACTTTGCCCCTTCGTGGCGTGCAATTTACTAAAGAAGACAATTTGAACTATTCAAATGGGCATTTTGAGTATTTTCACTTGGACATGTCATCACTCACCGCCAAATCTAGCAGTAAATTGTATTTTTTTTTTTATAATTCTTTATTTTTCGTGCATAGATATAGATAACATTTAGTCTAGTAATGCCACAACAGCGATTACTAATTGTTTTCAGACACGTAATATTACAGTTGCATGGCATGAGATACTGTGCACATTTTTTAAGGTTAAAGTCAGGTAACATTAGCGTAAGGTAGGTTAAACAGCATGTTTTTGAAGGGAAAAACAAAACACCCAAACAAAGAAACATGGAAGTATCCGGTTGTGAAACATCAGCAGATTGTTTTATGTTTTAAGTTTGCTAAGCTAGGCAGACTTGTGGTTAGTTTTGTTACGTTTAAAATTGTTAAATACATGGCATTGCATTTCTGAGAGGGTCTAACATGTATACTTATGCCAGAGTTCTAACTGTGTTAATTCTTGTTATAGTTGAGAATATTTTAAACACTTTAAAGTGAGGCAGGTTAAACCGGACATTTTTGTTGTGAGAACATTAAAATATCTGACTTAATAACAGCAATAGATTATTGTAGCTTGCTAAACAGAACAGGCTTATGATTACTTCAAATGTGTTGAGGGTTATGTCAAATACAAGGCATTGCGTTTCTGAGAGGGTCAATCTGTTGTACCTATGCCATAGTTATAACTGCTTATACATACATTGTCGTGACATGTCTGGCAGGTACCAACCGAAGAGAGAGGGAGAAGAAGAAGGAGGAAAAAAAAGGGGGGGGGGGGAAACACCCCACAAACCTACTGCCTAAGGCCACCCACGTTGTGTGCCATATGTGGCTATCGGTAGAGTATTGAAGCAGGCTTACAGGCTATATAATTACTACATGTAAATTGCTGGTTTGGGTGCTAAAATACACATGTTTGAGTATTCTGGTCTTAAAAGCCTCAATGGGTACAGGAGAGGGCGACCGGAGGCAGGCTGGCCAAACAAACACACATTGGTACATATATGTTTAGACATGTTCAGGCTATATATTTATGTGAGGTCTAGTGTTTGTTGCCCTTAAAAGCGATCTGAACATATGAGCAAGTTGGGCATGTCTGATGGGTCTCGGGATTAAAAGCAAAAAAAAAAAAAAAAAAAATATATATAAAAATTGTCCCTCTTCTCCCCCTCTCCGCGTCCTCCTATCCCCTTTTCTAAGTAATTGTAGAAGGAAAAATAGAAATAGTCTCCGTTTTTCCAGCCTGAGTCTGTCCACTTAGCACGGTTGGGGCAGGGACACAGAGTTGCCCGGGAGCGGGGAGGTCTTCGTTAGTGTTGGGGGGCTTAGGTCTGCGTTATCAGGTCTCTGGTGTCCTGTCCGGCTGTGCCAGTCCTGATTCGAGGTAGCTCGGCAGCTGTCAGGGTATCAGTGGGTCGCAGGTTGTGTACCATGTCCTTACCTACGCCAAGCGGCGGACCCGAGACTCTGACTGGTGAGTGTCTCTGTGCCTCTATGTCGTGATTGCTGAATATGTGTCCGGTGTAGAGCTTTGGGGCATGAATGGGGCGATCCGGTCTGGGTCCCAAGTATGGGTGCGATTAGGGGGGCTGTTGTTATCCTTGTTGGCCAGTCTTGCCGGGGACAGCAGTTCTTGAGGTAGGTCCAGGAGCCGGAGGAAGGCCGGGGCGTCCCGGATGTCCTGAATGTTATGCAAGTTCGATCCTCGCTGGACCGTCAATGCTCTGGGGGACCGCCAGCGGTATTCAATCTTGCGGGCACGAAGAATTAAGGTGAGTGGTCGTAGCGACCGGCGCCAGGCCAGGGTGCCACTGGACAGGTCTGTGTAGAGTGAGAGGTCCATGTTTTCAAAGTGGAAGGGGGTCCTGCCTCGGAGGGCAGACAGGATCGCCACCTTATGTTCGCTATTGCGGAGGGTCAGAATGACATCTCTCGTGGCCATGGTTGGTGCGTTAGTTGGTTTAGGGACTCTGAAGACCCTTACTGGGGTGATAGTTGATTTCTGTCTTCGTGGCAGTATTTCTAGTAACATCCACTCCATTAGTTTAGGCAGTTCGGCCTCTGTAATGTCCTCTCGGACTCCCCTGATTTTAATGTTGGAAGCCCGTCTGGCGTCCTCCAGCGCCGCGAGGCGATGTTCATATTGCTGGGTCTGCTGTTCCAGGGCTTGTACGGAGTGTTGCAGTGCAGCGACCTCCTGGGCCTGGGATTGTGAGGAGTCCTCCAGTTTGGAGATTCGGCCTGTCAGGCCTTTCAAGTCTGCGCGGAGCGCTGTGACATCCTCGTGGAAGCTGCGTTTCAGGTCCGCCAGTAATGCCTTCAGAACCGATATGGTGATCGGCTCTGTGTCGGACCTTTTGCCGCCTTGTTGTGCCTTTTGTGGTGGGTGAGGAGGCTGTGAGATTCCCCCATCTTCCTCATCGGATATGTCCTCGGAGAAATCCGAGCACCCACCGTGCTGAGCCGCCATGTTTGTTTCGGAGGCTCCACGTGCTTGCCTCCACAACTCCCCTATAGTAAGTCCCGAGGTGGGTTTGTGTGGTATCGTTTTCTTTCCCTTTCTCCCCATTAAGTCTTGGGGTATTTGCCTGTCGATTGGGATGGTAATGGGGGGGTATTTCTTGTGTTTTTCTCTGTTTAAGGCTCAGAGCTCCTTTAGCTGGCGTCCGTTTGCTTCAGTGTTCAAGCTCCGCCTCAGTAAATTGTATTTTTTCACATACATAATGATTTTATTGGGAATTCGAAAGGCTTTGTGCGTCTTACTATTTCAAAGACCTCAGGTGTATATTCTGCTACATCTCCTAAGTAGAACATTTTCCCACATGTATACATTTGAAACATTTATGGAGAACTTAGAAGGTCAAATTGGAAACATACCCTAATTTTGAAATCCATCTTTGGATGACAATCTGTGTCATCATACTGCATATGTCAGTCTCCTCCACACACATACAACACTCAGTTGCTCCAATTCACAGAACAGAGCCCATGGTTGTAGGAAAGGGGTCAACCTGGCTCTGAAATCTTGTGTTCAATTATACACAAGTGATATAACATACATTTTATATTTTGTAATATTACAGTCAACAAACATAATAAATATCTGAAAGAATTGTCGCTATGAACATTTTCTAAAAAAATGAATCCCGAAGTAAGAAACAAAATCTATCTTTACCTTATATAGCTATATATCATCTAGTTCTAAAAATAAAAAAACAACAACCAAAAAAAAAACCATAAAAAAACAACATACTGTTATCTAGTGAAAAAAAAAAAGGAAATAATTGAGCTCCAATCAAGTTAACTTAAGCACATATCTAATGAATAGTCAAAGGTAAATACAGAGGTGTTCCCAGGTTACATGGCAGGGTGAAAATGTACTTTAGTACCCTGTGGGGTTGTCACATCTTGGCTCCCAAAATCAGTATGCGAGGGGGCTTGACACTCAGTACAGTGAGATTCCAGCAGCCTTCTCATGCCCACTATTCTCGACAGCCAAAGAGCACGTACCACCAGCAGCAGTGAGACAGTAGGCAGGTGCCTGTCACCTGGGGCAAATTGTACATTGTTCGAACATTGGGTGAGTAACTAAGACAAGAATAAACATGTTTAAATCAAGAAAAAGCTAGAAAGAAAGACCCTAAAATGTAAAGTATATGTAGTACAATTAACCAAGTCATGGCCATGGCAGGTTCACTTTAACAGAGAAAAGCTGCCAAGACACTAAATACACAATATGATGTATCATAATCATAAACTATGTATTCATGTGCTGTTATATTGATATTTACTGGTAATTAATACTCTTTAAAATGACAGTATAGTGACAAGTACACTTTAAGATAAAAAGGAAAAGGACAAATTAGTATCAAACTTGATGATCTCATCCAGTGTCCACCCAGGATCCTTCCCTGATCCCAGGCTTGTAGCTGAGAGTCTTGGGAGCTAGTTGCTGTTGTGTTTGGGACCTAGGCTGCAAGAAAGAATCTGAGTTAGATCAAACAGCAAATTAAATGTGGGGAAGACACAGATATTGATGTGAGAAATGGCAGTTAATGAGGAAAAATAAATAAACAGAGGAGAAAGTATTTGAGATTTAAAGATATGAGGATAGGTCATAAATGGTGAACATAAATTAACAAGAGTTTTAGCAATAACTCTATACTAACAAAAATAGGGGTAGGTCATAAATGGTGAACATAAATTAACAAGACTATCAGCAATAACTCTAAACTAACAAAAATAACTGCTTTCTTTCTTCTGGCACTGTCCCTGCTATCCTTAAACATGCCACTGTAGTACCTATCTTAAAAAAACATGTCTTGACCCATCCTCCCCCTCTAACTATCGTCCTATATCCCTGCTCCCTTTTTCCTCAAAGCTTCTTGAAAGACTAGTCTTTACCCGTCTGCTTCCTCAACTCCAACTCTCTCCTCGACCCTCCTCAGTCCGGCTTCCGCCCCCTCAACTCTACTGAGGCTGCCCTTATTAAAGTCACTAACGACATTATCACAGCTAAATCCAAAGGTCACTATTCAATACTAATTCTTCTTGACCTCTCTGCTGCCTTTGACACCGTTGATCATGTTCTCCTTCTCCAAACTCTTCAATCACTCGGTCTCTGTCACTCTGTCCTCTCGTGGTTTTCCTCCTATCTCACCCAATGCTCATTCAGTGTCTCCTTTTCTAATGATACCTCCACCCTTCATCCTGTCTCAGTTGGAGTCTTCTAAGGCTCTGTCCTTGGTCTGCTTCTATTTTCTCTTTATACTGCTTCTCTTGGCAAACGTATTACCTCATTTGGATTCCAATACCACCTGTATGCTGATTACACCCAATCAGATATATCTCTCCTCCCTGGACCTCTCCCCTGATGTCCTGCAACGTGTCACCTCTTGCCATTCTTCTATCTCTGATTGGATGTCTTCACACTTTCTGAAACTCAATCTTTCCGAAACAGAACTTCTGTCTTTGTCTTTCCTCCTCCTTATATTAATCCTCCTCTCTCACTCTTCCTCAGATTGGTGGTACCCATTTCAGCCCATCCTTACAAGCGTGTTGTCTTGGTGTTACTTTTGATTCTGGCCTCACATTTGAGCCTCACATCTGGTCTGTTGTCAAATCATGCCAATTCCACCTTAAAAACATTGCCCGCATCCGCCCCTTTCTGACTCAAGATGCTACTAAAGAGCTTGTCCATGCTCTGGTAATCTCTCGCACTGACTGTTGTAACTCTCTTCTAATTGGTCTTCCCAATAGCCGTGTTGTCCCGCTACAGTCTGTAATGAATGCTGCTGCCGGACTGATTTTCCTTTCTAGTCAGTACTTTCACACCTCACCCCTGTGTCGGTCCTTACATTGGTTTCCTGTATCCTATTGGAGTCAATTCAAAGTGCTAACCCATACCTATTAAGCACTGAACAATTCTAGCCCCTCTTATATCTCCTCATAGATCCATAGGTATTCCCCTTCTCGGTTTCTCCACTCTTCCTGCGACCTTCTCCTGTCCGCTGCTCGCACCCATACGGCCAACTTGCGCTTGCAGGACTTCTCACGGGCGGCTCCCTTCCTATAGAATAGCCTGCCTACCTCCAGCAGACTCTCCCCTAGTCTTCAATCATTTAAGAAGTGCCTTAAAATCCATTTCTTTTGGAAAGCTTATGGCCTCCCAGACTAACCTCTACTTCACATACCTGTCTCTTGCTCTCTCCTACAGGGCAGCACTCTACTCTCTCCTCCAGCTCTGCTTCTCTCCCACCTCATTTTATTGCTATTTCGTGTCCTAATGTGTTTTATACCCCACCTCCTATAGACTGAAAGCTCGTTTGAGCAGGGCACTCTTCAACCTATCGTTCCTGTAAGTTTTCTTGTAATTGTCCTATTTATAGTTAAATAGCCCTCTCATAATATTGTAAAGTGCTACGGAATCTGTTGGTGCTATACAAATGGCGATAATAATAATAATAAATAGACGCTCAAACCACTTGCGTTACTCACATGCCGTCTTAGTCACCAAACGTTTAGGTCTCACAGGTTTGCTCCGCTCCACATACTCTCCATCTTACACAGATACCGGATCATATCTTAAGAGGGGTACTGTCACATCCCTGATCGATGCTGTCACACTGTTAAAAATAATAAAAACGTACCTAAGGCAAGTCAGCTTGCCATTCAGCACCCTCGTGGAGCAACCCCCGACTGGTGCAGTGTTCTAATGAATGCTGCCCGTTGTGTTCCCAAGCAACTATGTAGCCCCGCCTCCGTCCTCAACAAAGATGGCGCTGATGTGTGTGTGACGTCACGCAAACGACACACACGCACCTTTTGGGGTCACAGGCTATGGACAACCAATCATAGCTTTAGGAGGGTTATTTAAACTCAAAATAGCATTTGGTCAGTACCCTGTCGTGGTTTCCACTAGTTGGTTAAAAGAGAGTGCGTTCCTATTCTAGTTCTTTTTGGTATTTGACTTTGGCTTGTATTTTGACTTCCCCGTATCTTTTGGCTTGTTTCCTCGTGTGTCTCTTTCAGTAACCTCGTCTAGTATTTTGACCATTCTTTATTTACGTTAAGTCCGGTCATTCTAAGGCCCGGTATACGTTATACTTGTTCATTGTGTATTACATAGTTCTGCGTGTTGGGTCATATAGTAATCGTGACAGGTACTCGTTGGGCAGGATACTATCGAGCCTCTGAAACTAGGGACAGTTTTCATTAAGGGGTGACCTCGAAGGCACAATAGGAAAACTATTGTTCAGTTACCTGGTTAGGATTTTCACTCGCTACTTCAATCAATTTAAATTTCTATTTGTTCAGTGAAACATTGTTGCACCTTATACTGTCTAGTTTTAGGTTTCTATTTCGAACCCTATTGACGTTTACATGAGGTTCTAGCGTCTCTTTGCATATTCTGGTATTTAACTCGATTTTTAGAGATTTTAGACACACATACCTCTAAACACTACCTCTATTTGTGAGGTATGCAGGCTAGCCTACTTTACAATATTTAGTGAGACCTACCCTATCAATTGCATATTTGCTGTTCATGTATTTGTTTGTGTATTTATGTTCTTTATTTAGTTTATTTTTTGGTAGTGGTGCAATTGTTTAGCTTTTTTTATTTTAAACACAAAAAATAAAAAAGTATGTATATATCACTTCACAAATTATTTGAATCACTATAAAACCAAGTATATTCATAAAATAAACCAGTAATAAACTTATTTGTATTTTATGCATTCAAAAAAATAAACCTATGTCAAAATTGTTTGTATTTTGTAAGAAGAGAAGAGGAAAACTAATGGTAAAATGAAATGTTGGCAATCGGTGGCTTGTTTGCTGGGTTTGGCATTTAAAGGACATTTGTTGCATGAGGATTTTGATTGTGAAAGAACCAAGTGAGACTCAGCTCTGGACACTGACCAGGTAGTGTGTCGAGAGGAGGCGCAGAATGCCACTTCCGGGATAAGAACTGGGAACATTCTCACTCCCCAAAAGAATGCCCTAGTGTGAGGGGATACTTATTTGAATCGATTTAAAAGGTTCAATCCAGGAGAGGCAAAGGACAAATTGAGAAAGCCTGGTGACAAGCGAAATGTATTGTGGAGGAAAGGTTTCCAGTGTTTCACTTGCTTTTAATTGATTTTATTTATACTTTATTTTATAGAAATTTATCTTAAATAAATTTTTTGTCAAACCAACACCGAATAGTGATTCCTTTATTCTATATTGCATCCTGGATTCCAAAGAGGGTATTGTCACCCTATGTTTGATAACACATCTGCAAACTTGGAGCCAGTCATTTATGGGCTCCAAACCAAAGTGAGCACATTTTTGGGTTATTTGTTTGTTTTACCCTCTCAAATACACTGCACCAAATTGTCCTCCCTTTCTTAAATTTTTCCCCACTCTAACTGGAAGTGATTTACCATACTACTACAAAAGAAGGTAGTACTGCCACCTTAAAGGCGTCATACGTTTAGAACCTTTATACCTAAAAAAAAGGCTTATCTAAATTTTGGTTTGTATTACTCACTTTTCTATATTAATATTTATTCAGACAGCTGCATTATTTTTAATATTTATTCAGACAGCTGTAATTTTTCCTTTGCCTCTCCTGGATTGCACCTTCACTATACTCATATTTTTGCCAGGAGAGGGAGTTCCAACCTCCATTACTGCTGTCAATGTTCAATGAAGCCTCAGCAAGATTGCTTCACATACATGGCTCTTGTGCAATATACTCATATTAATGCCTGCAGAGGGAGCTCCAGCCTTGATTACAGCTATCAGCACGGTTGCTATTTAAAGAAAAATGTTTTCCGTCTACTTAAATCTAGTGCCTTAGTCTAACAACAACCTACCATACCATGGTAACAGGGCAGCTAAAGGAATCAGTTAATATTTTAGCTTAATTCCTGGAATGGCCTGACATGTTCATCCAGGTGTGCACATACAGATACCACATTGACCTACTATGTTTGTTGTAAACATTATCTACCATACCTCACTTCTAGAGGTCTGCAGGTGCACCTTCTGATAATACATACACCTTTTACCTTGATTATGACAGTAACATAACATACCACACACTACCAGGTGGCTGAAACTATACCTTTTTTGTTAACTGAAAGCAACATGAAAACATATTAACTTTATATATAGCACGCCACAGTGACCTTCTCAATCAATCCAGGTAAAGGATGCTGATGCTATTAAAAAATGCTTCTATAAAGGATGCACACCAACTGTTCTACTTATATTAATAAAATATTCTTTATTGTTTGTACAATAAAATAACATGCAATACCCACAAAAAAAGCAATATAACAAAAAGTGAAATAGCCTTACGATCTACATTACTTATTAAATGGACACAAGAATAGCTAAAAACTCCTAACACCTTAGTCACATACCCCAAACTGTGTTTAAAACGTCATTAAGTCTCTGGCTTGACATACATTTTGCTGCTGACCAGCACCGTCATCATCAACCACCACAGTGAAGTGGCTCTGATTCTACAAGGGTTAACTACACTGTTGGATTTCCAAAATATCCTGCCTTCCTAGGGACCCCCTTAAATGAATCTCATTCTCTAAGTGGAGGGGGTTCAGATCCTTGTAAATTAATCCCTTTATCCAGGCATTTTTACTTTTGTAATTCCAGTTTTAATCACCTTTGACATACAAGTCAAAATGGCTTGACATACAAGTATAATGGGGTTAATTAGAGTATATTTGAAACCGGTAAAATTCCATAATTAGACTTTACAGGCAATATAGTCCCTATTCCAAACCTGATGAAGTTTTATCACATAATTAACACTCTGACAATCTACTATACTAAATAGATCCTTGATTCCGGCCACAAACCACTGAGTGCAAAATAGTTACAAAATTTAAAAGTAATATAAAACACCAAAAATTGTCAAAATACCAAATTAAAATAATACAAGTTTAAGGATTATATTCTAATTTCAATATATTTATAAACCCATAGCATACATTAATTAGAGAAAGGCATAAAAGTTCATTAATAAACAGAGCATGTGAGAAACCATTGTTTAGACCTTGAGGAGCCAGGTTGAAGATTCAGTCGCATTCTCTCTTCCCGAGTGTCTTGTCTAGATCCACTTTTCTTTGATCTACTTTAACTTTTTCCAATTCCTGCAATACCTTTAGGCGAATCCTGATGGAACATAGATATATGCCCAGATACTGATGTTTCTCAATGTATCAGTGACAAAGGGACATGTTACATTATACTCAATTTCTATTTCCTGAATGTCTTGCCTACATATGTCAGGCCACAGAAACATGCCATCGTGAACCAACCCCGTGATTGTGCAACTGAAAAAAGACATGACTTCAAACCTTTTTTATCTTTGACTAGCAGTATTTTGAACTTTGGTTGCATATATATGCAGTCTGCACATTTGCCACAACTATGAGAGCCGAGTAGGGGGTTTTGAATTCAAATATGGAGTTTGTGGATTTGTCATTTAGGACTCTTGCCCCCATGGCTTTTATCCATTATTACTGTGTTGCCACCTTCATCTAATGGCTTTATTGTGATATTATCGTTTTGTGATATTCTCATTTTCATTGTCATTTTTAACCTGAAGAGATTTTTAAGAGCTCAGCCACTTGATTTAAAATACAGTGTAACTTTTGTGTGTTAGGGAGCAACAGTACTGATACTTGTAACCAAGGGTGGAGCTCTCTTTGCTAGGAAAATATATGAATATATTGAGCAAGGAGCAAGGAGCAAGTCACGTAAAAGCAGCATCACTGAGGTTTCATTGAAATTAAAGGAACACTATAGGGTCAGGAACACAAACTTATTCCTGACCCTACAGTGCTAGAATCACCATCTAGCCCCTCTGCCTCCTATTACCCCCTAAATATAGTAAATTCTTACTTTTGTTCAAATCTGTAGCTGCTCCTGATCTGCCTGCTTGGTTGACCCAATCAGAAATGTTGTTCTGAGCCAATCACAATGCTTTCACAAATGATTGGCTGAGACTGTCAAAGAGGCAGATCATTGGCAGAGCCAAACACAGTTCAGGCCAATTAGCATTTCCTCATAGCAATGCATTGAATCAATGCATCTCTATGAGGAACGTTCAGTGCCTCTATCCAGAGAGAGGAATCCCTAAATGGCAGTGCAGCACTACCCCATAAAGCACCTCAAGTAGCCATCTGAGGAATGTCCAGGGGAGTTATCCCTAAGCTGTAATGTAAACACTACATGTTCTCTGAAAAGACAGTGTTTACTTCAAAAAGCCTGAAGGGAATGATTATACTCACCAGAACAAATACAATAAGCTGCAGTTGTTCGGGTGACTATAGTGTTCCTTTAAGACAGACAGGGATGTCTGTACACTTTTTTGATTGTTTTATTTCTACCCTTTTTTTAAAGTCAAAATGAATAAATGTTAATGTTTTCATTATGTAATTGTATTTTTCCCACTTATTATTTCTATATGTATGTTTAGAATTCAGGCTCACTGTTCTGTGGGGAAAATAAGTCAGTTCTGGAATCTGGGCTACCTATTCAGTTAAATCCAGAGCAATTTTATTGTTTTGCTTTTATTAAATAATGTCTATGGACAGTTGGTCAAAACGTTGTATCTTTTTTTGTCTACTTGACCATAATTAAATATTTCTTTATTCATTTTATTTATAAAATATTTTACCAGGAAGGATACGTTTCTCTCATTATCAAGTACGTCCTGGGTCAACAAAATCTTCATTATTAAAATAGGGTACAATATTATAAAAAATACAATATACAAACAATATATATATATATATGTATATATATAGAAGGCTTGGCCTGTAATTGTGGGAGGTACATGGAACCCTACTTAAACCCAGTGAGCCCCTGCTTAACTGTCGTCGACTACCTCAGAAGTGCTTCTGTTTACTTCCGGTTCACTGGACCCTGACGTAATTTTCCCGCCCGCCCGCCCGCCGGCAGTCCATTTGCAAAAAACTTTTTCTGTTTACTGAGTTTGTAACTATAACAAGGGAAGCCAGCATACGAACGGCTAACCGTAAGTTATACTCTATCATTTCGTCATACTTGTCATCAAACTCACACGTTCATTTAAAATATTTCATTCGGCTAAATCGCTCATGTTAATCTTTCATCCACATACCGTTACAATTCGTGCTAGCCGGCGTTCGTCTAAAGTTATCCGTGCCCATAAACCCTTATGTTTACCCATCAGTATATACATAGCAGCCGTTCGTGTCAAACACACTTTCGTACAAACTTCCCTTCATTCGTATAAACTGCCGCTTGTTTCAGTATGAACTTTCATATGCTCTGTTCGTTTAGACTATCGGTTCATTTCATGCACACTTTCGTTTATTTTCCACGCTGTCAACTCACTCATACCTAGCAGTACAATTCCATTTCGGTACTACAGCATCATGAAAGCATTTTACATTCAAATTTAAATGGCATTCCATGTTAAATTTGGTTTAGTTTAACAAATTCATTAAAACGTCCTTTTTATTTTATTTCTTGTCTGTGTTAAAACATACAACAGCAACTCTGTTTGTTACTTTCATATGGGAGTTATAAACTGTCTTTTTTATTTTAACTTGCTGGCTTTGTAGTGGAAGTTAAACTCCGGTTGATACAGCGCTGGTAAAGCTTTTCATTCAATTTAAACAGCTTTCAATGTCAAAGCATTTATTATGTCACTGTTTAAAAACGTCCTTGTTTTTCTACTCTCTAAAATATATGAAATCAGTATGTGCTGATGGCAGTTAAGGTATAATTTTATTAAAGTATTTCTCCTCAAAGCATAGCTAATGTGTTTTATAAATACATAAGTAAGATTATAAGATTATGGTAAGATTAGGGTAAGATTATGCTTAGATTCTGTCTTGTGCATTGCTAACTGGCGTTTTGGTTAAACTTTCGTATGCATTATCCGTTCGCATAAAACGCTTATGTTTTTCCATTAGTATACACATGGTCACACTTTCGCACAAACTTTTGTTTATTTGTATAAACTGCCTCATACCTAGCAGTTCAAGTTCATTCCGTTTATACAGCATTGTGAAACCATTTTTTTTTTCCAAATGAAACAGCATTGCATGTTGCATTTCTTTTAAATTACCTAGTCTTTCTTTAAGTCATCCGTTTCGTGGTATTTATGTCTTAATTAAAAAACTAATCCTAATCAGGATGTCTTATGGCAATTAAGGTCATACTTTCACTTTGTATTTTTCCTTAAACCCTAGCTAAAGCGTTTTATTGGTATATAAGTGTATTAATACGTTTATATTATGCTCTACTTCTGTCTCCGGCATCTCATGTTCCTAATTACACTAGGCTATATATAAATAAGATGACAATTAAGTATGTTTTTCCCTCCTTTTAAAAATCGTACAATTACTGTTACTGATTGCTAAGGGGCCTTATGGGTTAAATACACCACATTACTTAAAGAGGTAGGCCTCAGAAATTCCTACCCAAATTTCATGTATTTCCTTCTGGTAACATGTACTATAAATAAATAATTCACATTAGTTTCAAGTTATCACCCTACCAGGATAAGCCGCACAGAATCCTCATACGTGGCACAAAATTACGACATATAAAACAAAATCAAAACCTCCAAAGACCATACAATTATCAATGCAACTATGTTTCATTTCATTCAATTATCTACACAATAACCAAACATAAACCAACCAATTGCATAACGTTCAACAATTCGTCTTTGCCGTCAGTAGTTATGGTACGGTTAGTAATTATTGTACAGTTAGATAATCATGGTGTTATAGTTGCAATATCAATTGGTAATGGTTATGGTGTTACAATTATAATGTCGTACAGTAGTTTTGGTGTTGTCAATGTAATGTCGGTAGTTATGGTGTCAGTCAGTAGGTAGGGGGTTGTGCGCAATTATACACCTTACACACTTTTTACAAGACCGCTAAACACCAAACTCTCAAACCTGTTAGCAGGATACGGATCGTTCTTTCCACTACAGTATACGTTATACAGGACAATCAGCAGGTACGTTAACGAAATAAAACCAGTTGGGGTTAGGACAAGGTTTAAGCTCTCGCCAATTTAGGTATGGTCCTGTAGGCCTCCTCGCCTATAAGTCAAGTGGTCCCGCAAGGCATACAATCAGCCTTCCGTTCAGAGGTTCGAGCCCAATCGGCCCAACGCATAGTTATGTGCCGTACACATATATATATATATATATATATATAAAAATATATATATATATATATATATACACATATATAAAATTAACACATAATAGGTAAGAAATATATTCAGGTAAATAAATATACTTTCTTCTTCACCCTGCACTGTGTAGCCTGTGGCTCTATACTTCTGACATTTGGTTTGGTCATTCGCCCATGTCATTTCAAATAGAATACAGCAATGATCTCACTTAATCTGAGTCTAAGAACCTGTTACTTTAGTAACAGAATACCCACAGTAATTATTTAGGTGATTTATTTTGTGTTTTTAAAGCAGAACAATTTATTTTCATCCCTTCTTTCATTCATCCTTGTAATTCATTAGCATGCCATTCAAACTTTAAATCCTCTTAACACTACACACCCTGTGTAATCTATAAAATAAAGCAATAGAAAATTGCCGCTATCCTAAATAAGGGAGAAGAAGAAATAGCAGAATACTAATTACTCACTCTACCATGGCAGTAGATATGTTCTTCTCTTGGTGCCGGCAACAATGTTCCTTCAATTCTGAACATTCTCGCAAATTAGCAGTAACAAATGCAAAAGAACTTAATGGAAAATATAAAATATGCTTTTAGTGCAGATTTATTACACTATTGTGAGCAAGGTATGCCCACCGTAATAATAAGCAGCAATGATAAGAATTGTAGCTGACACATCTCTGTATTGGGCCTTAACAAAGACAGGGGGTGGGGTCCCTATTCAACTAGTAACATACATTATACACCCACTTCCATTATGATGTGATTGTTATTACTTTCTCTAATTCAATTATCCTCATCCATAATTTCCTATCATGAAATATTAAAAAAATATGTACATATATGCACTTCTCCCATTGTCTCCCAAAATAGACTAAATAGCTTCCTGCCATGGATCTGCGGGATCAAATTGGTCGCTACACATTAGCAAAAGAGCCAAACTACCAGGATCATATAGAATAAGGCAGCACACATTGAGAGATACCGATAGATATATATATATATATATATATATATATATATATTATAATGAATATTACAAACCTACACAAAAAGTATTTGTATCCTAACTAGTTTCATGCCAAAATATATATACAGATCCTACGTTCACAAGGGATTGACTCTCCCTGGGCTGGTTAGTCTTTTAGAGTGATACTTTATTCATTCCTTTCTTGTGAGTTTATGTCCATCTCATGCCTATGTTGTATTATACATTAACAGTGCTACACTGGGTCTGTATTGTATTTGTTTTTATCTATTGATCATTCATAATTACATGTGTGATATAAAGCAAGTATTTTTTATACATCACACTTTTTTTCTGAGTGTAACACTGTTTGCTGTTATTGTGTATGTTTTAAAATATTGTATCTTTATTGCACTTTTTGAGTAATTCACTCTTACACGGGGGAGGGGAGGATGGGGGTGGACAGCTTTCTGCCTGTAATAAAGTATTTCCTGCTGTTTTCTTCCTAAATCCTGATGTTAAAACTGTTGATTTCAGTTAATTCCTTTTAGATGTAGATCTAAGAAATCTATCTTAACATCATTGCTTATCTTTGTGAACGTCAAGTTCAACTCATTCCAGACTATTTGCAAAATCTGGGCAAGATTGCTTGTCCCCTTCACAATTTATGAGGAGGTCATCGATGAATCTTCTGAACCACCTAATATTTTTTCAATGGGGTTACCATCGCCTAATACATGGCACGATTCCCACATTGTCATGTAGCTGTTAGTGTATGAAGGAGCAGACTTAGTCCCCATTGCATTGCTATGTCATTGGAGATAGTGATCCCCATCAAGCATAAAAAATAATGTGTTATCAAAATTGTGAGATTTCTGATCATAAATTATCTCAACTTTTTTGAGAAATCAGTTTTCAGGTATCAGTTCTGAGAGCTGTCTTAAAGCTTCCATCTTACATTGATCTGCATTCATCAGCACAATATATCCAGTTGCTTGATGACCACATTCTTATCCTCTTGTAAATTTGTTAAAGCTTGTTTTTTTATTGATATTTTAATTTAGTCTTCTTGGTATTGATTTTTTTTCTTCTTCTTTTAAAACCCACAAATCTTTCTCAACCAATTTTTGTTTTACCTCTTACAGATAAGGAATTAAAGCTGAATTGCAATCTGAGATTCGTTCGTCTACAAGAAACTGTATGATTTATACCAGGGGTTCCCAATTAATTGTTCCCATGGAACCCTTTGACGTGTATCAGCATTGTGGAATTATGCAATTTTTTGTATGTGCCGGTGTGTGTCTGTGTGTCAAGGTGGGGGTATCTGTGTTTGTATGTGCCATGTATGTTTGTGTGTTTGTATGTGCCAGTGTGTGTATCTGTGTGTCAATGTGTATCTGTGTGTGTGTGTGTATCTGACACACAGATGCACACACACACTGGCACATAGTGGCACACAGATACACACACTGACACACAGATACACACACCTTGACACACAGTGGATATTTCTTGATGGGCCCCCAGGGATATTTCTTGGTGGGCTCCCCCTGTCTGGGGCCACAGCACTGGGCGAGTGGCTCTTGAGCCGCCCTCTCCCCAGCACCGGGCTGATCCTCCAGGCGCCCGAATGTGGGGGCGCCCAGAGGATCCCTGTCACAGGGGTGCCAGGTAATTTTTTAAGAGGTACAAAATGTGCTTGAGAATATTTTTGAGAATCTATCTATGACCATAAGGATTTTGTTATATCCGTTTGAACTGGGCAGATCCACCATGAAATCCATGGCACACAGACACACACACTCAGATACACACTGACACACAGACACCCACATCCTGACTCACAAATACACACACACTCAGGTACACACAGTGCCATACACACACTTCACCCACAGATACATGCACTGGCACATACACACACTCAGATACACACATTGACACATACACACAATATCATATACACACACTGACACACTCAGATACACACACTCACACACACATAGGCACATACAAACACACCGTTATACACTGGCACACACACACGTACACATACTGACATACACACACACACACTCAGATACACACAGTGATACATACACAAACCTTGACACACAGATACACACATACTCTTTGACAGACACACATACACTGACAAACACACATACTCTTTGATAGACACACATACACTCTCACTGACAAACACACATATTCTTTTACAGACACACATGCAAACACATGTACACTCTCACTGACAAGCACACATAAACTCTCATTGACAATCCCACATATACTTTTTGACAGACACACAAACACATACAAACTCATTAACAGACACACATACAATTTATTAATTTAAAACAAATTTACTCAACCCAGCCCCCATACCTTTGGGAATGCTGGAATGGAGTCTATGTCCCTGTTGTCCAGTGGGGCTGCTGAGCTGAGCGTGTGGTCCCTGGGGTCCAGTGGGGCTGGTTGGCGGCTGGTGTGTGGTCCCTAGGGTCCAGTGGGGCTGCTGAGCGGCTGGCATGCAGGCGGCGAGGGAGCAGTGATCTTCCTGCTCAGCTCCTTTGCGTGCCCCTTAGTGATGCCAGTGTGATTTCAGAGTCCGGCATCACTTCTGTGCGCGTGAGGGGGCTGAGCAGGGAGATTACTGCCCACTGCTCCCTCACTGTCCACCGCCATTTTGTGTTTATAAATTTTGGCGGAACACCAATTGGGAAACGCTGATTTATACTATCTGGAAATAGATACTCTTTTCCTCTGACTTGTGAACTAGCCATGAGTATGACATCTTGGCTAATTTGGAATTATACTGCCAAAGATAACAACATTGTATCCAGGCTGTTATTTTGGTTGACTGCCAAACTTTTGAATACATGTTTTAACCATAATCACATTTTAATTAAATGTCAGTTTTTCATTATTAGCCTTCCAATATTGATTAAATGAAAGGAACTCTATAATACTAGCTTAATAATTCACAATTAAAGCCGAGAGATTGGAGTCTTCACTTTAACAAGTGTCTCCATCTTCAAGTGTCTCCGGCATTCATTTTAGATATATTTATTACACTCTTTTACATTACAATACTTTTCTATAGAGTGCAAGAGGATAGAAAGGGGCTATTAAACTATCAGAGAAATAAGCCTAGTTAAAGGAGAGTCATTTTATGTTTTCTTGTGTTTATACAGTTTATTTTAAGATAATTGATGTGATACCTTAACCTCTTCTTTATGAAGGGGGTCCTTACTTTATTTTCAGGGAGAGAGGCTGAGCACTGGCTCATGTATGTATCCAATGGGCCATTGACATCTCCTCAGGAAGACAGTTTAGATCAGACTTCTTTGTAGATAAATAACGTGGAACATTTTTCTAGCACTATTACATGAACACAATGTATAGGTGAAAGTTTTATTCAATGGCATAATATACAGAAAAGTGATGGCTATCTTTTAAATGGTGCATATCAGAAAACAATTTGCCATATCAGAGTACCTTAGACATTTTGGCTTTAAAATACAATATTAAATCAGTCAGATTTCTTTACATGCCCAAGCAGATATGCCACTTCTATATGATGATTGTTCTGTTCATCTGTACCACCATAGAAATTGCATGCACCGAATATCTGATCAAATGGTTTCTTCAGGTGCATCAACTCATTTGCTAGAACCCGTGCATGTTTGAAAAAGTCTTCAATGTTTGACTGACCTTTAAAGGACCTGGAAATCAGGGGTAGCTTTTTAGTTAAAAACAGACAATTTAAAGTTGAAGAAAAATAACTATTGACAGATACAATGATTATGTATGTTGGTAAGTAGTATTAAATTGTACTACGTACCATATGAAGACAGTTACTTACCGAACATACCATGTTAATGCAGGATAACTGAAAACATAAATACTGGAGTCTAATGGTTCAGGAGGTTCAAATTCTGGTGGGAGGAAAATTGATGCAAGGGGCGGGTGTTTTGTGTTTTTGTTTGTTGGAACAAATATTGAAAACGGGAGTGTAATCTCTGTTTTTGTACCTTTAAGATAAATATAAGAAATAGAGTTTAAGATCGTTTTTTACTTGATTTTGTTTTACAATCTCAGTAAGAATACAAGGATCCAGCATCTGTCATCTAAACATGAATACAAAGAGAACATATATAAATAACAAGGAGAAAACAGTGCATGCCATTATGCACCTGAACAAGCAGGTGTAACCATACTGAAATTAAACTATGCATAGAAAAACGAGTGGCAGTAGGTGACTTTTGCTGTTTGTGTTCAAACGCAATTTGCATCTCTGTCATTTATTGCAACAACACATATTATATACCGTTTTACAGAGAGCAAACAGGGTTTTAATTTTATGTCACGTATGCATAGATAAATTCTCATTAATTATAAAAAATAAAAAAAATGCCACAAATGGGGAAAAAAAAAAAGTTGCCACAGTTTTGGCAATAATAGCGTGTGCATAATATGTCTAGCTTAGAAAAAGTATTTCAAAATAAATTCATTTATGTGTCTTGATTTATAGAATACATAATATGTATAGAATTTCAGCTTATTTTGAAAGATACCGGTCACAAAATACAAGGACTAAAATAAAATTTTAATGTGAAACAATTTTAGACGTTGGTATGTTTGTCTTGTAGGTTTTTATAGCCATCACAGAAAACAAAATTGCCACACAAAAGTATATATTTATATAAAGTAGATCTCACAGGCTATTTACCTAAGGTTAGTTTGACACTTTTTATGTAACCATTTCATCGCCAATCTCTGCTAAATATTGGAGTAAAATTGTGTTTTTCTATTTTTTGGCATATACACATATAAAAAATAATTTTTGTAATGTGTATTTTGTAAAGCTGGAGTGTGCTATTCCTGCACAGAACCCCATATTGTGTTCAGCTACATCTGCTGAGTATAACGATACCTCATTGTATGCCTTTGGCACTTTTCTGTAAATCTACAATGCCATATAAGAGACAAGGCTATTTCTGTTTCTTTAGTTAGAATTTTCCTAGTTGAATTTGACAGGCCTATGTCTCATTTTAGGGTATTATAGCAGTGTGACTGTTCAAATAACCCCACAAAGGGCTTTCATTTGATAAAGCAGACACCCCAGTGTATCTAATATTGTGTATATTGTGCCTTAACCTGTCACCATTTTTTCACCAATTTATGTCAATGTTTGTGGTGGTGGGGGGGGGGGATTGCATTTTTACATATATGTTGCATTTTTGCTGAGTATTTCTTACACTTGATATGTACCACAGTCATAAAAATCCGCAAATTATGCTCAGTTACATCTTCTGAGTAAAACATTATGCCCAATGTATGACCTAGACCAGGGGTAGGCAACCTACGGCACTAGTGCCATGCATGGCACTCGAGGTGCCTTTGCACGGCACTCAAGGCTACAAGAGCCAAACAGGCTCTGGCCTGTCAGGAGTCCCAGTGAAACTTCAGATATCTGCTAATACGAATGGGTGGTGAAGGACAATTCTCCATTTATGCATTGCAGCACGTAGAGGAAGTGATCTCAGATCACTTCCCCCCCAGCACTTGTGAATGGGAATCCACACTGGAGTAGAGCAGCCCGCAGCTTCTGTCCTTGAGCTTTACCTGGCGAGCCTGGTCCCCAGTAAAACCCAGGCAAGCCACCCACACTGCTAGATATACACAGAAATGCAGAATAACCCTCCCCTCATGCAAATAATACAAACAGCTCACACACAAACACACACACAGTCCGCACAAACACAACACCACCAACAATCCGCATAAATAGACATAACCCCACATGCAGCCTCTCACATGCAATACCCCAAACAGCCCCCACACATACACACACTACCAAACACACAATGTGACAAATCCATCCACACACAATTCCACAAGCAGCCCCCATACACAGCCCAAATCCATAAGTATTATACATGATACCACTAACTATTAATGAACATATACAATTTAATAGATCATATACGCACAAATACAACAATACAAAGCAACTGCAGTATAAATACCACAAGCAGAATATGGCAACATGCACACCTCAATTTAAAGAAAGACCGACACGCTACGGGACATCACAATCATATTTTAGCACAGTGCTGCTAAAAGGTTGCCTACCCCTGACCTAGACACTATTTTGTGAAGTTACAGAGCTGTAAAAGAGACGTGACAAGTTCAGGTTTTTAAGTGTGAATGATGCGTCCATATCCCACTTTGGAGCACTTGAGCAGGCTACATATTACAACTACACTATAAAGGCATACAATTTCTTAAAGAAGACATCCCAGGGTATTTCAAAAGGCATATTTTGAACCTTAGCTTGGGATCATTTTTCCGCTAGCTTGTACCAAGTGTAGTGGTAATAAGCATTTTTTCTGCCTTTTTGACACACAAAGTGAGTTTGCGCAGTATATTTTGCAAACCTTATGTGTGCTACGACTGTATAATACTTCATATGTTGCTCAGCTATGTTGGCTGAGTACAGCAATACTCCCGTATGTACCTTTGCCAGGTATATGTGGACATTGAAGGAGCACATTTGAGACACAGACATTCCAGTTTTTTTCTAACTTTGAATTTTTACAGTGTCCATGTCCCATTTTAGAGTATTTTAGCAGGCTATATAATCCAATTACCCCAAAAAGGCATACCATTTCTTAAAGAAGACATTCCAGGGTAATTTAAAAAGGCATATTTTGAACCTTAGCTTGGGATCATTTTTCCGCTAGCATGTACCAAGTATAGTGGTAATAAGCATTTTTTCTGCCTTTTTGACACACAAAGTGAGTTTGCGCAGTATATTTTGCAAACCTTATGTGTTCTACAACTGTATAATACTTCATATGTTGCTCAGCGATGTCGTCTGAGTACAGCAATACCCCCATATGTACCTTTGCCAGGTATATGTGGACATTGAAGGAGCACATTTAAGACGCAGCCATTTAGTTGTTTTCTAACTTTGAAGTTTTACGCTGTGTCCATGTTCCATTTTGGAGTAGATTAGCTGGCTGGTTATTCAAACTTCCCCACAAACACATACTATTTATTAAAAAATACACCATGGGGAAATTCAAAAGGCATATTTTGAACCTTAGCGTGGGATCATTTTTTCACTAGTATGTCCCAAGTGTAGTGGTAATGAGCATGTATTTTTTTTACTTTGTAAAACTTTTTTTACTTTTTAAAACTCGTTTTTAAACCTTTTTTTAACTTATTAAATTTTTTAAACTTTCTTAACTTTTTTACACTTTTTAAAATGTTTATAAACTTTTTTTACCGTTAACCCCTAGCTAGCATAAAGCAGAACCAACAGTAAATTCCCCACTTTCCCATAACTCCCACCCACCCTCCCAAGCTAGCAAAATATATAAGTATAACGAATTTAAATTAATTAATTAAATAAATTGAACCCCTGAGGGTTAAAAATAAATAAAAGTTAATCCTGAGGGGTTAAAAAAATTAGATCACAGTATGATACTGTGATCTGTATTTTGATCACTGTAGGCAGTGATCGACTGGCAGGGAAGGGGTTAATTTTTATTTGGACTGGGTACATTTAAAAAAAAATCTTTTAGTTTATTTAAAAAAAAAATTAACGTTAACCCCTAGTTAGCCTAACACCAAATCCCCCAATTCCCCGCTAACTTCCACCCACCCCAGCTTGCTAAATATATAATTTGAAAACATTTAAATTAATTAATAAAATAACTTTAACCCCTGAGGGTTAAAAAAAATGAACCCTCGGTGGTTAAAAAAATCAGATGACAGTAAAATGTAATCCCTGCCAATTGATCGCTGTAGTCAGTGATCATTTGGCAGTAAAGGGGTTAATTTTATTAAAGCAGGTGAAAGGGGGGTGGGATTTAACTTTAACTTTATTTTTTTTTGCAGGGAGATGATCAGCAGCAGTGATCTGTCTCCCTGCACTTCACACTGACCGCGGAAGAGCAGGGAGGCGGATTGTGAATCCCTGCATAACGGGTAAGCATTAACCCCGTGATCTGGGGTTAACTTTAGTAAATGACTGAAATGTTTCGTCAAGGGTCCTTAACGCAAGGACAAGCTTGATGGAAAATTTCCGTCTTCTGTCGGGAAGGGGTTAATGTAGTTGTTCTGGTGAGTATAATAGCTCTGTTCAGGCATTTCCATGTAAACTCTGCTTTTTCAGAGAAAAAGGCAGTTTTTACATTGCCTCTAGGTATACTGCAGGGACTTCCTGGCTAAGGGCTGTACAATAAGCAGCCTGGCCGTTCAGCGCCCCCACGCTCTGCATGGAGACGCTGAATTTTCCTCATAGAGTTGCATTGATTCAATGCATCTCTACGAGGAGGTCCTGATTGGCCAAAATGCATTTGGCCCCACCCCAGTGCCGATTTTAACCAATCCAATGCTTTCGATGATGTCACAAAGGGGGTGGAGCCAGCACCGGCAGACCCACGCTGGAAATAAGGTGAGTTTTGTACTTTTATAAGGGGGCTAAGGAGGGGCAAGCCACCTAAATGGTGGTTATAGCAATATAGGGCCAGGAGTACATGTTTGTGTTGCTGACCCTATAGTGATCCTTTAATGAGTATTAGCCCACTACTGCAAAAGAATGAACACAATATTTGTTTTACACAGAGTGAATGCATTACAGTGACTACAAAAGACAAATTTGGAACGCAAGGTGGTTGAGAAAGGATTGTGTCCCAAACCGTTTATACATCTATTCCTCTATTAAATACCTAGGTAGCACTTTGTGCACTAGAATTAACCCCTTTGTGAGTTTGTCTTTTGCGCTCACTTAAATTAAACAATTATTGATCACTTGGAATGCCTTGTAGTTCACCAATTCCAGTCCTCACCAAGAGAAGAATAAACATACCTCAGATAACATATCCCACACGCAGTACTGGTGAGGAAATCAGCTGAAGAGAGCAAAGACTAATAGAGAGAAATATAAAAAAGAAAATAAGAAAGACAGTGAAGCGGAAAAAATAAAAATGGGGTGAGGAGAAAGGAGGACTTCAATTTGACTTTGTAATGTACAGTCACGAAACAAAATTGGATCAAATGGGAGCTTTTTTGACTTTTATCTAGACAAAGTTGACTACAAAATTCAGCCAAGGGAACAAAGTATTGTAGAGTCATAGCCTCCATATACTCAGGTCTGGATTTACATGTCAGGTGCCAGTAGGTACAGAATTCTAAGGTGCCCCCTGCTCCCTTTCCATCGGCGCTGGACTCGACTTGACAGAGAGGAAATCTATAGTGCCAGGAAAACAAGTTTGTTTTCCTGGCACTATAGAATCCCTTGAAATTCAATATTGGAATATATGGGGTGTTTAGTTTCACATAGGATCAAAGTAAAGGATTTTTTGTTTGTTTAGGTTTGGCGTGGGGGTAAATTTAGGGTTGGGAAATAGTGCACACCCTCCTATGTCTTCTATTGTCCTGTCAGTCCTCTATGATTGACTGTGGAGTTGTTTGAGCTGCTACACAGTATGCATCACTCAATGCTGTCATATGATATACAGCTCCTCCTGCAAGGCACTTCCTTTGTGAAAAGCGGTAGATGGGAAGTGATCCCTTCCACTTCCTGTCCAGCCGTACACACAGTCACTGGAGAAGCTGGGAAAGCACTAAATTTGACACCATCCATAACTCTTCCTGCGGTTCTATATCAAGCAACTGAGGCAAACTGGACTACTGAGGTCAATGGCCAAGGATCCTGGTACTTATCTCCTTAACAGCCCACTTGAGCTCCATAAACCAGATGCGGTCTAAAGGAATGAACCTGCAGGCAGGTGCTTACTTTGTCTAACAGGCCTGCCAAGCCCTGCTATCTTCCATTTTAGCATTCCACTACTCCATACTGGGGGCTGCAGATTGTTTTCAGAAGGAAAAAATGAACACCATGGGTGCATTTAGACAATGTCTAGTGAGAGATTTCTTAAATTTGGAAATGTAGATAGGTACATGATTAAGCAACATAACAGCAGACTGAAAGGAACACTTCTATAGCTTTATTGCCGAAATGGTATTACTCTTGGGCAATCCCACCAAAAGTGAAGCATAGTTCCTGTCCCCTGTCCACATCTCCAGCATTTGTCAGAAAAATTTGAGAAAAAAAAATATGTTAGCAAATCTTATTGAGGAATGATGGAGAGTACTCACAAAGACCACTGTTTATCAGAGAAAACCATCACCAAATCATCTTCCCATCTCTCCATAAATTTGGGAGAGGAAGATTGAATCAGAGAGATTAATATCTGATAAAGAGTGGCTATAGCCTTTTGCAAACAGTTTCAAATTGTGTAATTTCCCTGTGTACCTTTAATTTCTCTGGAAGTGAATTATAGTAATGTTGACTCTGATAAGTAATAAACCTTTCCAGCATAGTAAATGCTCTATACCTGAGAAAAGATTTCACTGGTGTTAAGCCTATGTGGAGGCTAATGGAAGAAAGCAAAGCCTGATTTCCAAACTTTCCAGCCCCAATACTGCTGCAAGAAAGTCAGTGCTCCATCAGCTGATCATTTGCACTAAGCAAAGGTAGCTTTCCGGAGTACCACACTAAGACTCTTACCTGCACATTATCATTTAATTATAATTTAACCACTCTGTATATTTAATTTATTTTATCCTGGGTGCATTGCATATTTTCTTACCTTTATGTCTTTAATGTTATGCTAAAGTGTGGTTTTGCTAGCCCTGTATGTAATTTTTTTTCCACCTATATGCATACCTCTATTTCACATCTGATTTCTGCCCTCTGATCCCTTCTTTTACTGATATCAAACCAAATGTTTGTTTTTGTTTGAATAACCATCCCGTCATCTCTGTGCTTAGATGCATATCCCCCTCCCTCAGCTATTTTGCAGGGCTATCTGACCCTCACATATCTTTCTTCCACAGCCTTATTTCCAGACTTTTCAGCCTCAATACTGCTGCAAAAAGTCAGATACCGTTGATCCTATTCCCTCACATCTCATCCGTAATCTGTCTCCTTCTCTTGCTCTGCCTCTCACTAAAATTCTTAATCTCTCCCTCTCTGGCATATTTCCATCACCCTTCAAACATGCAACTGTAACCCTGATTCTAAAAAAAGGCCAACCTTGACCCTAACTCCCCGTCCAACTATCGTCCTATCTCGCTACTGCCTTTTGCATCCAAGATCCTTGAAAGAGTTGTGTATGCAAGATTGACAGAATTCCTCGAGTCCAACTCTCTGCTCAACCTGCTTCAGTCTGGTTTCTGCGCTCAGCGCTCCTTGGAAACAGCTCTGACCAAAGTATCCAACGATCTACTCACTGCAAAATATCATGGTCACTATTCTATCCTAATTCTCCTTAACCTTTCCACTGCTTTTGACACTGTTGAGCATCAACAGCTTCTTCTCATCCTACATAATCTCGGTCTACGAGATATGCTCTCTCCTGGTGTTCCTCCTACCTCTACCAGCGCTCTTTCAGTGTTTCTTTCTCTGGCTCTGTCTCTTCTACCCAAACCCTCTCTGGTGCCCCCCAAGGTTCAGTCCTTGGTCCCCTACTGTACTGTGGTAAACTCCTCAGCTCCTTTGGCTTTCAATATCATTTCTATGCAGATTACACTCAAATCTATCTGTCCTCTCCTAATCTCTTCCCCCCTCCCCCCTTGACTAGTGTCTCTGACTGGCTGTCTGCTATTTCTAACTGGATGGCTTCTCACTTCCTTAAACTTAATTGTCGAAAAACTGAAATTCTGGTCTTTCCTTCCTCAAGTGTTGCTACCCCATTTTTGTCTCCCTCCACATTAATGGTGCTACCATTAGCTCCACCATGCAGGCTCTTTGTCTAGGTGTTCTCTTTGACTCTGAGCTCTCTTTCACCCCTCATGCCCAGTTGATCACCAAATCCTGCCTCTTCCATCACAAAAACATTGTGTGCATCCACTCCTACTTGATGCCAGATGTGGCTAAGATGCTTGTCCATGCCACTGTCCTTTCTCGGCTTGAGTACTGCAATCCATTTCTCAGTGGTCTTATGTGCCCCCAACTTGCCCCGTTACAGTCTATAATGAATGTGGCGGCGAGGCTCATCTTCCTGTCCATCTGGTGTGAAGATCATCAGACTGGTAGGTGTTTGCCAATGGGATCTGATTTTCTGAGAAGAAAGGATCTGGGTGAGGGGCCAAAATGCCCGGCAATATCCAAGTGCCCACTTAGGAAAAATTTGGGAAAAGCTGCAGTTGGCATTGCTGGTAGAAGAGCTTCCATGGACTGCACATAAGATACCCTCTTTAAGGAAAAGTTGAGCAGGCAACAAACCACATTGAGTAGAGGACAATTTGGCAGCCTGCTAGGTTTCAGAGCCCAGTGAGCCCATACAAATAAAATGGATGTAGTCAAGTCTCTGTTGAGGAAGCCAATAAATACCTCTAGGATAATTTCATGTAGGTGTGGTGTGGAGTTCTCCAACTCGAGAAGGCTATGCAGCCATAAGTTGCCGTGACAGCCCCTATTGTCCAGGTCATCCAGATGTAGGGCCATGGCTCACATTTACTTCTTTTGACTTGTCAGGGTATTCAACTGAGCTGCCAGCAGGTTGGCACTGTCCACCTCCTGCTGGACGACATGATCAGTGAGGCCCTGTAAGTCCTCACTTAGGAGCTACAGATCCATCAGGATCGAGGCCTGTAGTGTGTAATTTGCCTCTTGCAGGCCCCATTTGGTCAGCAAGGCATGTGGCTGATAAAGATCATCGTCTCATATAGGAGAGCTAGGAGGTGAGCTATCCATTTCACACCCTACCTTACTCTGCAAGATAGGGTCCGGCATGGAGGTGAGGATACCTCTCAAGGAGTGACCTTTTTGGAGTACTTGATTCTCGAGGAGCCAGCAGGTTTATTTGTATTTTCCATATCATGGGTGAAGCAGGGAGAATAATTGAAGGTAGCACAAGGTTGTTGAGAAGCTCAAAACTATGCAGCCACCTTCATCAGCAACTAAACCACACCATGCAGATCAATTTTATGCTCTAGATCTTTTTAACAGGCCACTAGCTTGATGTCTGCACATCATGTATCACATCCTAACCTTTAGTCCGAAACATTGGAATACAGCCTCCATTTTTTATATGAGATAGTTGTAAAATCAAGATATGTTTCTCATGCTTCCTTAGGTACAGTCACTACATGGCATTCCTGATAATGCATACTTTCTATATTTACAGATATCCTTCTTGAGGTCTCATGGAGTAGCTTAGCCAAACCCTTTCTTCCAGCCTATACCCTTGGAATTAATGACATCCGAATGCACCAAAAACTATTTATTTAATTGCCAGACAACTATCAATCCTTATCTTCCTTATGCCTAGTATTGTTCTGTTCTAAATGGTCTTCTGAGGTGAGTCTAGAACTGTCAGATGAACACTGAAATAAAATCATAAAGGCTGTATGACTACTGCATTGGAATTTGAGTAAACTCAAGTACAGGGGATAATTTATCCCAGATATCATTAATCAACTTGTACTGCAAGCTTCCCCATTGTGTTGGAGTTGCCTCACAAATATGGTAACAATGGCATGTATCAGACGGTCATGCATGTCCCCTGTGACATTATGTTCCAAAATCCAACCTATTATTGAGGACCTTACTAAATTTTGATTGAAACTGTCAAATAACCACTTTATACAGTAGTCACTACCACCATTTTATTTATTTTTTTACATTAAGAGAAATAAGGATATGGAATTCTTTGCCTGAAGAGGGGGTCTTATTAGAGTCCATACAGATGTTTAAACTGCAATTGGATAAATACTTGCAAAAACATAACCTACAGGGATATCATTTCTAATTATGGGGGTAATAGCTGCTTGATCCAATGAGACATCTGACTGCTATTTTGGGGTCAAGAAGGAATTTTTTCCTAGTTTGTTGCAAAATTGGAAGCGCTTCAGACTAGGTTTTTTGCCTTCTTTTGGAACAACAGCAAAAAACAAATGTGAGGTAGGCTGAACTTGATGGACGCAAGTCTCTTTTCAGCTATGTAACTATGTAACTATGTAACCAGCAGATTCAGACAAATACAATAATGTAGGACCATGGACTACTCCTTTGTGTCAAAATTGGGTAACTCCCACACACAAAGTATAGGGAGACAGTAACCAGAATGAATGAATAAAAAGAGAGAAGGTACGTTTACCGGACCTTAGAGTGGCCAGGTTAATGTGTGCCCTTGATAGGTGAAAAAAACAGAGTCAAAATAGGAAGCCAAGGTCAACAACACCAGAGATACTCAAATACAAAATAACAAGCATGAAATCAGGGAATCAGAAAATCAGAAAAGCCAAATACAAAGCTGGGTCAATAACAAGAAAAACAAATAACAACAACACAGAATGCACTCTCGGGCAGAATAAACCACGACAGAAAGAGGGAAGTTTAAATAGGGAAAACAAAAACTTATTGGACAGCATCATCACCCTGCACCAAATCACCTAAAAGGGTGTAATCTATGAAGGGCAGATGATGTGTCCCAATAATTTGACCTGTCACTTTAATGTTATAAAAAGCCTACACTTACAGGGTCCTGTAATTTCTAAGGACTCCTGTAGGTGGCGCAAGGCTGCCAAAATTATAAGGAAGCCTTGCCAGAAGACAGATCGTGCAGGGGTTGCTCTGCACAAGGAGCAACCAAACGCCACATGGACAGGAGACTTTATGGCTGCTGTGCGGCACCACCTGAAAGCCGCATATGCCGTACGGTATACCGCGGTATGACACTTTGTTCAAGACACCCTTTGCCCATAACAGGTGCATGGTGAACATAATGTATCTGTTTATTGTTAAATGTTTTGTCTCCTGTCCTGCTAATGTTTGCTACCAACTAAGTGGATTTGGCTATGGAGCCCGTATAACACCATCTGTTGGTAGCAACAGCTATATGCACTACCTGAATAGCAAGCCTTGATAATTTGCTATTTGAATAGATTTGCATATTATGGTTTCTGCAAGCAGGGGACATATTTTGTGTTAATTATTGTTTTCTCCACCACTTTATACAATGCCATTATGTTATTATAATTGTTGTCTGCTATGATGGCTTCTATTTTATTGACGTTGTCACAGCAATCTAAATGTAATGAGCATATGGTCTAGTCCTGAGTAAAAAAAAAGCTGAGCATGTTAGTTCCTTATGGTACTGTTTGTATTTTTAGGGATCACAGTAACAGAGTCTTTGGTCCTGTTGGCTGACTGCATGATCCCTCTAGCCCGGGGGCAAAGCAAAAAGAGAGTTAGGCCTAAGAGCTGCCAGTATCTTTTTAAAGACAAGAGCTATCACATTTCCGTCAGAGGGGCATACATTACTAAGAGGAAAGCTGCAGAGGAATAGGAAGAGGGGACAATACCGACCTAGAAGGAAAACTGCAGAGGAATAGGGGATGATACCTGCTTGAATTGAAAGCGCTGCAGCGACTGGGTCTGAAGTGTTCCAGGGTCCTGGCAAATGGCTAGGAAGTGGACTGGGTGGAGCTACATGGTCAAAATATAGGAGTAATGATTTGTTTCATTATTATTTTTGCAGTACAGATGACAGTAAGGAGCTGTCTAATACTGGAACATGTCATATATTCTGTTGGGTATTGCATGAACGAGGAGCTCTAACTTCACATACTGTGCCTTTAAATATTTCAGACACTGTGTTGTTGATGCTCTTTCACTTGTCTATTTAACCCCTTAAGGACGGAGCCAAATGTACACGTTGTGAACAAAACAAAATGTAAACAAAACTTGGCATTTGCGCTACATGTCTGTCCAACCGTAATACACCTCTTTCATAGTAAATGCACCCACCCTTATTATATATCATTTTATTCAGGGGAAACAGGGCTTTCATTTAATATCAAATATTTAGCTATGAAACATAATTTAATATGAAAAAAATGGGAGAAAATACGATTTTATTGGATTTTTTTAGTTCTACATGACAATTAAACGGTCAGTGTCATAATACTGTTTGCTTTTACTGCAATAAAATACACATATTTGTATTCAGCAAAGTCTCACGTGTAAAACAGTACCCCCTATGTACAGGTTTTATGGCGTTTTGGGAAGTTACAGGGTCAAATATAGCACGTTACATTTGAAATTGAAATTCGCCAGATTGGTTACGTTGCCTTTGAGACTGTATAGTAGCCCGGGAATGAAATTTACACCCATAATGGCATACCATTTGCAATAGTAGACAACCCAAGGTATTGCAAATGGGGTATGTCCAGTCTTTTTTAGTAGCCATTTGGTCACAAACACTGGCCAAAGTTAGCGTTAGTATTTGTTTGTGTGAAAAATGCAAAAAACGCCAATTTTGGCCAGTGTTTGTGACTAAGTGGCTACTAAAAAAGACTGGACATACCCTGTTTGCAATACCTTGGGTTGTCTACTATTGCAAATGGTATGCCATCATAGGGGTAATTTTCATTCTTGGGCTACCATAGGGTCTCAAAGGCAACGTAACCAATCTGGCGAATTTTAATGTGAAAAAAATGAAACGCAAGCCTTATATTTGACGCTGTAACTTTTGAAAACACCATAAAACCTGTACATGAGGGGTACTGTTGTACTCGGGAGACTTCGCTGAACACAAATATTTGTGTTTCAAAACAGTAAAAAGTATCATAGCAATAATATTGTCCGTTTAATGCTGTTTGTGCGTGAAAAATGCAAAAAACGTCACTTTTACTGGCGATATCATCGTTGTAATACATTTTACTGTTTTGAAACACTAATATTTGTGTTCAGCGAAGTCTCCCGAGTAGAACAGTACCCCCCATGTACAGGTTTTATGGTGTCTCTGAAAGTTATAGGGTTAAATATAGTGCTAGCAAATTAAATTCCCTTTACTTTCGGCATGGGTTGTCAGGCAGGTCCTGCTAATTGTAATGAATTAAGATACCTAATTATGTAAAAATATTACATAAATATATATGTAGAATCAATATATGTATATATATACGTATGTGTATATATATGTATATATCTATATAATTTTTTTTAAAATATTTTTATTTATATATAGGTATATATATAGTGATATATACGTATATATTTATGTGTATAAATATATATATTATTTCGTTCTATGTGTATTTTGATATATATATATATATATATATATATATTAATTTCACAATACAGTTAGAACGAAATAACACACATCTATATATTTTTAATTATTTATTTTTAATTATTTTTGTAATTTTATTTTTTAACGTATTTACATTTTAATTTTTTTTATAATATATATAAATATATATATAACAATAATTATATATATTTAATCAGTATCAGTGTACGTGTAATTTGATATTAATATATATATATAATTATATATATATTAATAGTAAAATACACCTAGACGGTGTACATGTGTGTATGTATATGTGTATATATATACTTTGATCATATATATATATAATATATATATGATCTAAGTATATATTATTTATTTTTTTACACTATTTATTTATTTCATTTTTATTTTCAGCCAGCAGGGGGACCACCTGTCATTACAGGCAGCCCCCCTGCTGGCAATACAGAAGCCAGCTATCCCCGGCCATGTGATTGTGGGGTCCTCGCTAGGGCCCCACTCTCACACGGCCGGGGGGCTTCCTGGAGGACGGTCGTGCCGCGGGGGGCTCCCTGGGAGTCCCCCCCACCGCGATCGCCGGCGTGGGACCGCCGGCGACCGGGTAAGTACAGAAAGACCGGAGGGCGTACTATTACGCCCGGCGGCGTTTAGAGCCGCCTATTAGAGGACGTAATAGTACGCCCTGCGGTCTTAAGGGGTTAAACTGT
>OW240913.1:306351988-306407854 GCA_933207985.1 Pelobates cultripes | reverse complement strand
ACTTTTACTGGCGATATCATCGTTGTAATACATTTCACTGTTTTGAAACACTAATATTTGTGTTCAGCGAAGTCTCCCGAGTAGAACAGTACCCCCCATGTACAGGTTTTATGGTGTCTCGGAAAGTTATAGGGTTAAATATAGTGCTAGCAAATTAAATTCCCTTTACTTTCGGCATGGGTTGTCATGCGGGTCCTGCTAATTGTAATTAATTAAGATACCTAATTATGTAAAAATATTACATAAATATATATGTAGAATCAATATATGTATATATATAAGTATGTGTATATATATGTATATATCTATATAATTTTTTTAAAATATTTTTATTTATATATAGGTATATATATAGTGATATATACGTATATATTTATGTGTATAAATATATATATTATTTCGTTCTATGTGTATTTTGATATATATATATATATATTAATTTCACAATACAGTTAGAGCGAAATAACACACATCTATATATTTTTTAATTATTTATTTTTAATTATTTTTTTAATTTTATTTTTTAACGTATTTACATTTTAATTTTTTTTATAATATATATAAATATATATATAACAATAATTATATATATATTTAATCAGTATCAGTATACGTGTAATTTGATATTAATATATATATATAATTATATATATATTAATAGTAAAATACACCTAGACGGTGTACATGTGTGTATGTATATGTGTATATATATACTTTGATCATATATATATAATATATATATATGATCTAAGTATATATTATTTATTTTTTTACACTATTTATTTATTTCATTTTTATTTTCAGCCAGCAGGGGACCACCTGTCATTACAGGCAGCCCCCCTGCCGGCAATACAGAAGCCAGCTATCCCCGGCCATGTGATTGTGGGGTCCTCGCTAGGACCCCACTCTCACACGGCCGTGGGGCTTCCTGGAGGACGGTCGTGCCGCGGGGGGCTCCCTGGGAGTCCCCCCCACCGCGATCGCCGGCGTGGGACCACCGGCGACCGGGTAAGTACAGAAAGACCGGAGGGCGTACTATTACGCCCGGCGGCGTTTAGAGCCGCCTATTAGAGGACGTAATAGTACGCCCTCCGGTCTTAAGGGGTTAAACTGTGGCCACCCATATTGTGTGTTCATCTTACTGCTACTCCAGCTACATGACCTCAAGAAAGCGATTTACACCAGACATCCCAAGAATATTACTGAACTGAAACAGTTCTGTAAAGAGGAATGGTCAAGAATTATTCCTGACCGTTGTGCACGTCTGATCTGCAACTACAGGAAACGTTTGGTTGAAGTTATTGCTGCCAAAGGAGGTTCAACCAGTTATTAAATCCAAGGGTTCACATACGTTTTCCACCTGCACTGTTGAATGTTTACATGGTGGTTCAATAAAAACATGGCAACATTTCATTCTTTGTGTGTTATTAGTTTAAGCAGACTGTGATTGTCTATTGTTGTGACTTAGATGATGATCAGATCACATTTTATGACCAATTTGTGCAGAAATCCATATCATTCCAAAGGGTTCACATACTTTTTCTTGCAACTGTATCTCTTGCTTTAACATTATGCTTTTCAGGATTTTAGTCCTCAGGCCAATCTGTGAAGAATTGAATCCCACACTCTCTGACACTCTGGTTATAAAACCTAAAATGACTCTGAAGTTTCCTCTTTAGCCTTATCTGTGTTCTCTACCCTCCCCTGATTTATTATAAGTATCCTATTTCTAATATGAATAAACTGTGAAGTTAAAATTAAAATCAATAATGCTGCTATGTAAGAATTTTGACAAGACCTACTAGAACCCCTTTCCAGGTAAGATTTATATTATATATTGCATTTTTATATTAAAAGTTAAGAAATAATATTCTATACAAAACAGAGTTAATGCCAAACCTTTTTTATTTGCTCCATGGATGTACTTAAAGAGACGATAACTTTGATTTGTTATATCAGCCGAAAAGTCTACAATGGTTGCTGCCCAGATTGTTGGCTCATACTCTCGAACCTCAAAATTCTGAAAACCAGACAGGGTTATACAGGTAATTATTACTATAGTGAGATCAGTGACCACCATTATACACAATCATAACTAATATGATTTTTTCTCTCAATATAATTATAGAAAAATGGGTACCGCTACTGCCGGTTAGATCCTAATTGGATCAAGCTGCTTTGGAGCCCAAGAAAAGCACACCTGTGTGGACACTCCAGGGGTGTCCTGGGGCTTAACCCCTGAAATATATAGCGAAATGATAGAGCTCTGAATACTAGATCTACAGAACCAGCAATACGAGCACAAACTGGAATACAAAGAATGTATTTAGTATAAATAAGAATAGTAAGTAATGAATAACCTGTTCCTTATCTATAGAGTCATCCCAGTGCAAAAAGGTGTTACTAGCCTAATAGGCTAAACCTCCCTGATCCAAAAGCTGTGACTAAAGTACTCGTCAGACCTTTGACTTTAATATAATTTGTATGGTCACAGTCTGTAGATGTATATTATCACCTATGAACATAGATATAAATATAAAAAGTCACGCTTATAGGTCCTAATTCCTAAAGAAATTGTCCACAAGTGTAAAGTTAGGTTTTCTAACAATGATTCATGAATGAGCTACACAGTTAGAAAATGTAACAATCCTTGTTTGAAACAAAGTAACCAATGTATCAAATAGTGCTAAATGGATACTTAGTATAGACAGTGACAAGGAATTCTCAAGTAAGAGGTGTGAGAGCTCAAGCTGGTAAGCTAATGTCCCATGAAGGAAATAGTATAGTCAATAATAGATATAAGCTCAAATAATGGACATATAAATGTCTCCTCCATAGGCTACCATATATAGTTAGGAAATAGGAATGACAGGGAGGTTAGAAAAAGTTATTGTGCAGAACCATACTTAGAATGTTGGTTGCCTGCACATAGTGTAAAGTGCCCAGTGCTAAAGTGCAGAACCATACTTAGAATGTTGGTTGCCTGCACATAGTGTAAAGTGCCCAGTGCTAAAGTGCAGAATCATACTTAGAATGTTGGTTGCCTGCACATAGTGTAAAGTGCCCAGTGCTAAAGTGCAGAACCATACTTAGAATGTTGGTTGCCTGCACATAGTGTAAAGTGCCCAGTGCCAAAGTGCAGAACCATACTTAGAATGTTGGTTGCCTGCACATAGTATAAAGTGCCCAGTGCTAAAGTGCAGAACCATACTTAGAATGTTGGTTGCCTGCACATAGTGTAAAGTGCCCAGTGCTAAAGTATTTAGTGACTTTTTATATTTATATCTATATTCATAGGTGATAATATACATCTACAGACTGTGCCCATACAAATGATATTAAAGTCAAAGGTCTGACGAGTACTTTAGTCACAGCTTTTGGATCAGGGAGGTTTAGCCTATTAGGCTAGTAACACCTTTTTGCACTGGGATGACACTATAGATAAGGAACAGGTTATTCATTACTTACTATTCTTATTTATACTAAATACATTCTTTATATTCCAGTTTGTGCTCGTATTGCTGGTTCTGTAGATCCAGTATTCAGAGCTCAATCATTTCTCTCATTATATCCTGTTCACTTTCTCCATTATATGAGCAGAGGTATTATCAGGTTTTCACATTAGAGACAGTGAGCCCATTAAAATTCATCACACCACATAAAGCATAGATACTACAGTAAAGTATATTTACAATAACTATAAAGATACTAACTTGCTGTTACCGACTCTATAAAAGTTATTCACTAAAGCTCAAATAACCCTGTACCGAATGGGCTGTTCGAACTGAAAATTGCACACATTGTTTATTCCTAGTATTTAACAGTTTCCATATTTTGCAGGCTCTGATTGAGACTGAATTGCATCCAGGCCCGGACTGGCCATCGGGCAAACCGGACAAATGACTCCAAACTATCCCTCCAACAAGCTCCGTGGGTTACCACGGCAACACTTCAAAACATCGAGGCTCGCGAGAAGATGCATCTCGGCCAGCACCCAGCGGAGGTGCATTTCTAGAGACACCTCCAGACAACCAGGAATTCCAGTGTGTCCCCCCCCCCCCCTCCGCCCAAAGGTAAGAAGAAGGGAGGGGGATATAAAAATTATTTTATAATTTATAATTATAAAAATAAAGATATTTATACATACACTGGACACAATTATAAACGCAACACTCTTGTTTGGCCCCCATTTTTCATGCTCTAAGACTTTTTCTATGTGCACAAAAGACATATTTCTCTCTAATATTGTTCATAAATCTGTCTAAATCTGTGTTAGTGAGCACTTCTCCTTTGACGAGATAATCTATCCACCTCACAGGTGTGGAATATCAATATGCTGATTAGACAGCCTGATTATTGCACAGGTGTGCCTTAGACTTGCCACAATAAAAGGCCACTCTAAAATGCTTAAACTGTGAGCACTATTTGTTGTTTCTTTTTATATTTTATGGTCCTCATACAACTGAGAAGCTATATTCACATATCCTTTAAACTGGGGATATACCACTGCACGCTATCCATACTGGAGCTAGTTCTAGCTCCATAAAACATGAGTAGGACCATATATTATTCATTTTATACTCTCCCTGTTAGAATATTCTGCGCCATCATCTACTTTCTTCTTCCACATACGGATCCATTGCTGATCATCTCTAACATCCCCATAGAAGAATCCTGCTTGAACCTCCGCATTCCATCCTTGGCTAACTTGTATCCATATTTGAACACTAGTGTTGAGCTTATCCAACCTCTGGACTTTATAATCTGGACATTTTTGTATATACTATAATATTTTCCCTATTTAAGTTGTTTTTCTCTGTACCTTAGGTTATATTACTCTGTGGCCGTACCACTTCTGTTGTTTTTACTTTTTTAATGAAGGATGTAACTCTGCGTTATTCAAGAGTCTGTTGTCTGTGCTTTTGTCCATTTGCATTTTACTTGTCTCCCTTGTACAGGTTCCTCCTTCTTGGTCCCCACCACTTTGTCTCTGAATCCAACTGGAGATTTATTACCCTTTATCTAATTTGAATACTTGTTGCAGACCTCGGACTTCTTTTGACTACTCTTGTTTATCGCTCCCTATAATCCTGATTGATTGCACATTGCCAACGCTGATTGTTCTAAGGAATACATCTTTGTGTTCTTACTCTTTATTTTATCTGAATAATCGTTGCTGACCTCTGACTTCTCCTGACTATCTCATTAAGGACATGTGACAGAAATATTCCATCATGATTGCTTTTTATTTCTGAAGCTCTGTCATTAAGAGGCTACTCTATTTCATTACTTCCTATATTCCTGATTGATTACAAGCTGTCAATGTTCTACACATAACTCTTTTTTGCCTTAATCCTCTATGTTATCGTACTGATTTCTGGATTTGGACTTATCTGTCTCATTTCCAATGATCTTGTGATTACTTGGCATCAAGTTCTTATTATTATTATTGTTTTATTATTTATATAGCGCCACCAAAATTCAATTGCGCTGTAGAATTCTTCAAAACGTCTAATAGTATCTAGCCTTTAAGTTTATTTGTTTGAAAATAGTTTAAAATATGACAAATGGTTTTCAACCAGTGTGAAATGGCATACTCGTGTGGCTCAAGCCTCCTCAAAGTGTGCCACAAACAGGTTGAATGCAGTCATAAAATTGCAGAATTTAATAATTGCCAAAATTGGGATTTCCGTCTGGCAATTAATTAAAACTACAAAGTAATTTTGTCTAGAAACAGGCATATCAGTCTAGTAAGGCTTGAAGCAAGTATGACATGTATAAATCCTGATGAAGGTAAAAGCAAAAATGTTCCTATAATACCCACAGGATAAACCAAATGGAAAACCCATGTGTTAAAATGATGAGAACTCACTTACTTCATGTTTCTCCACTACTCGATATCTGGGGCACTTAAACCCTCTACAGAAATCCGGAGTCGTGTACCCATCAGAATCATCAATACCTGTCACCTTGCTGCCCCACACACAGAGGAGGGCCAGCACCAGGATTCGTTCTGTGTACATCATTTCTGTTGAATACCCAGAGCTTAGTGCCAGCAATGGGCATGTATTGTTCTTTTATACTGTATGTAGAGGAGTGTCAGGTAAAGTACTCAGTGCATTGCTTGGCACAGTCTCTCAACTATAAAACACATAACAGAAATGTCATATATTTCTTTCTTATGGCATAATGAAATCTCTTAATAGGTATCTGGCTTTCCAACTGCAAAGTAATTGCAGGGTGTAATGTGCTCTCTGATTAGTTTATTAAAAATTGGATATATTGTATAACTAGACAATCTGAGCTAAATATTGTGATAACTAAATGGCTCACAAATACACATATCAATAATCTGATCTGATATTAATGTAGTGTGTGCATGGAAGATTAATTAACCCATTCACTACAAAGACATATTTAATTTTGACAAAATATAAGGTGCACAGCTAGCACATAAACACATGATAAAACAGAAATATATTTTCTATAGACTGTTGCTCAGAGAAGCATGAAAAAAATATTACTTTTTTTTTGTTAATTGTCATATTTTTTTATTCTTTGTTGGAATATTTAGAGAATAGAAAGGTTTAGACATCATACAGTATCCCTTAACCACAATCTGAAATATCAGTTGAAACACTAAAATACAATATTGCTCACACTACGTGTGATAGAATAAATATAATATCCTGCTTGTAAGTATTTGTAAGCACTTTGAAGGTATTACTAGCGCCGTACAGCTTACTAAATATGGCAACAGAATGTATAAGGAATGTGTGCATTTGAGCATAATGCCCACCTTCAGTGAGTAGAGTAAGTATTTATAAAATCAAGTATTTTAACATATTATTCCAATCTTGGTAATGTAAATGTAATCCTAAAAGGCATATGTGAGATTCCATTCATTCCTCTTTCCTCCCTGAATGTATGAATTGCATGGTCTTTGAAGGTGTAATTACTGTTTGGAAGGGTGTGCTGTCATGTTCAAGACACATGCAGTCATTACATTTATGGCATGGGCTCATGGCAGAGAAATTTATCATTCTACACGTTGATAATCATTCCTTAACCCCTTAAGGACAGAGCTTCAGAAGTTTGTCTTTCACTTAATAACAATAGCATTTTTTTTGCTGTTTACATTCAAATGCAATTTGCATTTTACTAATTTATTGCACCGACCTATTATATACCATTTTTTTTTTTTTTTTTTTGCATTTTATAAGATTTCACAGTCGTATTACAGGTATACAGGGTATGCAAGTTACATTCATGAGTACAACATAGAGAGTGCAACTTTTGAGCAACATGTATTGACAATAAGCTATCATATCTGTGTCTTGATGAGAGCCAGTTTGAAGCATACATATGATAGTGGTAACATAGGTACATCGTTAAACAAATTGTCATTAAACAGAGTATTAAACAGAGTATCCTGGCATTGCTGTCGTGCTCATATTTATGTAGTTCTCCTTCTTGATCATCAGTCGTGATGGTAGGAGTTTTCTCTTCGCTGTGCCAGTGTCGGTAATTGTTCATTTTGGAAAACAACCCGCATCTTCCCTGACACCTAGCTACTATTCCAATGAACAGGGGAATATAAACTTGGGGCATAACCTGGGTATAATGCGGGGAAAAAGAGAAGGGTAGTGGAGGGGAGGGGGGCAGGTATTGGTCCCTTAGCTTAGTCCAGCTTTTAGGCCTGTTCGTTGGCCTTAATAAATTGCACCAGTGTACGCAACCAGCTTAAGTAGGTGAGGGTAGTGTGTGCAGGCTTTCATATGGTCAAAGAGTGATGTTAAAGAAGGTTTAGGTAGTTTGCCTAGTGCTCTTTCCTTAAAGCGTTGTCTTGTGAGCTACCACACAAGGTGTTTAGAGTGTTTAACTTGTCACTGCGTCTGTTGGCGTGTGTCCCATTTTTCCCACGCCTCCTTCCAAAATTTTTGGGGGGGATTGTTGGACCTGGCCATTATCTCATACTTCTTTATGGTTTCAATGTGGGTTATGCAGCTCTGTATGTTGGGGATCGTCTGCTTTTGCCAGTGTTTGCTGATATGCAACAGAACCGCCGAGATAATGTGATATATTAAGTATCGGGATGATTTTGTATGGCCTGGTGGTATATACTGTAGGAGGTAATGTTCGGGGGTGTGTGCGAGAGCTACACCTGTAATGTTTTTAATTAGGGTCCGTGTTTCCGTCCACAATGGTGTTAGGATTGGGCATTCCCACCAAATGTGTAGCATGGAACCTTGATCTTTATTGCATCTCCAGCACAGTCCTGTATTCTTAGGTATCATATGTTTCAGTCGGGTTGGTACTAAGTACCAGCGATATAATAATTTCCTGGCTAGTTCCAGATGGGTTGTGCTAAGTGTAAGTTTTTTATTCTCACACAGTATATATGACCACTGCTCTTTTGTTAACTGTTTTCCTAGTTCAACTTCCCATGCTTTAACAAACTGTAGTGTATGCGGGTCTGGTACACTATAATGGCGATTGTACAGTATAGAGATTAGCTTGAGTGGTCTCTTCGTCTGTGTGCAGAGACTTTCTAATGCATTGAAAGTGTTCCACCTGTTTGCTGCAGGCAGTACTTTCCTATTTGTCTGCAGCCATGAGCTTATCTGTCTGTGCGCAAATGCTGCTGCATTGGGTAATTGGTATTTATTTTGCAGTCGGTTGAAGGGGATGATCTCTCCCTGATCAAACAACTGATGCAAGTATATTAGACCTCTATTGCTCCAGGACATTATGTTCAATGAAGGTATCAGACCATAAAATGAATCTAGGAGGAAGGCTGGTGATAGCCCCCCATCAAATCTTTGTTCCTTATTAAATCTGTCCCATTCTCGTAATGTTGTAGCTGTGAGTGGTGACATGTCTTTATATTTTTTTCTAAGTTGTGGCGGTGTCCAGGCTAGGTGCGTTATTTTTTGCCCCCCAGTTAGGTCAGCCTCTACTGTTACCCAAGGGGATGGATTGTCATGTTGGTGTAATTCGTTGACCAACGGTGCGAGTATAGCTGATCTGTAGTACGTGGCTATGTGTGGTAATCCCATTCCCCCTCCTTTATATGTGAGGTACATGATTTTTGCCGCTATTCTGGGTTTCTTATGGGACCAGACAAAGGTGTTAATCAATTTTTGTGCGTCGTGAAGAAATGTTTTTGAGAGCCTAATTTGTAATGTACGGAACATGTATTGCAGTCTCGGGAGAATTTTCATTTTGACTGCTGCTATTCTACCTATCCATGATATGTATTTCCCTTTCCAATTCGCTAGCTGCTGTTTTATGGATGTGAGGAGTTTGCCGTAATTTTCCTGATGTAAGTTCCTTTCTAGTCTCGTGAATTTTATACCCAAGAAAGTTAGGTGGTCTTGTCTCCATTCATAATGGTATTTCTGTTGCAAGGCTGTATACAGCAATGCAGGTGCATGCAGACTCATTGCTTGCGTTTTAGAACTGTTTAATTTGTAATATGAGCAATTGCTGTACTGTTGCAGCAGATTCTGGAGTTCTGAGATAGAGGTGAGTGGGTCAGACAGGGAGAGCATTACGTCATCTGCAAACATCGTTATTTTGTATGTTTTATTTTTAATTTCCACACCTCTGATTTGGTTGTTATCCCGTATTGCTTGGGCTAATGGCTCTAACGCAAGAATGTATAAGGCCGGGGAGAGCGGGCATCCTTGCCGTGTTCCATTTGTGATAAGGAGCGGCTTGGATACGAACCCGCCGTTCGCAACCTGTGCTGATGGCTTGGAGTATAGTGCTAATAGTAGGGATAGAAATTGTTGTGGGAATGCAAATTTTTGTAGGACAGTTCTCAGGAAGTTCCAGTGAAGTCTGTCGAACGCCTTCTCGGCGTCCAGGGACATAAAGACCCTGGGCTCTCCGAGAGGCGTCCCATTATAGAGGAGGCTGTGGAGCTTCCTAGTCCCGTCAGTCCCCTGTCGCCCCCTTACAAATCCCACTTGGTCCGGGTGTGTAATAAAGGGGATTATGGCCGCTACACGATTGGCGTATATTTTGGCTAATAGTTTCGTATCTGTGTTTAACAGTGAAATAGGTCTTAAATTTTTGGGTTGCGTGGGTGGTTTCCCTGGCTTTGGTAGCGTGGCTATGTGTGCTAATAGCATTTCCCCTGGCATCTTCCCTGTGTGTACAATATGGTTCAGTGTGTGTACTAGGTAGGGGCCCAGGATGTTCGAAAAGACTTTGTAGTAAGTGTTCGTGAAGCCGTCGGGCCCTGGTGACTTCCCCGAAGGGAGTGAGCGAATCGTTTGCTGTAACTCTGTCAGTGTGATCGGTTCTATCAGGGAGTCCTGCTGTTGTTGTGTTAATTTTGGCAATTTTATCTGCGAGAGGAAGTTATCAATTTCCACTTGTGTTGGCTGATGTGTTTGGGGATCTTTTGTTAGGTTGTACAGGTTTTGGTAGTAGGCTGCTGTTTCTTCATTAATGTCTATGGGGTTGTATATTTTCTCTCCTGTGCTAGTGAGTAAATATGGTATTTTGGCGTGGGCTTGGTGATGCCTCAGTAAAGATGCTAATTTTTTCCCCGCTCTGTTTCCCTGGGTGTAATGCTTCAGTTTGAGTGTTTGTAGAGTGCGCGCTGTTTTTTGAAGTAGGAGATCATTTAATTGATTTGTAGTTTGTTCTATTTCAATGTCGAGGTCGGGGGTGGGGTGTAGCAGCTGGGCTGCTTTTAGGTCACGCAGTTTGGTCAGTAGTGTGAGGCGCGCCTGTTGAGAGGTCCTGTTTAGGAAGGACGCTCTGCTAATGAGCTTATATACCATTTTTTAAAGGACAGAAAGGGCTTTAATTTGATGTAACATATATATATATATATATATATATATATATATATATATATATATATATATAAATGCTTATTTATTCCAAAAAAAATACAGAAAAATGCAATTTTTACAGTTTTTGCAATAATAATGTGTGCACAATTAAAAATAAATTCATTTAGTTGTTCTGATTTACAGAATATATAATGTGTCTGGGATTTTAAGTTTTTTTTGGTAGTTACAGGTCACAAAGCACAAGGAGTAAAATAAACTTTTAATGTGGAGCGATTTTAGAATTTGGTATGTTTGTCTTGTAAGCTTAATAGCCATAAAAGAAAACAAAATTGCCACACAAAAGTATATATTTATATAAAGTAGACATCACGGGCTATTTACCTAAGGTTGTTTTGACACTTTCTACGTAGCCATTTCACTGCCAACCTCTGCTAAATATTGGAGTAAAATTGTGTTTTTTTGGTTTTTGGCACACAAACTTATAACAAAAATTCTCATGTGTATTTTGTAAAGTTGGTGTGTGCTATTCCTGTACAAAGTTTTATTTTGTGTTCAGTTACATCTGCTGAGTAAAATGACACCCCATTTTATGTCTTTGGCACTATTTTGTGAAGCTACAGTGCCATATAGGAGACCTGTCCTTTTCAGTATTCACAGTAGAATTTTGAGAGATGGATTTAATGAGCCTTTGCTTCCATTTGGGGTATTATAACAGTTTGACTGTTCAAAAAAAAAAAACCCACAAAGGCCTACCATTTGTAAAAGTAGACACTCCAGGCTATCTCAAAAGGTGCATATTGTGCCTTAACATGCCGCCATTTTTTCACCAATATATGCCAAAGTATGTGGTAAAAAATTATTTTGTGTATTTTTTACATACGGATTGCATTTTTGCAGGGCATTTTGTATATTTCATATGAGCCACTAAGTTCAAACCCCCCAAATTATGCTCAGCTAAGTCTTCTGAGTAAAAAGACACCCCCAATGAATGTCTTTGGCACTATTTCGTGAAGCTACAGTGCAATATAGAAGACCAAGCCATATCAGTTTTTACCGAACTTTGAATTTGTGCAATTTCCAAGCATCTTTGCAAGTTTTAAATTCAAACTACCCCACAAAGGCCTACCATTTCTTAAAGTAGACACCCCAGGGTATTTTTAAAGGGTTTAATTTGAACCGTAGCGTGGGATCATTTTTCCGCTAGCTTGTACAAGGTGTAGTGGTAATAAGCATTTTTTTATGCCTTTTTGACACACAAAGTGAGTTTGCACAGTATATTTTGCAAACCTTATTTGTGCTACCACTGTATAATGCTTCATATGTTGCTCAGCTACGTCGGCTGAGTACAGCAATACCCCCGTATGTACCTTTGCCTGGTATATGTGGACATCGGAGGGGCACATTTGGGACACAGCCATTACAGTTTTTTTCAAACTTTACATTTTTACGCTGTGCCCATGTCCCATTTTAGAGTATTTTACCAGGCTATATAATCCAAATACCCCATAAAGCCATACCATTTCTTAAAGAAGACATCCCAGGGTATTTCAAAAGGCATATTTTGAACCTTAGCGTGGGATAATTTTTCCGCTAGCTTGTACCAAGTGTAGTGGTAATAAGCGTTTTTTCTGCCTTTTTGACACACAAAGTGAGTTTGCACAGTATATTTTGCAAACCTTATGTGTGCTACGACTGTATAATACTTCATATGTTGCTCAGCTATGTCGGTCTGAGTACAGCAATACCCCCGTATGTACCTTTGCCAGGTATATGTGGATGTTGAAGGGGCACATTTGAGACGCAGCCATTCAGTTTTTTTCTAACTTTGAAGTTTTACGCTGTGTCCATGTTCCAATTTGGAGTAGTTTAGACGGTTGGTTATTGAAACTTCCCCACAAACACATACTATTTATTAAAGAATACACCCTGGGGTAATTCAAAAGGCATATTTTGAACCTTGGCGTGGGATCATTTTTTCTCTAGTTTGTTCCAGGTGTAGTGGTAATGAGCGTTTTTAAATGTATTTTTTTACTTTTTTACTTTTTAAAACTAGATTTTAAACTTTTGTTTAGCTTATTAATTTTTGTAAACTTTCCTAAACTTTCTTAAAACTTTTTTTACAGATTTAAGATTTTTCTAAGCTTTTTTTTTAACGTTAACCCCTAACTTGCAGTAAGCAGCACTAACAGTAAATTCCCCATTTTCCCATAACTCCCACCCACCCCAGCTAGCAAAATATATAATTATAAAATATTTAAATTAGTTAATTAAATAAATTGAACCCCTACGGGTTAAAAAATAAATAAAAGTTAATCATCAGGGGTTTAAAAAATTAGATCACAGTATAATACTGTGATCTGTATTTTGATCACTATAGGCAGTGATCGACTGGCAGGGAAGGGGTTAATTTTTATTTGGACTGGTTAAAGGGGGATGGTTTTTTATTTTTTACGTAAACATTATTAAAACTTTTTTTAACTTAATTTTGAACTTTTTAAATCTTATTTTGAAACTTTTTTTAATGTTAACCCCTAGTTAGCCTAACACCAAATCCCCCAATTCCCCACTAACTCCCCCCCCCCAGCTAGCTAAATGTATAATTTTAAAATACTTAAATTAATTAATAAAATAAATGTAACCCCTGAGGGTTACAAAAAAAAAAAGAATTAACCCTCAGGGGTTAAAAAAAATTAAATCAGATCATAGTAAAATGTAATACCTGCCAATTGATCACTGTAGTCAGTGATCAATTGGCAGGGAATGGGTAAATTTTTTATTAAAATTGTTAAAGGGGTGTGGAATTTTAAATTAACTTTATTTTTTTTTTCTAACAGGGACAAGATCAGTGATGATCCGTCTCCCTGCACTTCACACAGAACCAGGAAGTGCAGGGAGGTGGACCAGAGCACCATTAACCACGCAATCGCCGCGATCACAGCGATCTGGGGTTCATTTTACAGCGTGACGGACAAGGTCCGTTACTCGTCGTTAAGGGGTGAAAGGTAAGTGAGTATTATGGACTTTATTTTATTTTGTAAATATTATGAAAGTAAAAATGTGTATGCGTGATTTTGATGGAGGAGTTTGAAAAATCTAGGACAATGATCAGGGTGTTTTGTACATACAGTTATACTAATTTTTACACATTTTTGTTTATAAGTAGAAACTGTTTATCTCTTTGAAAATTAAATTTATCTTTGAGGCACCATGAGATCATGAGTAAGCCCTAAAAGTTAAACCATGTTTTTCAGTCCTGTGGACATCTCTAATGATGTATTGAATTTTCATGATAGTATTTTGTCACAAGCCTTTTTTAAGCAGAGATGACATAAGTATAGCATGGGTGGAAAAACCCCATGTTTGCTAACCGGTACATCTTTGTATACTTTCAATATCATTCTGTACAATAGTAACTCTTATTATTGAAGACAACTCTGGCTGTGCTTGGTCAGAAGTATCTTAAAGAGAGACTCTGCTGCTCAAATACAAAATAAATGTATAAAAATCACTGTTTAGTAGATATATCCCAAATGAAACCTATTTTCTAAAGTGGAAATGGATAGGGATACAAAGTGAATTTCAAATGTAAGATTCAAATAGCCAAACTGCAAAAATTGTCTAACTTGGCCTTGTATTGAAAAGTAACTTTAAATTCTTAAATAACCCTTAATGTGTATACAGAGTCGTATAGTTAGAAATCACTGTCATATTAAGTGTATTAGTTATCTACCTATAAGTTCCTTTGGTTTTTTTCTGTGTCTCTCTTTCTTTTATGTACATTTCTATTTGAGAGGACATATGTATGTATAATATTTTTTTATTAACACTATACATTTTAAGTGCACTTTGTATCACTTTGCACTTTATTACAGTGTTTGCACTTTTTATAATAGGGTCTTAAAGACACAGCGCACCTTATAATTTTAAGTATAAGTTCCTTTGGCCAATGTTCTCTCATATCTGGGGATGGAAAAAATATGTTACATACCTATAAATGCACAATCGTGTATACATGTACTACAGGGATTGTGATTTATGTGAGTCGCTATGTTTCTTAGAGCATATTCTGTTACTATGGGAAATGTATTACTATTTTATGGAACCTCAAAAATTAAGAAAAATCCAAAACAAATATTCCTTTATTCAAATTATTATAATTATAGTAATAATTGTGCTGTGAACTCTCTGTTATGGTGTTAATTTAAAAAAAAAAAAATAATTGTATAATATAAAGTGCATAGAAATTGCATAATATATGTTGATCTTTCATATTTGATAAGAAGCTGTGAATCTTGTTTGATATTTAAAAATTGTTTTTGAAAGGGATATTTCCTAGTAGCTAAAAGGTGACCTTTAAATTCATGAAATATTATTGGAAGATTAGAATAGAAACCTAATACATGAATCCAGATCTTCTATGTTTATAAAACAGTCACGGCCTGATGTAACCCAAACTAAACACAAAAAGTTATAGCAGTGTTCTAGAGCTAAGGATGTTGCACAGAGAACTGGTTGTCTCCAAAGCATTATATATATATATTTATTTAAAATATTTAATTTAAATTACGGTTTGACTTGATACATATTTACATAACATTCAATTTTTGACAGTTGTTTTTTGTTAGTAAGATTACATTTATACAATAATATATCTGATGGATAATAATCTATAATATATCTAATGGATAATAAATAATAATATTTATAAGAGATAATGGCAGTAATGTCATCTTGATTGTAAAGAATCTCTCTGCTATGTTTGATGTTTTGATCACACAGTCATTGCACATTTATCTGAATTTATTAGATGGGATTGCCTAAAATAAAAAAAAATAAAAAAAAAAAGCAGGAGAGTGCTTAAAGGGAAATTGATGTGATCTGAGTGCCATTTCCCCCATTTTAACCCTGCAAGTTGAAATGCCTCTAGTAGCTGTCACCAAGGAAGTCACTAGAGGCACTTCTGATGGAATAGCAGAGTGAGACTCTGCTATTACAATCAGATTGTCTCATGTGTTCAGCTATTGTTCTGATAAGAAATAATAAAGGGGAATATCATATTTGTCTGTTGATTAAAATGTATTTTTTCCCACGAAGAATGAAGAACAATTTGTTATAAAAGCCCGTTTGGTGGGGGCTTAAACCACCAGAAATACTCATACTCCAAGCATAGCCATTCTGCAAGACATCGCACTGCAGTGTTCGGATAGTACTGAACGGTTTCACATTGCACAGCATCAGAACTGGATACACAGAGGCTGTTACCGGTATAGGACATTATTCCTAGGAATAAACAGAGATTTATACCACTCCTCCTGTGTGACATAGAGCTCAGCTAGTCTAAAAACTTGTCATCACAAGAGTGTGATAAAAAACATTTAAAAGTTTCCATTTTATATAAACAGTGTTACACTATATATTTTTATATTTTTCTTTGAGGATTTTGCTGTTGAAGAGAACTCCGCTAGCAATATTGCTACAAACTTTGTTACTTTGGCACAACTTTAAATGTGTTACTTTTGACTTTCTCTTTAATGTTACAAAGTTTCTAGAGGGATCAGGGGACCTGATGGGTCCTCTTTGGTTATTTGAACTTGCTTGTATGTACGAATTTGATGTATCTGATTATAGATCCTAAACCCTATATGGCAGTCTTGACCTGGACGTCTGGTCCAGACTGCCTAAACCTAAGGCACAGATAACACATTTGGGATTTTTCATTTATGAACACTGTTACCATATTAAAAACGCTTTATATGTGGCAATGCATTATAATTTAAAGTGCCTCTCATGTTTCACACCATTTCCCTCCAATAAGAGGTATATTCTCACATGGTGGACTACACAACTAGGTACCCAATTTACATGCTGAGACAGTGGCCAATGTTTTGAACTGGAACTTCTCCCGAGTAGGGTTTCTCTAGAAGATAATCTCAGATCAGTGCACGCAGTTCACTGTTGAGGTCACCAACCAACTCTGGAGGCTTTGTGGCATTAATCCCATACAGAGCTCCCCATACCACACCTAAATGAATGGCCTGTCTGAGTGCTTCAACAGGACACTGAATTAAATGCGTACATGAGATCAGGAGTTGGCTTTGTGGAGAGCAGCGTAAAAGATGAAGCTGAGTAAATATAGCAGTGGAGGCAGCGAGCCAAAGCAAAATCGAATGAAACATGAGCTGGCCTTGTTGCGAGCAGCAAATTAAGTTGATGAAATATAGCAGTGGAGGCAGCGAGCCAAAGCAAAATCGAATGAAACATGAGCTGGCCTTGTTGCGAGCAGCAAATTAAGTTGATGAAATATAGCAGTGGAGGCAGCGAGCAAAGGAAGTTAAGGATACGAAACTGAACTTCACCGCTAACTGCATAACGACAAATTCTCTACCAGGCAGGGCCGGCCTCTGGCCTTTAGGTACCCTGTGCGAAAAAATTTCACAGCGTCCCCCATCATCCATCTGTAGTGTGTGTGTATAGGATTGTATAGGGGATTTATTAAATTAATAATGATTTAAAAACAAATATTAATTCCTCCTTTCCTGTTGTTACCTAGTTGGGAGAGGGGCATGGTGATCTGAATCTGGTCTGCCCCTCCACTGGGTACAGACCATGCGTAACTGTCTCTCAAGCTCAGGGACTTGCAGTGTCCTGTGGTAATCTGCGGTAGTGCTCTGATTATCCCGAGCACATAATACTGTGAGTCGTTTTGCTTTGGAACTCTGGATTATACTTATTTACCTTGACTTCTTTGGAATAAAAATTTGTAGTAATGTGCTACTTCTCCATTTTTTTTACAGAGCTCCACAACAATAAAACTCCCAGTAATGTGGAGCTCTGCGGCAAGATAATACACTACACAACAATAAAACTCTAAATAATGTGTCTATTAGTGTATCACCGAGCTCCCTAACTATAAAATACACAGTGATGTGCATTTTATATACCAAAGCTCCACTGTAATACATCTCACTATAATATGATGTAATGTTTGTGTTTTCTGTGTATGTGATAGGTGTGATGACTGTGTGTGATATGTATGCTATGTGTTGGCTGTGTGTGATATTTGTACTGGGTGTATTAATTGTGTGTGATATGTGTGTATTGGTTGTATGTTATTTGTGCTCGGTTTATTGGCTGTGTGTGATGGGTATTTAATTCAGATAAAAATATGCATTTAAGCCTGTGTGTGAATGTAGGTGTATATTTTTGCAGAGTTATATGCACACAGTCCCACAGTCAGATGCACACAGTTATACATATACACTGTCAAATCCATAAACAGGATCAGACAGAAACACACAGTTACAGGCAGATAAACACACTCACACACAATTACAGGCAGACGGACACACACACACACACTGGCAGACAGCCTCACACACACAGCCATACATACAGTCTTACACACATACTTACAAGCAGACAGTCACACACACATACACACACAGGCAGACACACACAGGCAGACTTTAACACACACACACACACAGACAGACAGTCATTCACACAGACACACACATACATAGGCAGACAGTCACACACAAAGACACACACACAGGCAGACAGTCACATAGACACACACAGGCAGACAATGACACATAGTTACCTCTGTTCACTATGGAGGAGTGGAGTCAGTGCAGCTCCTGGAGACTGGTTGTTGGGGAAACAGGGACTCATTCTTGCTTCCCCTGCAGCAGTAACCCGGCACTTTTAGCTCTGCCTCTGCCATCAGTTTAGCTCCGCCCAGTCGCACGGGAAGTTCCACCCTGCCGCACGGTAAGCTCCGCCCCACCACAATATCTTTTTTAAATCCCGGCCTTCCATGTGCTCGCACACACCTTAGGCTGGCCCTGCCTACAGGCAGTTAAGAACCATAGAAACATCCCAAAAAGGCAATAGTGAGATGGAAGCACAGTAAGGTGGATTACACTGAGAAGCCAACAGACCGTGGAGTCCTTCCCACACTAGAGCCCTGAAGGGGAACAGGTGCTGCCAATATGACAGAACAAAAAATGTAATGGTCCTGTAGGACTTGCCTTGGGAACAAAAAAGGATAAATAGTTCAAGACAGCCACCATAAGGGTTGTAGAGGAATACAGATGTCTCTCCAAACTCCAGTCATGCCAGGTTTTCCAAGTTTAAAGGTAAGACTTCCTAGTGCCCAGTAGTCCTAGAGTCATTCCTGAACCCTGAAAATGGTCCAGGCCACCATGGGTAAACAGTCTTATAAGATGAGCAGATGTGGACTCCCCTTCAGGTCTTGCAGAAGAAACTGTGAATGACGAAGTAGGAGAGGGTTGTCTCAAGACAATTCCAGAAGCAGCGAGAACCAGGGTAGGCTTCTCTAGAGTGGTGTTATCAGCATGATCGTCACTTCCTGCTGCTTAAGGAGATAAATGGTCTGAAGAATAATGGAGTTCGTCTGATGATTCAGCCTGGACGTTAACAGGTCCAGAAGCAAAAGGGACCCCAAAGGTTTTCAAGAAGGCAGAAAATGACTTGGTGACAGCGGTCTCACTTTGGCAGGAAGTCAGAATAGATATTTTATACCCTTCTGAACCAACCAATAGGACTCTCTACCTACACAGTGTGGGACATTAGATTGTAGATGCAACCTGAGACATAAAAACTGTTTTATAATAAGCTGTCAGGTTTGGTAAACTTAATCATCCGTATCCAACTGACTTTTGGAGAATATGTGTTGCTACTCATATTTTCTTATTTTGCCATATAAATCGTACACAAATTGTTTCATATTGCATAGGAACTCATTTGGAATATGAATTTGCAGGGTCTTAAGGAGATATTGTAGTTTTGGTAGCACTGTATTTTTTTTTCAATTTGACCATTTTTATTTTCCAAATCAAACTTGGGGTACAGAATGAAAGAGGGAGGGGGGAGAGTCAAATAAGCACATCAAGTACTGTTCACAATATTTTAATTGTAAGAGTTGACATCCTGTACACATCGTCTAATAGCTCAAGATCATTTCCACTTGTAATTATTCCATGTTATACATCATTTAATACTGTTCTCTACATGGTTATACATCATTTAATACTGTTCTCAACAAATTATTCACTGGCCTCTTGCAGTGCGATCAACATGCTATGTGTCCGTCATGTGCCTACCGCCCTCGGTGCTCCTCAGTTGGGGTTCTGTGGGGGTGGGGGGGGGAGAAGACAACTGGTGGGGGGGGTAGGGGTTGTTAGTTTGGTATGTACGCTCTTCCTACCAGTACTTTACTGCACAGGTCCTCAGGGTAGTTACCATTGCCTGGCTCCCCAGGTTCAGTTGAGCTAGCGAGTACCTTGAGCTACTTGATCTACTGAACGTCTGACCATCTTGAGGTGTCGCTTGTCCTATATCCCTTTAATGGGAATTGTCTCTGGGCCTCGTGGTCAATTCTGTGTCTGTGCCTGTTTGGGTAGCGTTGTAGCTGTCCCATCTAGCTTTTGCCTCCTTAAATCTTGTTTGGGGTGATCTTTCCTAGCAACTTGTTCATATGATAGCTTAGTAGTGATTTGTCTCATTAGGGTTTGTTTTGTTGATGCTGTTGTGGATTTCCATTCCTGTGCTATGAGTGTCAGCGCCGCTACCAGCGCATGGAAGACCAGCACTACCTCTCTCCCTGGGATTCTGTCGCTGTCCATAAATAGAAGACACTTTTCATCTGTGAGAGTGATCTTAGTTTGCGTATCCTTGACAATTATGTCCTCTACCGTACCCCAATACATCTGGAGCTCCCTGCAGGACCACCATATGTGGTACATTGTACCCTCTGCCTCCCCACACCTCCAAGTACCATCTGTAGTATATTTTCCGCATGAGCTCTAGGTGTGTCATGCAGGTTGTTTTCCCTTTATGTGCTGTGAGTGCTTTCGACCACTGGCTTGCATCGAATTGTCTCCCTATATCTGCATGCCAAGCTGCACTAAACCTGTCCAGTGTGAGCGGAGTGCCTACATTGAGGGGAGCATAACACATGGAGATCGTTCCCTTCTGCGGTTTGTGTGTCATACAGGCCGCTTCAAACGTAGTGAGTGTGTGTGTCTACTGTGGTGGGCGTTTGGGCTGCCAGCGTGGATTTGAGTTGTAAATATGAGCAAATCAATCTGGGGGCCGATTAAATTTGTCCTGGAGTATTGGGAATGGCAGCAGTTTCTGCGACACAAAGAGGTATTTTATATGTGTGCAGCCCCCTTTTATCCACTATCTATGATCAAACATGGGGTTTACCGTATGGAGACTGGTCAGTGGCGCTGCCTGGGACCATGGAGTTGTGTTGTGTGGTGCCCTGTGCATTGCGTCCCATGTTGCCACTAGAGTTGCTGTTGTGGGTAACAGATCAGGTTGTTTGGGGCGTGTTGGTTTGGGCACCCATATCAATTGCGGAGGTCAGACCCTTGTAGCCAGTAGTTTTCTTTCTCCAACCACTGTGGGGAGGATGCTTATGGATTGTATCCCTATTATTGGGGCTAGTATTGCTGCTTGGTAATAGTTTTATGTTGGGAAGTGCTAAACCGCCCTCCTGCACCGGCAGACACAGAAATTTTGTGGCAACCCTCATTCACTTGTGAGCCCAGATTAATTTTGTGGTTTGGGTTTTACATAAGAAGGTGGGTGGCAGTGCGATCTGTAGTGTTCAAAATAAATATTGGAGCTTAGGGAGGAGGGACATTTTAACTGCCGCCAACCTCCCTAGCCTCGAGAGGTACTTATCTCCCCAGGAATCCAAGGTCGCTTCCAGTTCTTTTTGTATAGATTTGTAATTTGCCTTAAATAAGCCTGTGATTGAGTTAGTGAGTCTGAGACCCAAGAAAGAAACGCTGTCAATCCTCCAGTCCATCCCGAATTGCCCCTGTAGTGTGTGCAGCGCATCACTGGGCATTCCAACCCCCATGGCCTGAGTTTTTGTAAGTTTGTATAACAGCTGTCTCCATAGTCTTTTATTTCTTTAAAGAGGTTGGGCATGGATATTAGTGGTTGGGTCAGGGTTAGCAGCTCATCGTCTGCGAATAAGTTTGCCTTGTACTGGTTGCCCCCGATGCGCACCCAGTGGATGGAGCTGTTGTGTCTGATCCCGGAGGCCAACGGCTCCAGTGCCATTACATACAGCAGGGGCGATAGGGAGCAGCCTTGTCTCGTCCCGTTCGAGATATTGAACGGGCTTGATAGAAAACCTGCATTGAGCACCTGTGCTGCCGGTGCGCAGTATAGCGCCTTGACCACCGCCACAAAGCCGTCTGGCATTCCAAATTTTACCATAACAACTTCCAGGAAGTGCCAGTGCAGGTGGTCAAAGGCCTTCTCCACGTCGAGGGAAATGATTATGCTCCCATCCTTATGCAATTTGGGTAGACTATGTAGCATGTCCAGCACCTTACGAGTGTTCTCTGCACCTTGTCTCCCTGTTACAAACCCGACCTGGTCGGTGTGGATGATTTGAGGGAGGACTTTACCCAATCTTGTCGCAAACAGTTTGGCCAATATTTTTGCATCAGTGTTGAGCAGGGAAATTGCCTGAAGTTTTGGGGGATTGTGGGTGGTTTCCCAGGATTTTGTAGTGTTATGATGTGAGCCAGTAATGAGTCTTGTGGTAACGCCTGTGTGGATATCGCCTCTGTGAATGTATGTACCAGATGGGGTGCCAAGTATAATATGTTTTGTCTAGGCCATCAGGTCCTGGGGCTTTGCCCTTTGGCAGGTGACTTATGATGGCTAAGATTTCTTCCTGTTAGATGGGCTTTTTGACAGATTTTCCGCTTGTTGGGTTGTGAGTGTGGGCAGGTCTACCTTGGCCAGATATGAGTTTATGTGTTCCTGTGTGGGGTGGAAAGTGTCTCCATTCGTGTTGAGATTGTACAATGGGGTGTAATACTTGGCAAACTCATTGCATATGTCTTTGGGTACCATAATTTTTTCATGTCCCATTGGGGACATGATAAATGGTATCTTTTGTTTCACTCTTTGTTCCTGTAGTCTCTTTGCCAGGAGCCTATTGACTTTTTTCCCTGTGTGTACTGCCTTGTATTTAGTCTCTGGAGCATGTACCCTGTTTGTTCTAGAGCTTTTTGGTGTATTTGGTTAGTGAGGTTAGAGATCTGTAATTTGAGGTCAGTTGATGGAGCAAGTTGGTTTACGGGCATTCAGCTGATATAGGTATTTTTGCCATTGCGTGAGTTGGGCATTGGATTGTTTACGTAGATACAATGCCCTTCTAATGAATACCCCTCTTATTACCGTCTTGTGTGCTGCCCATATTGTCCCCTGTGAGACTCCTGGGGTGTCATTTTCCCTAAAGTAATGATGTAGTGCTGTTTCCACTTCTTTCGTGAATGTGGGGTCATTTAATAAGGATGCATTCAGCTTCCAAGGGCTGCGGTGTTTGTAGTCATATTGGTCTCTGACCGTCAGTGTGACTGGTGCGTGGTCTGACCAGGTGATTTGACTTATCTCACAGTCGGATAGTTGGTTGAGCCCCCTCCCGTGTAATAGGAAAACATCGATTTTCAAATAGGAATTATGGACATCGGAGAAGTGTATGTAGGCCCGTTTCATGATGCGGGATATCTGCCAGGTGTCTTAGTAGTGGTGTAGTTTTGTACCTGGGACTGTGTTGTGAAATGTTAGTGTCTAATTCCGGATCTAGTACATGATTAAAGTCCCCACAAATGATGGAGACTCCCTCTTGTGTCACATCTAGTTTGCATAGTATGTGGGTCAGGAAGGTACGTTGATGGGTGTTGGGGGAGTACAAGTTCGTAATCGTGTAAGTTATGTTGTTAATAGAGCATTTTAGGATCATGTATCTCCCATTTGTGTCCACATCTTGGGAGATCATAGTGAATGCTACGTGAAATCAATATGGAAGTCCCTTTGGACTTAATGGGGGATGTTGCATGGAATTGGTGTGGGTAATCCACCATGGATGGTTGTATGGAGTCGTTAGACCTATAGTGCATTTCCCGGAGGCAGATGACATGAGCATCTGTGTGTTTTAGTTCCCTATACAGTTGGTGTCGTATATCCGGTAGGTTTAACCCTCTGACATTTAAGGAATATATTTTCATGGAGGTCCATACACCAAGTGTTCCGTGAGGGTCTGACTAAGCATTAGATGCAGGTTTGGGGGGCTCACTCGTCCCAGCAGCTTCAAGTCGAGTGTCCTACCCCTGTGTGAGGGTAAGTTGCGGGCACACCGTACTCGCTTTCTGTGTGGTGTCTGAGTGGTATAGGGTACTCTACTAGAAAAGGTAAACCTTTTTGAACTTATGCATAGATGAATTCCCTGTGGGCGCAAAGGAAGGGGTTGAATTGTTGTGGTCCAAGCTGGTCCAGGGAAGGTTGGGGAACAGGGATATAACATAGTTAACAAACAAATCAGAACTGATAGAATTGCCATATTCGGCCAAGGTACCTCCTTCAGTACGCCTAGAGGCGTCTTGATTCTTAGGGTAACTTTCACGGTCTTTCAGACGTTGCTCCATCTTTAGCCCAGTGGGGGGGGAAAGGGAGGAACCTCTTTCTATTATATTCTATGGGCTTTATGGGTTTTCCTTTTTTTTTTTTTTCAGTCCCACCACCCCCACCCATCTCTTACACAGGGCATAAGACTGGCAGTACACTGCATGTGGTGAAGAACATAAAACTTAAAACTTGTATACAATTCCCAGAACCCTGCATAGTCACTGCAGCAGGAACTGAACTGCAGGCGGCCATGCACATCCTGATATCACATACACCTATTATGTTGGTCATGACAACAACCTACCAAACCATGAAATAGGCATAAATAAAAAAGTAATAACTAAAATAACAAACAGAAGTATACAAAAAACCTACCATAGCTGGACACATGTCAATAAACCCCCAAGTATCTTCACAAAACAGTGCTTTTCTCAAGGGACAGTAGGTAATGGATTACAACCATGTAGAGGCTCATATCACTTTGCAACTTCACTGAGAAGATTTCTACAATCAGGGAAGAGGTCGCTAACCTCTCTCCCTCCCCTTCCAATACATCTTCCAATACATCACCCAACCCCACTCACTCCACTGTTCTATGCTCATTGGCACCTACTACAATGGAAGAGGTTTCTGCTCTGCTCTGGTCCTCCCGCCCCACCACCTGTTCCCTTGATCCTATTTCCTCATATCTCAACCGCACTATGTCTCCCGCTCTTTTTCTCACTAAAATTTTCCATCTCTCCATTTCCTCCGTCGCATTTCCTTCACCCTTCAAGCATGCAACTATAACGATGATTCTTAGAAAGCCCAACCTCGACCCCAACTCCCCATCTAACTAGCGCTACTGCCATTTGCCTTCAAGATCCTTGAGAGAGTTGTGTATTCGAGATTGACAGACTTCCTCAAATTCAACTCTCTGCTTGACCCAATTCAGTCTGGATTCCACGCTCGTCACTCTGTTGAAACAGCTGTGACCAAAGTATCCAATGATTTAATTGCTGCTAAATCTAGCGGCCATTACTCTTTCTGCTGCCTTTGACACTGTTGATCATCAACAGCTTCTTCTCATTCTCTGTAATCTTGGTCTGTGTGATACTGCTCTCTCCAAGCTCTTTTTCAGTGTATTTTTTCTCTGGTTCTGCCTCTTCTCCCCAACCCCTCTCTGTTGGTGTTCCCCAAGGTTCTGTCCTTACTCCCCTATTGTTCATCAGCTCATTTGGCTTCCATTATCATTTATATGCAGATGCAAAACATATCTACCTGTCCTCTCCTGATCTCTCTCCGCCCATCTTGACTCGTGTCTCTGACTGCCTGTCCACGATTTCAACTGGATGGCTGCTCACTTCCTTAAACTCAACCTGTCCAAAACAGAACATGGGGGTGTTGCTACTCCCGTGTCTCCCTCCCTCCAAGTGATCGGCGCCACCATCAACCTCACAGGTTCGCTGCCTAGGTGTTCATTTTGACTCAGACCTTTCCTTTACCCCTCATGTCCAGTCAATCACCAAATCCTGCCTCTTCCATCTCAAAAACATAGCTCGCATCCGCCCCTATTTAACACCAGGTGCAGCTGAGGTGCTGGTCCATGTCGTTATTTCTCGCATTGACTACTGCAATCCCCACTTACAGCATTAAAGCTTGGCTGGGGTATCACTGTCCTCCACCCACCCTGGACCCAAGACCAGGATCCAGTTTCCAGTGGATAGACAACTCCTTCCAGAGAATATAGCAATATGCTCTTAAAAGAGCAAGTGATTATAATCCCAGGGGAGTATAGTAATATAGCAATGCCCAGACTAGATATAGCCGTTCCCCCCACACATGAGATGAGACTGTATGTTGAGGGTAAGCAGGAATTCATTTAATGGCAGCCACAACCTGCTTTTTATGTTAGTCCCCATGCAAGGGGCACTCCCCCCTGGATCTGAGAGTAGACTACAGTAAATACATACACACAATTACATTGGCTCTCAGGTCCAGGACACTACCATACAAAATAGGTTAATCCCTCCCCTGTGCGTGAGAGATAATTGAGTCAGGAACTGTACTGAACTCAATTATCTCCAGGTACAGAAAACACACATTTTAACAACCTCCTGAAAGTACCCCCAAAACACAAGGAAGCCCCACAAAACTCAAATCCCCGATCTGAGGGACCAATATATTCAAAAATCACCCAGATCGGTTCAGGGGTTTGGGTTTTCCATGGAGGTCATAATTTGACCAACCGCACATGAGGCTTCTGCCCAAAAGAGTTCCCTGAAATCAGGCTGTGCGGTAGGTCTCTTTTGGGAGTTTACAATACAACAGAAATACAAATGCAACCAGTTCATATGTATACCTTGTCTGTGTCTCTTGTTCGGGAGTGTGTTTCCACCGAACGCTGCTCTTCTCAAGGGAATCCAGCCGACTGTATTAAGAGATGGATGTCCCAGCAGTGTTTGCACCGTTGATTGTCCGATTATAGTTTCATGCACTCGACGACCAAACACCGCTGTATGTGTTCGTTGCTAAAGATAGCCGCCACGTGTTTACAGATACGAATGGCGACCACCCAGCCGATCACCAATTAAGTTGCGATTAAACATAAGTCAGGGAGGTTAATGGGCTGCACACTCAAATTGTTGGTGGTCCGACTGTTCAGTAGTTTGTTCGGTATATGAACACAAACTCCTAATCCATAGAAACATAGAATGTGACGGCAGATACGGCCCATCCAGTCTTCCCAATTTTCTAAAATACTTTCATTAGTCTCTTATATCTAAGATAGCCTTATGTCGATCCCACGCATGCTTAAACTCCTTTCGGTAATGTCTGTATATCGAACCATATAAGTCCAAAAATTGGGTGGCTCCAATAATGTACTCTTCCCACCAAACAAAGGGGAAAATCTGTTCGATAAGCTCCGTATATCAAACCATATAAGTCCAAAAACAGTGCCTTTGACCAAGGTTTATCACAGGGGCCATAGTCCTGGGGCAGAAGGCCGGCAAGAAGGCTCCTCCAAAAGCCTGTGGCGACTTTCTGTTCGCCACAGCATCTGTTACAGTAAATATTGGCTCTAAATTATGCCATAAGATTGTTGAACCTTGCTTTTAAAACCTGATTTAAATTTTCATCAAGCATAAGTACAATCTAAGCAGAATTCCTTTCTTCAGAGCAGGTGGGTGGCAGCAATGCCACCTCAGTAAGCTCTTTGTTGCTGTTGCTTTCCTGAATTTTTTTTCATAATGATGGTTTCATTACTCAAGATACTCAAATTGACATCAATGAAATATAAAGATTTCCCACCTATCTCATGCATAAAGTATATATTCAATTCATTAGCAATCAGTGCTCCAACAAATTATTTGAAGCTTTCATTGTTATTGGTCCAGATACTTCATGTATCATCTATGCACCTCTTCCACAAGTACACAGATCTCAAGCATGGAGACAATTGGGTGGCTCCAATAATGTACTCTTCCAACCAAACAAGGGGGAGGTTCACATATGAGGGCCCACAAGATACCCCATGGTGGTCCCTCTCACGTGTTGATATATATCTTATTGTTGAAGAGTATATAATTGTAGGTTAAAATTAATTTTAACAAATTGATCTCAAAGTCAGCGTGATCTGAGTATTCCATCTTTTTGCTAAGAAGTGTTTTGTGTGTTGAAGATTGTGGGGAATCAAGCTATATAAGGACTCCATATCTAATCTATAACGTGAAGTTTGGAATAATTCTCAAAGTTTGTTTTGTGTCTCGTAAATGAGACAGTAAGTCTTCAACATGATGTCTAAAGATTTTATCTATGTATATATATATGTTTGTGTATGCATTATAATTTCACACCCTTAGACAATTGGTCTACATTTCATATCCTTCCTGTTTTTATATATCTTCAGTATGCAATAAAATGTCACTCTGGGATGTTTCCTGAAAATATATTCCGCTTCCGTTTTGGAAATTACTGTCTTTCTTACACCCTCTTGAAACATAATACAGATATCGCTAATCAAGGCTGGAGCTATCTTTGCTTGGAAAAAATATGAATATATTGAGCATATTAAAGCAACATTACTGAGATTTCATTGAAATTAGGAGAGTTATAGAAACATAAAACATAGACGCATAGAATGTGACAGGAGATAAGAACCGTTCAGCCCATCTAGTCTGCCCAATTATCTAAATACTTCCATTAGTCCTTGGCCTTATCGTATATCTAGAATAGCCATATGCCTATCCCATGCATGTTTAAACCCCCTTACTGTGTTAACCTCTAACACTTCAGCTGGAAGGCTATTCCATGCATCCACTACCCTCTCAGTGAAGTAATACTTCCTGATATTATTTTTAAACCTTTGACCCTCTAATTTAAGACTATGTCCTCTTGATTTGGTAGTTTTTCTTCTTTTAAATATAGTCTCCTCCTTTACTGTGTTGATTCCCTTTATGTATTTGTTTCTGTCACACACCCCTGTATCATCTTTCCTCCAAGCTACACATGTTAAGATCCCTTTAACTTTGTCATGACACTCCTTAGTTGATTTGCCCTCATGCAGTACCCACATTCACCACTATCTTTGTTTGGCACTGTTCCTAATTTCTTTTTGTTAACCCCTTCAGGACGGAGTCAATAGTACGCGTTCTAATCAAAACAAAACGTAAACAAAAACTGGAATTTGCGCTAAATGTCTGTTCAACTGTAATTCACCGCTGTCACATTAAGTGCACCCACACTTATTATATATAATTTTGTTCAGGAGAAACAGGGCTTTAATTTATCATTAACTATTCATATATGGAACATAACTTATTATGAATAAAATTAAAAAAAATGTGAGAAAATAAGATTTTTTTTAAATTTGTATTTCCATCTGACATTTTTGCTGTTAATGTCATAATACTGTTAGGTTTTACTGCAAAAAAATGCACATATTTGTAATCAGCGATGTCTCACGAGTACAACAGTACCCCCCATTAACAGGTTTTATGGTGTTTTGGAAAGTTACAGGGTCAAATGTAGCACATTACATTTTCAAATTGAAATTTGCCAGATTAGTAATGTTACCTTTGAGATGGTGTGGTAGCCCAGGAGTGAGAATTACCCCCATAATGGCATACCATTTGAAAAAGTAGACAACCCAAGGTATTGAAAGTGGGGTATGTTTAGTCTTTTTTAGTAGCCACTTAGTCACAAACACTGGCCAAAGTTAGCGTTCATATTTGTTTTTGTGTGAAAAAGCAAAAAACTAATATTTGGCCAGTGTTTGTGACTAAGTGGCTACTAAGAAAGACTGGACATACCCCACTTGCAATACCTTCGGTTGTCTACTTTTGCAAATGGTATGCCATCATGGGGGTAATTCTCATTCCTGGGCTACCATACGCTCTCAAAGGCAACATAACCAATCTGGCAATTTTCAATGGCAAAAAAATGAAATGCAAGCCTTATATGTGACTCTCTAACTTTCCAAAACACAATAAAACCTGTACATGGGGGGTACTGTTATTTTCGGGAGACTTCACTAAACACAAATATTAGTGTTTTAAAACAGTAAAACATATTTCAACAATAATATAGTGCATAAAAGTGCCGTTCGTTTGTAAAAAATGCAAAAACTTTCACTTTTACTTAAAATATCATCAAACACTAATATTTGAGTTCAGCAAAGTCTCCTGAGTAAAAAAGTACACCTATGTACAGGTTTTATGGTGTCTTGGAGCGTTAAAGTGTCAAATATAGTGCTTGCGAGTTAAATTCTCTGCACTTTCTCCCTGTGTTGTCAGGCATGTCAATCAAAATTTAATTAATCAAATCACATAATTATGTTAAAAGATTACTTAAATATACACGTAGAATTTTAATATATATGCATTTATAGGTATTTAAATTCTACGTGCATACTAATGTAATCTTTTATGTAATTATATGTATTTATAAATATATATATATATATATATGCAGTTATTTGTATTTTATATATAGATAGATAGATATACATTAAATGTCATTCTAAGTGTATTTTGTTACCTATATATATATATATTAATAACAAAATACAATTAGAATGAAATTACATATGGATATATAATTTATATTACATTTTGTTTCAATATTTTATTTATTTATTTTATTATTTTATTTATTATTGTAATTATACGTGTCTATATAATATATGTGTATATATCTGTTATACATATAATATATATACATATTATATATATGTAACGTCATTCTAAGTGTATTTTAATACTAATACAGTTGCAAGAAAAAGTATGTGAACCCTTTGGAATGAAATGGATTTCTGCACAAATTGGTCATAAAATGTGATCTGATCATCATCTAAGTCACAACAATAGACAATCACAGTCTGCTTAAACTAATAACACACAGAGAATGAAATGAAGCCATGCTTTTATTGAACACACCATGTAAACATTCACAGGGCAGGTGGAAAAAGTATGTGAACCCTTGGATTTAATAACTGGTTGAACCTCCTTTGGCAGCAATAACTTCAACCAAAGTTTCCTGTAGTTGCAGATCAGACGTGCACAATGGTCAGGAGTAATTCTTGACCATTCCTCTTTACAGAACTGTTTCAGTTCAGCAATATTCTTGGGATGTCTGGTGTAAATCGCTTTCTTGAGGTCATGCCACAGCAACTCAATCGGGTTGAGGTCAGGACTCTGACTGGGCCACTTCAGAAGGCTTATTTTCTTCTGTTTAAGCCATTCTGTTGTTTTACTTCTATGCTTTGGGTCATTGTCCTGTTGCAACACCCATCTTCTGTTGAGCTTCAGCTGGTAGACAGATGGCCTTAAGTTATCCTGCAAAATGTGTTGATAAACTTGGGAATTAATTTTTCCTTCGATGATAGCAATCCGTCCAGGCCCTGACGCAGCAAAGCAGCCCCAAACCATGATGTCCCCACCACCATACTTCACAGTTGGGATGAGGTTTTGATGTTGTGTCCACAGAATATTTTGCCAGTACTGCTGTGGAACATCCAGGTGCTCTTGTGCAAACTGTAAACGTGCAGCAATGTTTTGTATGGACAGCAGTGGCTTTCTCTGTGGTATCCTCCATTGAAATCCATTCTTGTTTAGTGTTTTACGTATTGTAGATTCGCTAACAGGGATGTTAGCATTTGCCAGTGACTTTTGTAAGTCTTTAGCTGACACTCTAGGATTCTTCTTCACCTCATTGAGCAGTCTGCGCTGTGCTCTTGCAGTCATCTTTACAGGACGGCCACTCCTAGGGAGAGTAGCAGCAGTGCTGAACTTTCTCCATTTATAGACAATTTGTCTTACCGTGGACTGATGAACAGCAAGGCTTTTGGAGATACTTTTATAACCCTTTCCAGCTTTATGCAAGTCAACAATTCTTAATCGTAGGTCTTCTGAGAGCTCTTTTGTGCAAGGCATCATTCACATCAGGCAATGCTTCTTGTGAAAAGCAAACCCAGAACTGGTGTGTGTTTTTTATAGGGCAGGGCAGCTGTAACCAACACCTCCAATCTCATCTCATTGATTGGACTCCAGTTGGCTGACATCTCACTCCAATTAGCTCTTGGAGATGTCATTAGTCTAGGGGTTCACATACTTTTCCCACCTGCACTGTGAATGTTTACATGGTGTGTTCAATAAAAACATGGCAACATTTCATTCTTTGTGTGTTATTAGTTTAAGCAGACTGTGATTGTGTATTGTTGTGACTTAGATGATGATCAGATCACATTTTATGACCAATTTGTTCAGAAATCCATATCATTCCAAAGGGTTCACATACTTTTTCTTGCAACTGTATATGTATTTATATTAATATTAAAATACACTTTGTATGACGCTACATATATAAAAAATGTATATATATTATATATATATAATAGACATACATCTATTATATATATAAAAATACATTTATTTTAATTTTACACGTTTAATTCTTTTTTTTTTACTTTCCCACCAGCAGGGGGACTGTCTGACATTTCAGACAGTCCCCCTGCTGGCAGATCCACAGCCAGCTATAGGGGGCCATGTGATCGCTATTTGAGAGCGATCACATGGGCCCCGGGGGCCTCATTTGCCGGGCAGCCCTGCAGAAGAGGATCGCGGCGGAAGTAAGTCCACTGGACCCACAAGGGCTGCAAGCCGTTACGGTGTTCTATGCCGCCGCAACAGCTTTAAAGCCCTTTTAATGCAGGACGGCATAGAATGCCGTAACGGCGTTAAGGGGCTAAGCACTTCACCTGGTCCTTGTTTAGCACCTATATAGTTTGGTTTCTCCCCTCACTCCTTGCCAGATCATTGTCTCTTGTCTCCTGGCTCCTTGATCCTGCATACTGTTCCTTTGTCCTGTGTCCTGCACCTCCTGGTCTTCGTCCTGTGTCCTTCTGATCCTGCGTTCCTGTGTCCTCCTGGTCCTTCGTTCCTGTGCCCTCCAATCCTGTGTTCTGGTTCCGTGATCTCTGCCTTATCACCAGTGATCCTGACCCAGCAGCCTTGTTCATTTATTCTGCTTCTGACCTTGATTCCGGGTGTCAATATATTAGTCTTGTGACTCTGGATTTGTGCTCTACCTACTACTCGTGGTAACTGCACACTCCTGCCCTTATACCAAAGGACTATTTCAGTATACGTTGCCTGCACTATGCATGCTTATCTTGATTTATTGTATATATTTTGTGGCATTGTGTATATATATTGTTTTGTTTTGTCTTTTGGTTCTCTGTAATATATATATATATCTTGATTTAACCTATTCATTTGTATCTTGGCATTTATTTCTTTGCTGTATTGGTTCCCACATTTAAAGGGACAGTGTTGTTTCAGGGCAGCACCCCTCCATGTCATTACAAACTTTCTTTGTAAGTTTTATCCTGTAATCCATAAACCAGTTTAGTAGCCCTTCTCTGAACCTTCTCTAAAGTATCAATATCCTTCTGAAGATACGGTCTCCAGTACTGCGTACAATACTCCAAGTGAGGTCTCACCAGTGTTCTGTACAATGGCATGAGCACTTCCATCTTTCTACTGCTAATAACTTTCTCTATTCAACCAATCATTATGCTAGCATTTACTGCTTCTCTATTACATTGTCTGCCTACCTTTAAACCATCTGAAATAATTACCCCTAAATCCCTTTCCTCAAATGTTGAGGTTAGGACTCTATCAAATATCCTATACTCTGCCCTTGGGGGTTTTATATCCAAGATGCATTATCTTTCACTTATCCACATTAAATGTCAGCTGCCACAACTCTGACCATTTTTCTAAATCATTTGCCATTTGGCTTATCCCTCCTGGAACATCAACCCTGTTACATATCTTAGTATCATCAGCAAAAAAGACATACCTTACCATCAAGACCTTCTGCGATATCACTAATAAAAATATTAAAGAGAATGGGTCCAAGTACAGATCCCTGAGGTACCCCACTGGTGACAAGCCCAAGCTTCGAATATACTCCATTGACTACAACCCTCTGTTGCCTGTCACTCAGCCACTGCCTTACCCATTCAACAATATTGGAATCCAAACTTGAAGATTGCAGTTTATTGATAAGCCTTCTATGTGCAACAGTGTCAAAAGCCTTACTGAAATCTAGGTAAGCAATGTCTACTGCACTATCCTGATCTATTATTTTAGTTACCCAATCAAAAAAATCAATAAGATTAGTTTGGCATGATCTCCCTGAAGTAAACCCATGTTGACTCTAATCTTGAAATCCATGTTATTTTAGATGTTCAACAATCCTATCCATTAGCATGGTTTCCGTTACTTTCCCCACTACTGGAGTAAGGCTTACTGACCTATAGTTGCCCAGCACCTCCCTACTACCTTTCTTGTGAATGGGCACAACATTCGCTAACTTCCAATCTTCTGGGACTACTCCTGTTAACAATGATTGGTTAAATAAACCTGTTTATGGTTTTGCTAGTACACCACTAAGTTATTTTAATAACTTTGGGTGTGTTCCATCAGGTCCCATTGACTTATTTGTCTTTACTTTTGACAGTTGAAATAGAACCTCTTCCTCTGTAAACTCACATGTAACAAATGACTAAGTTGTCCTTTTTCCTAACTGAGGCCCCTTTCCTTCATTTTCATGTGTAAATACAGAGCAAAAATATTCATTGAGGCAGTCAGCTAGACCTTTTTCCTCTTCTACATACCTTCCTTCTTTTGTTTTTAATCTAACTAATGCTTGTTTTACTTTTCTTTTCTCATTTATGTATCTAAAAAAAGTTTTGTCCCCCTTTTTTACTGACAGTGCTATTTTCTCTTCTGTGTGTGATTTGGAAGCTCGTATAACTTACTTAGCCTCTTTCTGCCTAATCTTATAGATCATTTTGTCTTCCTCACTCTGTTTTTTTTTTTTTATAATTACTAAATGCCAATTTTTCGTTTTTAACTATTTTGGCCACATCTGTGGAGTACCACAGTGGTTTCTTGAATTTTTTGCTTTTACTGACAAGCCTAATGCAAGTTTCTGTTGCCTGCAGTAGTGCAACTTTTAAATAATCCCATTTCTCTTGGACTCCATTTAAATTGCTCCAGTCCGATAATGACTCCTCTACACATATTCTAATTTTAGAAAAGTCTGTTTTTCTAAAGTCTAAAACTTTTGTTTTTGTGTGGTGTGACTCAGTCACTGTTCTTATATTAAACCACACTGACTGATGATCATTGGATCCTAAACTTTAACCTACAGTAATATCTGATACCAAATCTCCATTTGTTAACACTAAATCTAGTATGGCCTCTTTACAAGTTGGCTCCTCAATTACTTGTTTTAGAGACAATCCCAGAAGGGAGTTTAGAATGTGTGTGCTCCTGGCAGAGGCAGCTATTTTTGTTTTCCAATTCACATCAGGAAGATTAAAGTCACCCATGATGTGAACTTCCCCCTTCATTATCATTTTAGCTATTTCCTCAACTAATAGCTTATCTAACTCTTCTATTTGTCCTGGTGGCCTATAAATCACACCTACACAAGTTACTGTGTGATTACCAAATTCTAACGTAACCCAAACAGACTCTATGTTCGCCTCATTAACTTTTATTAGGCTAGATTTTATCCTTCACATACAGGACCACCCTTCCCCCTTTCTTGCCTTCCCTATTTTTTCTATATAAAAAGTAACCTGGTATTGCTATGTCCCAGTCATTTTTCTCATTATACCATGTCTCGGTAACTGCGACTAAATCTGCACTATCAGTTTCCATTATTGCTACAAGTTAATTGATCTTATTCCCTAAACTGCAAGCATTTGTAGACATGACTCTAAGCATATAATTTTAACACACTTGCTACAGGCACCTTCTGTCCTTGTTTTGGGGGACAATAGGATTGATGTTTTATCACCCTTTTGTTCCCCCCCTCCTTCTCCCCTCTTAGATTAAATACATTTCCCACTCTTATTGGGATTTTTCTACATTATTGAAGTTTAGAATTCAGGCCCTTTTTTCTGTGGGTAAAATGAGTCAATCTGTTCTGGACTCTTGCTTGAAAACGGAGTCATGCTACCTACAGCAATCCACAGCAGTTTTATTATTATTTTTTTTTTTTAATAATGTCTATGGATAATTGGTTGGATCATTCACCTTTGTCAGTCCATAGAATGCAGCAATGATTTAACTTAACCTGAGTCTCAGAACTTGTTACTTTAGTTGCGGAATACCCACAGTAATTATTTATGTGATTTGTTTTGAGCTTTTCAATGCACAGCAATTTATTTTTGGCATTCATCCTTGTCATTCATTAGTTTGTCACCCGAGCTTTAAATAATCTTAATACTAAACACCCTATGTAAGCTAACTCTGATGAACCCTATTAGACATTGAACCCACCTTTTACCCTAACCATGTCCAACATTTGACTTGATTTCATACTTTTGGTAAGCTTTTTAAATTATTTCATATTTTTGGATACATTTTTACAATTATTTTTTCAAAATATTGCATGTATTTACACAGCTGTATACACTCTCTGTACTCACAAATTCAAACACAATACAGATTACAAGCTGCAATATACACATGCGTGTATGTTTTAGTCAGCAATGTCCAGTTAAAGTGGGTCTGTCAATTTTTTATTTATTAAAGCAAAATAGTCTATATGCTCTCAGTATAATGTCTAAACATGTAGGCTGCAGTAAATCTATCTAGGATTCCCAAATCTTGTGTACCAGACAACCCAAAAAAAGAAAATCATATAATGAATGCAAATATACATACCTGAACTCTTCCACATAAAAAATAAATATATAATAGTGCAATATGTTTTAACAATGAGCAAATCCAGCACAAATAGATAAGTATTAGGTATTAACTTTATTCAAAAGAAATACTACAATATAAAAACAGTAAAATATAATGTATAAAAAACAATAATCCCATTTGGCAGCAGCCAGGTGAAAACCTGGTACCCAAGCGGTGACTCTTGCAATGGTAAAGGTAATATATCCCCTCAAGATTGGTGAACTGTGCATGCATGTGATATGACATGCATGCCCTCGAATGGAGGTGAGGTACATAGAGGAATTTGCATGATGATGGCACCACGGATGAAGCCCGAGTGACAGCATATTAAGAAATGGAAGTGGTTACAGTAGCAGGGCATTAGATGACTTTGGGGGGCTTAGGATACCATAACAGAGGCTGGAGCAAAGAGGAAATAAGTGACAGAGCTGCTTAAATACTTTTTTCTTTCCTTCTTTCTTTCTTTATAAAAATTTGTCTTACGAGAAAGTGAGATATAGATAATTTGGAAATAAATACTCTTTACCTCTGACTTGTGAGTAGGACATCTTGGCAAATTTTGGAACTAATATTGTATCCTAGCGGTTATTTTGGCTGACTGACAATCTTTTAAATACATGATTTAACCATAATCACATTTTAATTGAATATCCTTTTTTTACTCTTTGCCTTCCAGTATTGATACAACATAATGAACTATTCCAGGCATAGGCAACCTTCGGCATTCCAGATGTTTTGGAATACACCTCCCATGATGCTTTACCAGCATTATGGATGTAAGAGCATTATGGGGGATGTAGTCCACAACATCTGGAGTGCCGAAGGTTGCCTATCCCTAAACTATACAATAGTAATTTTATAGTTCACCATTAAAGCTGGTGTATATTGGTGTATATATTATAGAGATTTGGTCTTCAGGTTAGCGAGTGTGTCAGGTGTCCCACCATTCACTTTAGGGAGATTTATGGCACTCTTTTTAATTAAAGACTTTTGTAGAGAAGGTTTAAGAGGAAAGAAAGGGCTAGTAAACTATCAGGGATATCAGTCTAGCCTATTAGAGTAATTTCGCCACACAGTGTTCATTATTTCTTGTGATTTACAGTTTATTTAAAGATAATTGATGGGATAACTTCCTCTCTCCTTTATGAAGGGAATTGTTACTTTATTTTCAGGGAGAGAGGCTGAGCGCTGGCTCATGTATGTATTCAATAAGCCATTGACATCCCCTCAGTAAGACAATCTGAGTCACACTTTTTGTAGATCCAAATGTTTGGAATAGTTTTCTAACACAATGTTAGAATGAAAACAATGTACAGATGATTTTCAAAGTTTTATTCAATTGCATAATTTTCAGAAAAGTGATGTTATCTTTTGAAAGGTGCACATCAGAAAATCATTTACCACATCAGAGTTCCTTAAACATTTTGGCATCTAAATATAGTATTAAATCAGTCAGATTTCTCTAAATGCTTGAGCATGAATGCCGCTTCGTTATGACGATTGTTCACTTGGTATGGACCATCATAGAAATTGCACGCAAAGAATGTATAATCAAATGGTTTCTTCAGGTGTACCAACTCTTCTGCTAAAACCTTTGCCTGATTAAAACAGTCTTTGAGAGTGGAATGACCATCAAAAGACCTGGAAATCAGTAATAGCCATTTAGTTAAAGATGAGACCATTTAAAGTTGAAGAAAAATAACTAATGGAGGATACACTGATTATGTAAGTTACAAAGTGGTATTAAATTGTACTAAGTACCATGTGAAGACAGTCACTTACCGAATATACCATGTTAAGGCAGGATAACCGTAAACATAAATACTGGAGTCTAATGGTTCAGGAGATTCAAATTCTGATGGAAGGAAAAATAATGCAAGGGGCTGTTTTTTTGTTTTTTCTCTTGCTGGAACAAATATTGAAAAAGGGACTGTCATATCCATTTTTGTACCTTTAAGATAAACATAAGAAATAGAACTTAAGATTTTTTTTTTTTCTTTTACAATCACTATTTATGGAATAAAGGATTAAAAAAACATATTTAGGAACAAGGTAAAAAAACAAGGATCCAGCTTTTGTCATCTAAACATAAATATAAAGAGAAAACAGCACATACCATTATGCAGTTATGCACCTGTACTACCAGTTGTAACCATACTAAAACATGACCTGAATTCAACCATGCATAGAAAAATGAGTGATTGTGACAGCAGTATCTAAAAGGTAATGAGTATTCACTCACTGTTACCAAAGAATTAACACAATATTTACCCTAGCAGTACGAATGCAACACAGTGAGTACAAAAGATAAATTCAGATACAAGTGGCTGAGGAAGAGCTGTGTCCCAAACTGTTTGTACCCCTATGACAGTGATGGCAAACCTTTTTGAGCCCAAGTGCCCATGTGCCCAAACCGCAACTTTCTTTTCCTCAAAGTGCCAACACGGCAATTAAACCTGAATACGCTTTGCTCGATGGAGCTGGGAGAAGTGGTGACCCCAAACACACATAGTGATTATTCTAATAAACTGTGATCGCTCATATATGACCCACCATGAAGTTTTATACCCACAATGTCAAGGGACTGAACGTTCCTGTGAAACGACACTTGTTGGGTCAGGAGCTTCGAGCAACCAGCCCAGATGTGGTGTGCTTACAGGAAACCCACTATAGAACAAAGGATTACACCCCTATGCTGACTAACGACTACCCCACTCAGTTTCACGCCACCTCCCCATCCAAATCCAAGGGCGCATCTATACTCATCAGTAAGAAGGTTACATTCCACATCCTCACGCAAAAGTTAGACACAAATGGGAAATACGCTGTAGTTGTGGGGATTATAAACGACATCACATACACCATTGCAAACATTTATGCCCCCAGCTCAAATCAAAGGAATTTCCTTCACAAGATTTTACAGACACTGACAAAACTGCAACAAGGGATAACAATAATATGTGGGGACCTAAACCATGTCCTAGACCCAACATTAGACACCACACTTTTGCGTCTCCGGGACAGGTTCAGGCCCCTCAAACGCCAAAGCAGAGCGTTACAGACACTATTTTCCACGTACCACTATTATGATGCCTGGAGAATCTCCTGCGGACGGAAAGGTCTTACACGTTTTACTCGCCCATTCACAATTCCTATTCTAGGCTAGATACTAGATCCTTTTGAAGGGATCGAATCTAAACTAACTTGTTAGGTGCGATATCGACCACATCACATGGTCAGACCATGCCCCTGTCACCCTCGAAGTTAAAGACCTATGTGATTTCAAAAAACCGCAGCCCTTGGAGAATCAACGACTCACTCCTACAAAATCCGGCCTTCACAGGCCAAGTAGAAACGGCCTTCAAACATTACTTTGCAGAGAACTCCACTCCTGGTATGTCCCCAACCACGATATGGCAGGCGCACAAATTGGTTGCTCATACAACGAGCAGCCACATTGCGTAAAACCTCCCAAGCCCAATTGCAGAGGTGGCAGACAGAGCTGTACGCCTTAAATGTGCAAAACCAAATGTCACCTTTGGCCTCTCCAAGAGACCGCATACTAGCCCTAAACAGAAACATGCATCAGCAGGCCTTACAATCAACAGGGTTTCAGCTTAAACGCCTGAAAGCTACCTACTACGCACAAGGTAATAAAGCAAGCAAAATGCTCGCAAACAGATTGAAATCACGCCAAGCATCCCAGAAAATTGCATACCTAATGACAAAAACCGGCACTAAGGCCTACACGCCACAGGATATTAGCAACGAGTTTGCGCGGTACTATGCCGACTTATATAATCTTAAACATGATGGGCAAGTACACCAACCCCAAAGTTCAGACATTAATAAATACGTGGAGGGCCTTCACCTGCCAGAATTGACCCCTACACAATAGACCGAACTTACCCTGCCTCTGGGCAAATCGCCTGGACCTGATGGTCTGGACAAGCTATAAAAAATTTAGCAGCACATTAGCTCCACACCTAGTACACACATTCCAAGACGCAATTGCCCACAAATCCCTATCCAAAGACGTGCTATTGGCGCACATTGTTACACTGCCCAAACAAGGCAAATCGCCCACACTCCCCCAGAATTTCAGACCTATATCACTATTGAACACGGACGCCAAAATCTTCGCAAAATTGCATGCTACCCGATTAAGCAACATCCTCCCCAACATTATTCACAACGACCAAGTGAGATTCGTGGCGGGCAGACAGGGATCGGAAAATACGAGAAAAGTACTGAACATAATGCATGGCTATAAGACGACACGGAAGGGTGGGTTACTGATATCATTAGACACGGAAAAGGCCTTAGACCGCCTACATTGGAGTTTTCTAGAGGCAATATTGCTCATATTTGTAATACCTGAAAGATTCCTGTCGGCGGTGAGGGCCCTCTATAGCCATCCTACTGCTCATGTGCTCAACGCAGGGTTCCTGTCTGACCCCTTTTTGATCACAAACGGGACGAGGCAGGGGTGCCCACTTTCCCTCTTGCTCTACGTCTTGGCGTTACAACCCCTGGTCATACCTCTGTACATGGAACCACTGTTGGCCAAAAGGATACAAAGCAAACCTGTCCGCAGATGATATCCTGCTCGCTCTTACGCAGCCACAGATTTCCCTCCCAAATCTCCTGGCAGTAGTCACAGACTATGGGACCCATTCCTACTATAAGCTCAATGTGGCCAAGACTCAAGCCCTAGGAATAGGGATCCCAGACCAAATACTAAACACACTACGGGCATCATTCTCCTTTGATTGGAGATCTGATTACATTACCTTCTTAGGACTTAACCTCACAAAAAAACCTGACCGACCTACTGAAATACAACCATGAGAAACTTTTAAGGGACATAACCGAAACACTAATGGGATGGGAATCTATATTCCTAAACTGGCTTGGCAGGATAGCTGCAGTAAAAATGTCCATCCTCCCTAAACTTCAATACCTGCTCAGAACGCTACAAATATCTATCCCCAAAACCTATTTAGAAAAACTTCAGGCCATATTAACCCAATTTATATGGGAAAACCGTAAGATCCGCGTCTCCTCGAAACTTCTGTATAAACCCCTAGACCATGGCGGACTTGGACTGCTAAAAATTAAAGAGTATTACAGGGCTGTACTGCTAGCTTCAGTTATAGCCTCCCATGCAGCGACCCTCCCCCTGCAATGGATTGAAATTGAGTCGCATTGGTCTTGCCCCAAGGGCATGCACCTTCTCTTCTGGATACCTAAACATAAACGCCCGAACATGCCAAAAATGTTGCGTACCACTGACCTGCTCCTCCATACATGGGACAGACTAAAACAAAACATGGGCGAGAAACATATGTAACTCCAGGCTGCCCCCATATCTTGCGTGCATGCTGTTAACCCATCCTTTGACTACAGGCCATGGCAGAAAGGAGGCTGCGCCTCCATAGGCCAACTGTTTGGAGACAATGGAATACTGCCATTCCCAGACCTCCAACATAAATTCAAACTACCGACGAGGGCGTTGCTCTCATACCTCCAACTAAAAGTGCTCCTCACACACAACCGCCCATTTTCACACTCGCCGACCATGGCCTTTTTTGAAAAAGCATTCCTAGCCCCTATCACGCCAAACAAATTACTAGCCTCTATATACCGAGTACTGACAATCCCGGCAGCACGCAGCTACGAAAAATTTATGCGCAACTGGCACAGCGACTTAAACCAAACATTTGACATTACAGGCTGGAAAAAAGCAATGTTAGCTCACAAGGGAAAGACAAGTTGTGCGTCACACCTAGAACTGATGAGAAAAATCCAGTATTGCTGGTATATGGTACCGGACAGACGAGCGCGAATCTACCCGAACACTACCAGCTCCTGCTGGAGGTGTTTACAGGAAAAAGGGGAAGATGTACCACATTTGGTGGACTTGTCCCAAGATCGAGGGATATTGGCGTATGGTGGGAGACGTATTATCAGATGCATTGGGGACAGGCATCACACTCACACCTGATTTATGCCTCCTATTCATGCCACTGGAAAACATTTCAAAACTGGCCTCTACCCTACTTTTCCACGTCCTCATTGCTGCAAATTTGCTGATAGCCAGAGCATGGAAATCTTCAGAAATACCGGGTTGTACTGCCCTTACAGCGCAGATAACCCTGAACCTGGAGTATGAGTCAATGGCCCATAAGCATATTAACCCCAAAAAACATATACAGGGAGCGGGAATCATGTGGGACACCTACATTAAAACTCAAACACACACGGAACATACCCACACCCCATGCGCACATGACCAAAGGGGAGAGGCGGGGGAAGACGTAACAACACGGGAAGCTACTTGTTACATGACAAATTAAACATGACGCAAAACCTCTGGTACGGAGGTTCACCACCGGGGACAACGAGGAAGGCGGGATGGAAGGCGGGATGGGGTGATAGATGAGTGGCGGGGACGGAAATCTGGGCTGGACTCGGGGGTCTCAGCCCAAGGTTCACAATAGGCAACTCAGCACACTCAGCAATGGCAATCAACAAAGACACTGGGCACTCTGGGACTTCCGAACACGGAGGCTTCACCCTAAATGATGGGACCACCCTGATGACAGGGTACACAGACACAGGTATACATACACACTGACTCACAAATACAGACACACATAGGTGCACATACACAAACAGGTACACATACACACAGATACACATAAACACTTACACACTGAAAAACAGGTACACATACACAGACACACAAGTACACAGACACAGGTATACATACACGCTGACACAAATACACAGAGGTACACATACACACTGACAGACAAGTGCACATATACACTGACAAACAGGTACACATACACAGACAGACAGGTACACAGACACATGAATACATACACGCTGACACAAATATAAATGCACAGACACACTGTTACACATACACAGAGAAGTGGTTGAGAAGGACAATAAATACCTCTAGGACAAATTCCCTTAGGTGTGGTGTGGAGTTCTCCAACTCGAGGAGGCTTTGCAGCCATAAGTTACAAAGACAACCCCTATTGTCCAGAACAGCCAGATGTAGGGCCATGACTTGCATTTATTCCTTTTGATATGTCAGGGTATTCATCTGAGCTACCAACAGGTTGTCACTTGTCACTGTCCCCCTCCAGCTGGCCAACAGGATCAGTGAGGCCCTGTAAGTCCTCATTTAGAAGATGCAGATCCACCAGGATCGAGGCCTGTAGTGTGTAATTTGCCTTTTGCAGGTCCTCTATGGTCGACAAGGCAGGTGGTTGGACCGGGTCGTGGTCCGATATTGGAGAGCTGGGAGGCAGGGTCCGGCATGGAGGTGAGGAAACCTCTCAAGAATGGAGTAAGCAGACCCTTTTTGGGGCCTTGGCTCTTCAAGGAGCCAGTAGGTTTATGTGTCTTCTCCATGTCATTGGTGAAGCAGGGGAAATTATTGAACGTAGCACAAGGTTGTGCAGAAGCTCAAACCTATGCTGCCATCTTCATTGGCATTGCAGTCACACCCTGCAGATCACTTTAATGCTCTAGTCCTTTTTCTATGACCACCTGCTTGATTTCTGCACATCACATATCAAATTACAACCTTTAATCCGAAACACTGGAACACAACCTCCATTTGTGATGCGAGACATTGGTTTAATCAACATATGTTGCTCACATTTCCTCAGCAACAGTCACTATATGGCATTCCTGATAATACATACTTCTTATATTTACAGATATTCTTATGAAGGTTTCAGGAAGTAGTTGATCCAAACTGTTTTTTCCAGGTTATACCCTTATACAGACATGACCATCTGATACATGCCATGGTTACCACATTTGTTATAATTTTTTCAGTACGGATAGATGGCAGTAAGCAATTAGAAACAAATAGAAAGCAGCAGTCTACTTCTGGGACACGTTGTATAATATTCTGTTGGGTAATGCATGAATGAGGAGATCTAACTAAATATTTCAGGCACTTTGTTGTTGATGCTCTTCCACTCGTCCATTTAAACCGTGATCACCCATTTAAGGTTTCTGACTTTTTTCAGTTTTGTGCTTAGCGACATTTAGTGGATAAGCCCCGGGACTTGCAAGTAAAGTTTTGTTCAATGTATAGAGGGCATTGGCTGTACATCCTCAATTTCCTGTCTCTATCAATAGCAAGGCTTTACCATGTATGGCAATGCCCATCTGTTAGTATTCTTTCTCCCCTCTTCATTTCCTCTAAGCTACACATATGTCTTAGTACACTACAGGATGACTCGATAAGGGGCATGTACAGCACTGTGGAATTTGTTGGCTCTATATTAGTAATAATAAAAATAATAATCATGTTTTGTGCGCATTCCATATATTGACCTGTGAAACATAATGCATTTGACAGTCTCTTTGAACCTACAACATGTGCGTGTCTCATTCATTCCGGCTCCCTAGCGCTGCGGAGAGGTTACAGAACAAACCAGAGATTGATAAATTAATATAAGTGCATGGTAATTAAGTGACTTTCTACTTGAAAGTTCTTATTCAGGCTAAACCCATAGTGTGTATTCACCGTGCTGTTACTCCTGACACTATTTTGCTTTAACATTTAACATTTCAGACCTTAGGTCGATCTGTAAAGAATTGAACCCCACGTTCCCTGACACTCTGGTTGTAAAATGTATACCATTTCTGAAGTTTCCTCTGTATTTTGTTGCTTGCCTGTGTCCTGAAACTCTGTCTGTATTTCAATCTTCAACCCTCCCCTAATTATTTTTAGGTATCCTATTTCTTTATGAATAAAACTTGGAAGTTAAAATAAAAATATATAATGCTGATATGTAAGAAAATTGACAAGACCTACTTAAAGTCCTTTTCAGGTAAGAGTTATATTATAGGTGGTTAACAAATAATATTCAGTATAAAACACAGTAAATGACAAACCTTTTTCATTTGCTCCACTGATGTAGTTGTAGAGGCGATCACTTTGATTTATTACGTCACCTGACAAGTCTACAATGGTTGAGGCCCAGTTTGTTGGCTCATACTCTCGTACCTCGAATTTCTGAAAACCAGACAGGGTTATACAGGTAATTATTACTATAGTAAGATCAGTGACCACCATCATAGACAATCCTAACTAATGTGATTCTTTCAGTCAGTATATCCTGCTCACTTTCTTCATTATATGAGAAGAGATATTATCAGCTTTCCACATTAGTAAGCAGCACATTAAAATTCATCAACCAACATAGATCATAGTTACTACAGTAAAGTATATTTACAATAACTATAAAGATACAATATTGCTGTTAACAACTCTTGTATTTGTATTTAACAATGTCCATATTTTGTGTAACCGGCTCTGATTGAGTCTGAATTTCATTTGCATATCAGACCAGACTAAAACAATTACTACTCAGTCCCATCCCATGTGGATGGGGTCAGTAAATTATCTGAAGGGGACCTGTCACTGTTCCCCCCTCATTCCCACACCAATGAGCAATAAGGGCTCTAAAGTAATACATGGTAAGACATATCTTTGTCTGTATTGGGGGCAACTAATATGCAATGGGGGCACATGTCAGTTGGCTGCTGGTGGAGCCTTTTAAAAAAATCTAGGGAGGTGGACATGCATGCCTCTGTAAACACCCTAAAAAAGCAGTGAGCGAGCATTATAATGTACTCCTGTCATTATTTAACCCCTTCAGCTCAGCTGGAGGGGGCTCTGAGGGTGGGGGGACCTAATGATCCTATAGTGTCAGGAAACAAGTTTGTTTTCCTGGCACTATAGTGCTCCTTTAATTAACTTGCTTAAATCACTAGCTTAAAGGGCTACAACCATTTTGAGAGGGAGGTAGAGAGGGAGATTGGGAAGAGCTCAATATGTCTATTGCTAGTGTGCAGTGTGAGCTGACGATGTGCATATTTTATGAACAGAATTTATATTATTCTGACCAGAGTTCCGGGTGGCCAAAGTCATGTGTGCCAAGTGTGTAACAAGCCCGTGGCACACAAGTGCAGATTTTTCTGTATGTGCAGTGTTTGAAGCAGAAGCATTGCACATACAGATTCCTACCACCATGACCACTTCAAATCACTGAGGTAGTTGGAGTAACCCTTTTAGAAAGAAGCAGGCTGTTCCTGCCTGTAGCATGGCAGGTGAGGGGATAAAAGAGGTATTACACTTCCCTATAGTAAGAAGAGTGTCATATTACCCCAATATGCATTTTTCTTTTCTATAAAGTGCTAGCCAGCTGCTACATAACTGTCAAGGGATTTTAATGATTTGCCCCCTGACTGCTATCTCTACCAGCAGTCAAATAGCACTTATTATTAAATTTGTTGAGTAATAGCTTCAAGGATAAATTTGATGAATTATTTTTTTCTAGTTTGAAGCAACATTGGAAGTGTTTTAAATTGTGTTTGCAAAAACAGATATGAGAAATGCTGAACTTGATGGACACGTGTCTCTTTTCTGCCTACTTAGCTATGTAACTATGAAACAATAGTTCCCTATCCATGGTACGTCTACCTGCTGGTGGCCTGTAAAAACATTTCTATAATGGCAGAAATTACTTCCACAGGGCCAGGGCCCAACTGGCCCACCGGGATACTGGGGAATTTCCTGGTGGGCCGCAGCATCTGGGGCTGGCAGGAAGCCCTGATGTGTAATTTAAATAATTTTCCCTTAAACTGTTAGTCCTAGGGAAATAAGGGAGAGAAGGGATGGGGCTGGAGGGAGGTGCTGGTGCAGCCCATTTAGGCTTCCAGGGGCTGGAGGGAGTTCAGAGTTTCCCTCCTGAATCTTCAGCAATTGGTGCCTCTATATTGAGTCCCTGGACTCAAGCCCCATCTCATGGATTCAAGTCCCGCCTCATAAATTCAAGTCACGTCTCCGTGGTCAAGCTCTGTCCCCACACACGCTGCTGGCCTGGAAGGAAGAGGTCAGAAAATTGAGACATCACCTCCTTGTCTCGCCCAGCCTTCTGTGACAGGTAGGCTTCAGCCCATGACAGTGAGTGTGTGTGTGTGTGTGTGTGTGTGTCTGCTAGTGAGTGAGCTTGTGAGCATGTGTGTGTGTGTGTGTCAGAGAGCTTGTCTGCAGTGAGCATGTGTATCAATGAGATTGTCTGTCTGTGAGCCAGTGTATCAATCAGCTGTATCAATGAGTCAGTCAGTCAGATTGTCTGTGTCTGCATGTGAGTATGCTTACTGTATAATTAAACTTTTTAACATAAACGACCCAATATTTTGAATTATAATATATAATATATATACATACACACTTTTCAATCAATACCAGCATTCTGGGTCGTCCAATACAAAAGAAAAAAGAGACCAACACTATAGGGCCATTCATCAGGACAATAAGAAGATAGTAAATACTTTATATATATATATGTATGTATTTTTTTTCCAGGACTGCTTTGTATCCCCTGTCCAGCCAGGGCTGATCCTGGGCTGTTGCACACTGTCCCCATTATTGGCATGCCTTGAGTTTAATTGTCATCTGAGCGCTGTCACTCTTGGCTTGCTGCTTGTGCTTTATAGCACTTGCCTCCTTATTGGTGTGTAGAGCAGTTAAAGGCAGAGACTATGGGCATTGCATAGGAGGCTGGGATAGAGGAGGTCGCGCCCAAGTGCAACGTGATACACACTGAATTACCCTAGCTTTGAATGTTGAGGGATCACAGAAAGAGATCTCCTTTTGTTGCATGGAGAGAAATATTATTTGAGTGAAGTTTCCTGCGCCCGCATATAACTCCCCCTCCCCACAGCCACCTTCCCATTCACTGCCCCCTAAACACACTGTCACCCACCCACACAATGCCGTTCACTCTGCCACCCTCCCACGCAATGCTGTTCACTCTGCCACCCTCCTACGCAATGCCCCACACTGTTACTCTCCCCACACTGGCCCCTGCACTATCACCTTCCAACACACTGGTCCACACATTGTCACCTTCTGTACACACTGTCATCCTCCCCACACATGCTGTCACCCCCACACAATGCCCTACACACTGTCACCCTCCGACACACTGCCCCTACACAGAAGGAAACCACATTGCTTTAGTAATAAACACATGATTTTTCCTTTACTTTTTCTAGAACAATGGTTTTCCAGTGTCTCAAGCAGAGCTGAAATAGTTTGAATCCAGTCATAAATAGCAGAATTTAATAATTGTCAGAATTGGGATTCCCATCTGCTAATTAAAGCTAGAAAGTAAATTTGGCTAGAAACAGGCATATCAGTCTAGTAAGGTTTCAAGCAAAATGACATATACTATCCTGATAAAGGTAAAAACAAAAATACTCCTATAATACCCACAGGTTAAACCAAACAGAAAACCCATGTGTTAAAATGATGAGAACCCACTTACTTCATGTTTCTCCACCACTCGATATCTGGGGCACTTATGCCCTTTACAGAAAGCCGGAGTCTTGTACCCATCAGAACCATCTATAGCTGTCACCTCGCTGCCCCACACACAGAGGAAGGTCAGCACCAGGATTCGTTCTGTGCACATAACCTCTGTGGGATACCCAGAGCTTAGTGCCAGGAATGGGCATGTATTGTTCTTTTATACTGTATGAGGAGTGTTAGGTAAAGTACCCAGTGCATTGCTTGGCACAGTCTCTCAACTATGAAACACATAACAGAAATGTCTTATGGCATAACAAATCATTACATAACAGAATATTTCTTTCTTATGGCATAATGGAATCTCTTAATAAGTATCTGTTTTTCCAGCTGCAGAATAATTGCAGGGTAGTATGTGCTCTCTGATTAGTTAAATAAACATTGGGTACAATATGAACCTAGACAATCTGTGCTATATATTGTGATAACCAAATGGCTCACAAATACACATATCAATAATCTGATCTGACATTTTAATGTAGTGTGTGCATGGAATATTAATTAACCTGATCACTATAAAGAAATATTTAGTTTTGAACATTTATTTGAAACATGTATTGAAAAAAAAAAAAAAGGATGGAAGCGCTCCAGAATGCTGTGCAACAAGTGCTACCATGTTTATTGAAGAACAAAGATGTGAAGAAAATAAACTGAGTTCTGTATTTTCTTCTATGTTTGGGCTTTTCTGCAGTATTTTGTTCATTTTGGATCTATTAGTTTGGTAGTTTAAAACTACCGAACACCGACCACCTTCCTGGCTCATTAACTTCAAGAGAACCATCTATTAAACACTCTCTGGCGGCCGCTGTTCGTATAGCCGAATGCCACGTGGAACAGAAAACCGCGGCCATCGTGTTTGCACGAAAGGAGGCAGCGGGACTTGGTCATCGAGTGTCTGGAACTAAGATCGGACACTCGACCTCCCGAGCCACCGCTGAAACTACTGAACGCCTGCTTCCTTTAGTTCCAGAACAGCCAGGAGAGCGCCATTCAGTAGTTTGGTTCATATGAACAAGGGGAGCAATCGCTCCTATGAGCCAGGAGGATCCATTCGGGACTTTTATTCATTTTATGTCATTTACTGAATTGACGGACCGCACACGCTGAATTTGTGGAACTGTTTTGGGCAGGAGCCTCGTGTGTGGTCGGTAACTTATGACTTCCATACTTTTTGAGAACCCCTGACCCGATCTGAAATTTGGATATGTTGGTCCCCCAGATCGGGGCTATCAGGGGCTATGTAATTTGTTATTTAAAAGTACAGCTTGTTACTAATTTTGTTTTTAATATTATAAGTATATACTGTTGGTGTTAGGGACTTAAGTGTTGGCACCCCATTAAAGGTTAATGTAGTGTTCATCCTTAGATTCAGTTATTACACCCTTTATGATAAAATTGTTACAATCTAAGATAAATAATATCCATTTCAAATAATGGGATAAATTGCCATAAGCAATGGGTGCAGTACAATAGCATTTCCATAAAGGAGATATTTTGAACTAGTGACATGAATTATGCCTGACTTCCATGATGTGATTATGATTACTTTCTCTAATTCAATTATCCTCTCCCATAGTTTCCTATCATGAAATATTAAAATATATATATATATATATATATACATACGGATTCAGGGACGCCATCAGAAATTGTGGCCCCTAACACAGCTCAAGGTCTGGGCCCCTGGGTGCCCGCCTCCAAATCCCGCCCACAGGAATACACAGACACACACACAGAGAGATACCCAGAAAGATACACACATACTAACAGACACAAATACTGAAACAGACATACACACATATAGACACATACACAAATACACACACATACTGACATACACACACACATATATGCAGACATACATAACCCGATGTCACTTCCTCCCAGCAGCATTTGCGGTGCAGCCGCAATTTTCTTTTTAAAAGGGGCCTGGTTGCGCAATTACCCGGCCGCAGCGCTCACCGGGCCCCTGACGATATAGGGCCCATCAGGTGGCCCTAAATGCTTGGGCCACCTGATGGGCCCCGGTGCAGATGCACCAGCGGCAGTTTCGCCGCTCCACAAGGGGGCCCAGGTGGTCGGGCCCCCCAGGGCCGCCGGGCCCGTGACAACCATTATGGCACCCTGAAGCTGTATTTATCTAGCTTCCTGCCATAGATCCGTGGGATCAAATTAGTCACTACACATACATTGTATGTGCTGGGAATGCAGTGTGTCTGAGTGTGTGCTGGGGATGCAATATGTATGTGTGTGTACTGGGGATGCAGTGTGTCTGTCTGTATATATGTGTGTATGTATGTGTGTCTTGTCTTTGTATGTATGTGTTGTGTGTGTGTGTATGTGTCTTTGTATGTATGTGTGTCTTGTGTCTTTCAGTATGTGTGTGCAGGGGAGGGCTGGCAGCCTTAGGCCTGGGGGGCAAAACCAGTCAAGTGGCCCATTGCACCACCAAATCAGTTCACCATCCATGCCCACCTGGTTTTATAACGGATATTGATGTTATGCTAATCAGTAGCTCTTTGCCATACCCGCTCCTTCACGGCTCTGACTTTCAATGTTGTCAGAGCGCAGGCTGAGAATCTCTGAGCCTGTGCTCTGACTCACTAACTGAACACCAGAACCATGAGGGAGAGGATATAATCTGACTGCACCTACTGCTGGTGCGCACCAGTGGACCACCAGCGAATCATTTAAATTGAATATGCTGGGGTCCCCAACTTGTGAGCTGTGTTGGCCGCCGGGCGCCTCTCTTGTCATGGCACCCTGCGTGACCGCACAGCTTGCACACCCCAACGGCTGGCCCTGCTGACACATACTGATGTTACTACTTAGAAATCCCTCAATATTAATACAGACAGCAGAGTAAACACCAATAAACTGTGCAAACAGAGCTGATCCCCCCAAAGATTTGCTGTAAGATTAAATCATGCCTCCTCCTCTCCCTCTCCCTCTCCCATGCGCTGCGCTGTAGGCTGGGAGGAAATGAAGAGTAATCATATTCTCCCAGCACAGCGCCACCTGTGGATGCATGGGGAACAGCTGTTTAATGTAATGCTTGCAGGACGGCCACCTGCCGCAGAACCTCTTAGTTCCCATCGCTGCAAAGGGCTCCAGGCACTGCTTGCTGTGAGTGTGAGCCACTGTAAATTAGGGGCAGAGGGCACTTGCACTGCAGTAAAGACAGGTCTGGGCAGGAGGAGAGTGCAGTGCAATCCCCTCCTGTGGGTCACCAGTAGACTGGTGCACCTGCCCAGGATCAGAGCCGGTGCAAGGATTTTTGCTGCCCTAGGCAAAGGGAAAATTAGCTGCCCCCCCATGTGACATCACAATGCCCCACCTATATAATCTGCTATATGAATTAATGCCAAAGCTGCACACAGTGTGTGTTTACATTAAAAAGCCTGCAGGGACCGGCTATAGACACCAGAACCACTTCATTAAGCTATAGTGTCCCTTTAATGTGAGGTAAATTATAGATTAGTGTCACTAATAATATACTAGATTGCCTACTTACAACCAGATGAGGATGATGATGGGCTGCAGTTTGGCTCCACTGGTCTGGTGTAGAACAGGATCTCTGAAGGCTGTTTATAACTGTGGTCACAAAATTCAAAGTTCTAGTAGAATGGGAAACATCTCCATTTTTTTGGGGCCCCTTAAACAGCTCAAGGTCTGGGTCCCAGGGCCTGACGGTGAGTATGCCCATAAGGCCCACCTAAAAGTCCACCTACATGTTCCACCCATGAGTTCAATCACAGGGAGTGGAGTGTGTAGGGGATGTGTTATGTGTTATTGTAGAGGATCTAATGTGTGTGCTTATGGTAGGTAGTGTATAGGGATACCAGTTTGTGTAGGTGATGCCGTGTATTTGTAGTGGAGGCAGTGTGTATTTGTGTATAAGCGATGTATTGTGTGAATCTGTGTTTGTATGCATAAGGGATGCAAGGTGTGTGTCTGTAGTGTGTGCATTGAGTGAGTGTATGAAATGCATTGTGTTTCTGTGTATATGTAAGAGAAGCAGTGTGTGTGGTTGCATGTGTGTGTAAGGGTTTGCATTGTGTGTTTCTGTGTATGTGTGCAAAGGATGCATTGCCTTTGTGTGTAATGGATGCATTGTGTGTTTCTCTGTGTGTAAGGGAAGCATGTTGTGTTTCTGTGTGTGTAGGGATGCATTGTGTGTTTGTGTATGTATAGGGATGCATTGTGTGTGTGTGTGTGTGTGTGCGCGTAGTGTGAAAGAGCTCCCTGTCCTGCCCCCTGTCCTATAGAGCTCTCCCCTGCCCCTTAGTGGTCTCTCTCCCCCCTTCCCTAGCAGTCACTTCTCACACCCACCCACCCTCCCTGTGCTCTTCTCATCCCCCCCCTCCAAACCTCTGGTATTCTTTTCAGCCCCTTCCTCCTGTGTTCTTCTCACCCCATGTGTTCTCCTCCACCTCCCCCCCCATGTGTTCTACTCACTCCCTCCACCCTTCCTATGTTCTTCTCACTCCCCCACCCTCCTGTGTTTCTTCTCCACCTCCCCTCCTGTGTTCCTCATCTCCCCCTCGTTCTCCTCATCTCCCCTTCTCTCCCCCTCCTCCTGTGTCCTTCTTGCTCTTCTCCCTCCTCTCTGTGTTCTTCACCTCCCCCTATTCTTCTTTCCTTCGTTCTTCTTAATTCCCCAATCCCCCTGTTCAATTCCCCCAATCCTCTGTTCTTCTTAATCTCACCCCTGATTTCTTCATCCCCTTCTTCTTAATTCCCCTCCCTTCTTCTTAATTCCCCCCCCTCCCTTCTTCTTAATCTCCCCCACCTGTTCTTCTTAATCCCCCACCCCAGTTCTTCTTAATCCCACCCCCTGATACCAGTTTGTGTAGGTGATGCCGTGTATTTGTAGTGGAGGCAGTGTGTATTTGTGTATAAGCGATGTATTGTGTGAATCTGTGTTTGTATGCATAAGGGATGCAAGGTGTGTGTCTGTAGTGTGTGCATTGAGTGAGTGTATGAAATGCATTGTGTTTCTGTGTATATGTAAGAGAAGCAGTGTGTGTGGTTGCATGTGTGTGTAAGGGTTTGCATTGTGTGTTTCTGTGTATGTGTGCAAAGGATGCATTGCCTTTGTGTGTAATGGATGCATTGTGTGTTTCTCTGTGTGTAAGGGAAGCATGTTGTGTTTCTGTGTGTGTAGGGATGCATTGTGTGTTTGTGTATGTATAGGGATGCATTGTGTGTGTGTGTGTGTGTGTGCGCGTAGTGTGAAAGAGCTCCCTGTCCTGCCCCCTGTCCTATAGAGCTCTCCCCTGCCCCTTAGTGGTCTCTCTCCCCCCTTCCCTAGCAGTCACTTCTCACACCCACCCACCCTCCCTGTGCTCTTCTCATCCCCCCCCTCCAAACCTCTGGTATTCTTTTCAGCCCCCTTCCTCCTGTGTTCTTCTCACCCCATGTGTTCTTCTCACTCCACCCCATGTGTTCTACTCACTCCCTCCACCCTCCCTGTGTTCTTCTCACCTCCCCCCCTCCCTGTGTTCTCCTCATCTCCCCCCTCCCTGTGTTCTCCTCATCTCCCCTTCTCTCCCCTCCTCCCTGTGTCCTTCTTACTCTTCCCCCTCCTCTCTGTGTTCTTCTTACTCCCCCTGTTCTTCTTAACCCCGTTCTTCTTAATCCCCCGTTCTTCTTAATTCCCCCAATCCCCCTGTTCTTCTTAATCTCCCCACCCCGTTCTTCTTAATAATCCCTGCACCTCTCCCCCTTCTTCTAATCCCTCCCCCCTTCTTCTTAATCCCTCCCCCCTTCTTCTTAATCCCCCCACCCCTCCCCTTCTTCTTAATTCCCCCCCTCCTTCTTAATCCCCCCTTCTTCTTAATTCCCCTCCCTCCCCCTTCTTCTTAATTCCCCCTTCCCCTTCTTAATTCCCCTCCCCTTCTTCTTAATCCCCCCTTCTTCTTAATTCCCCCTCCTCCTTCTTCTTCTTAATCCCCCACCCCCTGTTCTTCTTAATCCCCCACCTCTCCCCCTTCTGCTTAATCCCTCCCCCTTCTTAATCCCCCACCCCTTCTTAGATTCCCCTCCCTCTTCTTCTTAATTATCCCCCCTTCTTAATTCCCCCTCCCCCTTCTTCTTAATTCCCCCCTCCTTCTTCGTCTTAATCATCCGTCTTAATCTCCCCACCAGCCTGTTCTTCTTAATCCCCCACCTCCCCCTTCTGGCAATCCCTCCCCTTCTTCTTAATCCCACCTCCCCCCCTCCTTAATTACCCCTTCTTCTTCTAATTCCCCCTCCTTCTTAATTCCCCTTCTTAATTTCCCCCTCCCAGCTAATTCCCCCCCTCCTTCTTAATTTTCCCCCCTCCCCCTCCTTCTTTACTTCTTCTTAATTCCCCCCTCCTCCTTCTTCTTAATTCCCCCTTCTTCTTAAGTTCCCCCCCCTCCTCCCCTTCTTAATTTCCCCCCTTTTCTTAATCCCCCCTCACACCTCCCCTGTAGCGTGGCCGAGCTGCTCTGCTCTGCTTTCTGTCAGTCCGGCCGGTGACAGGAAACAGAAACTCCTGTTCTGCGCGGAGTTTCAGAGAAAAGGCAGTGTTTACATTGCTTCCTAGTGACACCTCTAGTGACAGTCACTCAGACTGTCATTAGAGGTGCTTTCTGTGTCAGTGCTGCACAGTGCATTCAGGGCCTCCACACTCTGGAGCCGCTGAAGGTTCCCTATAGAGATACATTGAGTTTCCTATAGAGATACATTGATTCAATGTATGAGGAGATGCTGATTGGTGTAGCATTTTGCAGCCAATCCTATGGCAAGCTTGATGATCTCAGCCATAGAGGCAGGGCCTGTCAAGCGGAGACCAGCATGGCGTGGGGAAAAAAAAGGTGAGTAAAAAACTATTTTTAAAACAGACACACACATACACCATGACAGACACACACATACACCATGACAG
>OW240913.1:306261904-306351888 GCA_933207985.1 Pelobates cultripes | reverse complement strand
CAAGGATTTTTGCTACCCTAGGCAAAGGAAAAATTATCTGCCCCCCCATGTGACATCACAATGCCCCACCTATATAATCTGCCATATGAACTAATGCCAAAGCTGCACACAGTGTGTGTTTACATTAAAAAGCCTGAAGGGACCGGCTATAGACACCAGAACTACTTCATTAAGCTATAGTGTCCCTTTAATGTGAGGTAAATGATAGATTAGTGTCACTAATAATATACTAGATTGCCTACTTACAACCAGATGAGGATGATGATGGGCTGCGGTTTGGCTCCACTGGTCTGGTGTAGAAGAGGATCTCTGAAGACTGTTTGTAACTGTGGTCACAAAATTCAAAGTTTTAGTAGAATGGGAAGCAGCTCCATTTTTTTGGGGCCCCTTAAACAGCTCAAGGTCTGGGTCCCAGGGCCTGACGGTGAGTATGCCCATAAGGCCCACCTAAAAGTCCACCTACATGTTCCACCCATGAGTTCGCTCACAGGGAGTGGAGTGTGTAGGGGATGTGTTATGTGTTATTGTAGAGGATCTAATGTGTGTGCTTATGGTATGTAGTGTATAGGGATACCAGTTTGTGTAGGTGATGCAGTGTATTTGTAGTGGAGGCAGTGTGTGTTTGTGTATAAGCGATGTATTGTGTGAATCTGTGTTTGTATGCATAAGGGATGCAAGGTGTGTGTCTGTAGTGTGTGCATTGAGTGTGTGTATGAAATGCATTGTGTTTCTGTGTATATGTAAGAGAAGCAGTGTGTGTGTTTGCATGTGTGTGTAAGGGTTTGCATTGTGTGTTTCTGTGTATGTGTGCAAAGGATGCATTGTCTTTGTGTGTAATGGATGCATTGTTTGTTTCTCTGTGTGTAAGGGAAGCATGTTGTGTTTCTGTGTGTGTAGGGATGCATTGTGTGTTTGTGTATGTATAGGGATGCATTGTGTGTGTGTGCGCGTAGTGTGAAAGAGCTCCCTTTCCTGCCCCCTGTCCTATAGAGCTCTCCCCTGCCCCTGAGTGGTCTCTCCCCCCCCCCTTCCCTAGCAGTCACTTCTCACATCCACCCACCCTCCCTGTGCTCTTCTCATCCCCCCCCCCAAACCTCTGGTATTCTTTTCAGCCCCCTCCCTCCCTCCCTGTGTTCTTCTCACTCCCCCCCCATGTGTTCTACTCACTCCCTCCACCCTCCCTGTGTTCTTCTCACTCCCCCATCCTCCCTGTGTTCTTCTCACCTCCCCCTCCCTGTGTTCTCCTCATCTCCCCTTCTCTCCCCTCCTCCCTGTGTCCTTCTTACTCTTCCCCCTCCTCTCTGTGTTCTTCTTACTCCCCCTGTTCTTCTTAACCCCCCGTTCTTCTTAATCTCCCCACCCCCTGTTCTTCTTAATCCCTGCACCTCTCCCCCTTCTTCTAATCCCTTGCCCTTCTTCTTAATCCCTCCCCCTTCTTCTTAATCCCCCCACCCCTCCCCTCCTTAATTCCCCCTTCTTCTTAATTCCCCTCCCTCCCCCTTTTTCTTAATTCCTCCCTCCCCCTTCTTCTTAATTCCCCTCCCTCCCCCTTCTTCTTAATTCCCCCTTCCCTTCAGCTGTAGTTCCCTCCCCTTCATTTGCCCAATCCCCCTCCCCTTCTTCTTAATTCCCCCTTCTTCTTAATCTCCCCACCCCCCTGTTCTTCTTAATCCCCCACCCCCTGTTCTTCTTAATCCCCCCACCTCTCCCCCTTCTGCTTAATCCCTCCCCCTTCTTCTTAATCCCCACCCCTCCCCCTCCTTCTTAATTACCCCCTTCTTCTTCCTAATTCCCCCCTCCCCCTTCTTCTTAATTTCCCCTCCTTCTTCATTTCCCCTCCCATTCTTCTGGAATTCCCCTCCTTCTCTTAATTCCCCATCCCCTTCTTGTTGTTTCCCCCCTCCCCAGCTATTCTTAATTTCCCCATTCTTCTTAATTCCCCCCCTTCTTCTTAATCCCCCCCTCACCTTCCCTCCCCTTCCCTCCCCTGTAGCGTGGCCGAGCTGCTCTGCTGTGCGCGGTGCCGGACGGACTGACATTTAAAGGGCCGGCCCTGCAGCGGCCGGTCCTAACCGAATTTAGGGCGGCCTGGGGGGGCAATTGCCTCCCTGCCCCCCGGCCCAGCCCACCCCCCCTGTGTGTGTGTGTGTGTCTTTGTATGTGTGTGTCTTTATGTATGTGTCTGTGTGTGTGTGTGTCTGCATGTATGTGTGCCTGTCTGTTTGTATGTATGTGTGTCTTGTGTGTGTTTCTGTATGTGTGTATGTGTGCCTGTCTGTTTGTATGTATGTGTCTTTGTATGTATGTGTGTCTTGTATGTGTGTGTGTCTGTATGTATTTATGTATGTGTGCCTGTCTGTTTGTATGTATGTGTGTCTTGTGTGTGTGTGTGTGTGTGTGTCTGTATGTGTGTATGTGTGTCTTGTGTGTGTGTGTGTGTGTGTGTGTGTGTCTGTATGTATGTATGTGTGCCTATCTGTTATAGTGGGCTATAGTAGGTAATAGTAAGTGGGCTACCTAGCTCAGCCTTCCTACTGGGCATTGCTATAAGGAAGGTTAAAAAATAGAAAAAAGGGGGAAAAAAGGTGAGGAGGGGAATTGAGGAGGGAGAGGAGGGGAGCTGACACATAGATGAGAAATCATATTATGAGCAAACAGAGAAGTCGTCTGAATAATCACCGAAAGAGGAGACCTTCGTTTGTTCCTTACGAAAATCGAACCAAATATCAAATATTTAGACTCGCAGCATCAACCACAAGGATCTTATTAATCACTAGTAAAGGTAATTTCAATTTACTTTATTGTTTTCTCATTAAACTCTATAACGTTAAAAACATTATAAACATGCATAAAGTAGAAATAAAAAGATAAATGTACATACAATAATTTTTTTAAAAACACCCTCCTTTCTAAAAAATATTCCGCACTTGCGTGAAAACTGGTGGGCGGTAAGGAAATTTTTCCATCAAGAAAGATGCATTAGTGGGCGGTAGGTAGAAAAAGGTTGACTACCACTGATATTATTATTTATAAAATATTTTACCAGGAAAGATACATTGAGATTTCTCTAGTTTTCAAGTATGTCCTGGGTCCACAAATCATTGCATTGTTACATTAGGTACAACAAAATACAAAAACAATATAAATACACAATATATACAAAATTTAACATAGAACAGGCAGGAAATATATAATCAACCATGACACGTGCATTCTGTTTTGAGGTATGTAGAGAGGGATCTCTTAAATGACTTTAGGCTTAGGGAAGATTTTAAATTGTGCGGGAGGTCATTCCACAATTGCGGTGCTCTGTAGGAGAAGGAGGATCGGGCTGCTTTCTTTTTGTATTGAGGTAGACTAAGTAAAGTGCTTGTACTGGATCGGAGCTTATAGAAAGTGGGAACAGCTGGGGAAAGCATTTTGTTCAGGTAGGGTGGGAGTTTCCCAGAAAAGCTCTTAAAAACAAGGCTGGAAAGATGAATGGTGCGTCTGGATTCCAGCGATAGCCAGTTTAGTTCTTTTAGCATGTCACAATGATGGGTCCTGTAATTACATTGTAGCAAAAATCGGCAGAACGAGTTATACAATGTGTTGTGTTTATTAATGTGGGATTGCGATGCAGATGCATATACTACATCCCCATATAGCATAAGGCAACACACATTGAGAGATACAGTGTAAAATTGACATATATTATTATTAATATCACAATCCTATACAAACATACTTCATATCCTAACTTGTTTAATGACAAAATATGTATACGGATATATGCAGATCTCACGTTAACAATCGATTCATCCTCTCTGACAGGGCCAGCCCAAGAGTTTGTGCTGCCTGGGTCCAAGAATGAAAAGCTACCCCCCCTACAAAAACATGCCCACATCCACTATCCTATGCAGTATGTGTATTAAAAACAGTGTCTGTGTTTGTGCAGTGGATGTACTGTGTGTCTGTGCGTGTGCTAGGGATGTAACGTGTGTATGTGCTGGGGATGCAGTGTGTCTGAGTGTGTGCTGCGGATGCAATGTGTATGTGTGTGTACTGGGGATGCAGTGTGTGTCTCTCTTTGTGTTAGGGATGCAGGGTGTCTGTGTGTGCTGGGGATGCAGTGTCCGTCTGTGTTTGCGCTGGGGTATTTAGTATGTATCTGTGTGTGTGCTGGGAGATTTAGTGTGTTTCTGAGTATGCACTGGGGTTCAGTGTGTGTCTGTGGGTGTGTGCTGGAGATACAGTGTGCCTGTATGTGTGCTGGGGGTGAAGTGTGTCTGTTTGTGCTGTGGATACAGTGTGTGTCTGTGCTGGGGGTGCAATTGTCTGTGCTGGAGGTGCAATGTGTGTCTTTGCTGGGGGTGCAGTGTGTGTCTGTGTGTGCTTCTGATTGACTTCCTCTGTGCAGCACACTGTGTGTACCGCAGCTAGTCATGACACTTACCTTTGCTATATCTGCGGTGGTGTGTCTTCTGGCTGGAGTCTAAACTCACTTCTAGACTCCTGTCTGCCGATTTCTCCATCAGGGGGCTCTAGGTTCTGCCGCCAGTGCATGGTCGCTGCAGCACCCAGATAATCAGGCACTGAGGGAGATTTTGCCACTCCCATCCAGGTGCCTGCCCAGAGCATTGCAACAATGTATGCAAGTGCAGTAAACCACTGAAGTTCCGGCATGCACATCAGGTATTCATAGTGTCTATAACTCTCACTCCCCAGCCATACCCAGGTCAGCCTCCCCCTCCGGAGTGCCCTTGATATTTCTTCCAGGTTTGGAGCTGCATCACAGCCTGCCCCAGCGGAGGCACTGACCAGAAACACAAGAGTTTTCCCAAACTTTTGTTAAATTTTGACAGGCGCGTCAAAAATGCTGCCCCTGTCAATATGCCGTCAGGAGCCATAGCCTCATTGGGTCCTATGAAAGGGCCAACCCTGCTCCTTGGCCGAGTATTTTATCCACTCCTTTCTTGTGAATTTGTGTATTTGATGCCTATTTTTCTTATACTTTACAGTGTTGCACTAGGTCTGTCTTGTATTTGTGTTTATTTATAGATCATCCAGATTTACATGTGATGTTAAAGGACCACTATAGGCACTGAGATCACTTCAGCTCAATGAAGTGGTCTGGGTGCCAGGTCCATCTAGGGTTAACCCTGCCTGCTGTAAACAAACTGCTATGTTTACATATGGGTTAATCCAGCCTCTAGTGGCTGTCTTATTGACAGCCGCTAGAGGCGCATCTGCGCTTCTCACTGTGATTTTCACAGTGAGAAGACACCAGCTTCCACAGGAAAGCATTGAGAATGATGACTGACTGAATGCGCTCGCAGCTCTTGCCGCACATGCGCATTCAGCCGAAGAGGGAGGAGAGTCCCCAGTGATGAGGGAGCACGGCGCTGGAGAAAAGTAAGTGTTTAACCCCTTCCTCCCCTTAGAGCCTGGCAGGAGTGGGACCCTGAGGGTGGGGGGGGGAGGACCTAAAGACCATATAGTGCCAGGAAAATGAGTTTGTTTTCCTGGCACTATAGTGGTCCTTTAAGCAACAACTTTTTATACATTACACTTTTTCTGTATATTTGTAACACTGTTTGCTGTTATTGTGTATATCTTTAAATACTTTTATTGCATTCTTTGAGTAATTACTTCTTACACAGATTACTGTCACATATTTATTGATAAAATAATGCACATTACACATTGATGATACACTGTTGCATTCATAAGAGGGATTATCACTGAGGTTTTCTTTGATACTCCTATTGATATCTTAGCTACATTGTTGTTTTGGGGCAAAGTTTAACTTTTTTTTATTTTATTGCTTCTATTGATTTTAGAATAAACATGTTGCACTAGTTGTCTCTTTACATCCCTTGGTTGTGATTCAAGAATATCCAATATGGAACAATTTCTTCTAAGCCTAATAAATGTCACTGCGGTAATAACTCTAAAAGTGTGTGGGGGGAGAGGGTCTGACAGCAATAAAATGTTGCCTGCTGTTTTTGCCCTAAATTATGATGTTAAGATGGATTGATTTAAATGATTTCCTTCCAGATGCAATTATAAGAAATGTATCTCCATTGCATTGGTTACCTTTGTGAGCATCAATTTCCACTTACTATAATCCAAACTATTTTCAAACTCTAGACAAGATTGCTTGTCCCATTCCCAAATTATCAGTTCATCGATGAATCTTCCTAACGACTGTGACAGACCCATCTGTATGAACTAGAATTGCTGTGTTCGTCTGTTTTGCCGTTTGTATGAATTTCCCCATTCGTATGCCTTGTTTAAGGGAATGTATTTTTTTGTCGAACGGAACTACCGAACGGATGGCCACCCAGAAGAGAAGTGTGCTGCTGGTTAACCTATTGATCCCAATTAGAACGTTGCGGTTAACCACAGACACTTCTCAATTAAAACCGAATACAGGGTGGTCGTCGTTCGTATGTCGACCACGAGGCGGCGGCCATTTTAACTATGCGAAAGCCCAGCGGTGTTCGACGGTTATTCCATGGAACTAAAAACGGACACTTTTTCAACCGAACACCGCTGAAGCCGTCGACCTCCCCTTCTCAATCGACAAAAGTATACGAATACCGGCCGTTCGAGAGATTTAAAGGCACGAATGGACTTACCCCAGATAGCCTTCCCATGGAGTCAATCGCATACCGAAGAACTGTAATAGACTTTGACTCCATGGCGATTGAACTATGCGTATGGGATCTGAGCGCTATTCGCCAATAATATGCACTCAGATCCAGGCTATCTGAGGATGTGTTATACGAATGCAATACATTCGACAGTTATAAAGTTATGTATTTTAATGTGTTTTGTAACTTTGATTTAAACTGTCGATTTGCCTCTGCTCTGGGAGATAATTGAATTACTTCTCAATTATCTCCCGAGCAGAGGGGAGGAAACTGTGTTGCATGCTGGGAATATTGTGGGGATGTATGTCTGAAATGTCCCCATGTCCTTCTATTATTCCAGTCTCCCATTTGGTCCCCTAGGGGAGTGTCCACCAAGTGGGAGACCTGCATAAATACGGGCAGGTAGCCCACAGTAAACTCAGTTCGTGTTTTACCCTCAAAGCGGAGCTTGGTCTCGTTATTGGGGGGATTTTATTACCGGCGACTAGAGACTGTTTATTGGGATTATTTGCCGCTTGGAAGATATTGGCGTTCGGCTAGTATTGCCGATTCGTTCATTTGGAGCTCGTGAAGGGAAGGAGCCGTACAGGTACCGTTCGGGAGGTTGGAGTGTTTCCCTGGCTGGCGGTTCGCATGGTTATACTGCATACGCTACCAGACCACATTATTGCGAACGGGGAGCATTCACTAAACGGCGGTTTGTGCATTTATTACTGGAGGTACCCTAACAATGACCTAATGTTTTTTTGATGGGGATTAGCATTGTAAAAGACGTAGCACAATTCCCACAGTATCATGTAGATGTTAGCGAAGGAAAAGGGCAAATGTAGTCACCATTGCAATGCCTCGTCTTTTCAGATAGTGGTCCCCATTAAACATAAACAAAGTATGTGTTCACAAAATTGTGAGACTTTCTATCATGATTTCTCTCAACTCTTTTGAGAAATCAGTGAATCTTTAATGGAAAATAAAGTTCATCACTATTCCTATTTGATGTGGAATGTAGGAGTATATTGCGGTAACATCCAATCCTAACCATCAATCATTTCTATCCCATTTGAAACATGCAACCGGCTATTTTGAAACATACCAATTGGCTAGACAATAAAATAGTAACGAAAGGTTATGTAATTATTAACCTCCTGGAGCAGGGGGGTAATAAGTGAGAAATAAGTGAGGCGGCGGGGGGAAGAGAACTGCCAGGTGAGAGTGAGAATAATAACTGTATCGCTGGTGGAGTGGCAAATATCAACCAATTAGGCTAGGTATTTCTAAAAATAAAACTTAACTTTTAATATAGCGATTAAGAGGTGAAATAAGTCACATCAAAGAAAAGGAAAAAAGAATTAAAACAGAAAAGTTCTCTCTTTTTTTTCTCACTTATACCAATTGGCTATTTTCAATCCCTTTAAATAGCTTTCAGAATTCTGTCAAAGGTTGCAACTGGGAATCTAGCCATTTGGATAAACCATCTTTCAAAGATCCTATTCAAGATATTATGGGACATCCCAGAGGGTCTACCATGGATTTGAGAATCTTTGGAAGATGGTAAAAAATGTGCTTGATTAATCCTCAAAATACATTTTGAGAGGACTCAGAGAGACTCTCCATATGAGACTAACTTGGCCAATGTGTCACTGAATAGTTTTGTTGGGTCACCAAGCAGACAGACATAGGATAGGAGGTCTGTGAGATTTCTTAAAGCTTCCATCTTATATTGATCTGCATTCATCAGCGCGACATTTACTACTAGTTTTATTTCTTGATAACCACATTTTTATTCTTCTGTAAATTCTTTAAAGCTTGTTTTTTGTTTGTTTTTTATATGTTAAATTGGTCTGGGTGGGGGGCAGTTTTGCTTTGTTTTTAGAGAAAGAGGCTGAGCGCTGGATCATATATGTATCTGAGGAGCCATTGACATCTCCTCAGAAAGACAGTTTAGATTGGACTTTTTGTAGATAAGTAAATTGGAAATTTATTCGAACAGTATCACATGGACACAATTTACAGGTGATTTTTCAAAGTTTTATTCAATGGCATAATTTACAGAAAAGTGATGGCTATCTTTTAAAAGTTGCACATCAGAAAATCATTTACCATATCAGAGTTCATTAAGCATTTTGGCATCAAAATACAATATTAAATCAGTCACATTTCTATATATCATTGAGCATGAATGCGACTTCATTATGACAGTCGTCCAGCTCATATAGACCATTGTAGATACTGCATGAACAGAAAGTACATTCAAATGGTTTCTTCAGTTGCGCCAACTCAATTGTTAAAACTCGTGCATGATTAAAGTAGTCTTCCACTTTTAAATGACCTTTAAAAGACCTGGAAATGAGTGATAGCCTTTTAGATTAAAAAAAAGAGACCAGAGTTGAAGAAAAATGACTATTGAAGGATACAATGTTTTTGTAAGTAGTATTAAATTGTACTAAGTACCATGTGAAGACTGTTACTTACCTAACATACCATCTCGTTGCAGGATAACTGTAAACGTATATACTGTCGTCTAATGGTTTAGGAGTTTCAAATTCTGGTGGGAGATAAAATAATGCAAGGGGCAGTGTATCTGTGTTTTCGCTTGTTGGAAGATATAGTGAATAAGGTAGTGTCATGTTCATTTTTGAACCTTTAAGATAAACATAAGAAATAGAAATTAAGATTGGTTTTCTCTTGTTTTTCTTTTACAATCTCTGTTTATGGAATAAATGATTACATATCTAGGAACAGAGTAAGAATACAAGGATCCAGCATTTTCCATCTAAACGTAAAAAGAAAAAAATATATATATAAAACAGAGCAAATTGTACATGTCATTATGCACCTGAACTAGCAGGTGTAATCATAATTAAACTTAACTTAAATAAAGTTATGTATAGAAAAATGAGTGGTAGTAGGTGACTGCAGTACGTATCTAAAAGTACATGAGTATTAGCCCACTGCTGCCAAAGAATTGCAATGTTTGCCTTAGACAGTGTTAATGCATTACAGTGAGTAGAAAAGATAAATTCTGATGCAAAGTGGTTGAGAAAGGGCTCTGTTCCAAACCTTTTGTACCTCTATGACTTTATTCCTCTATTAAATGTCTAGGTAGCCTTGCCTCCTCCTGGGCGACCCTGCCCACCTACAACCCATCAGAGACATAACAACACAGAGATGAACAATTACGGCACAAGACAAACAGCGCTCACCCCCCCACTCCTCCTCCCCAGACACAGACCGAACGGCACGCACCATACCCTCATGTGTCTTGATGGGACGTGACCATGACACACGACAGAGACACGCACAAGACAGCACACCAGAGACAACTCTCACACTACACACAACACAACAGCTACCGGGCCAAAAACCCCCAGCTTCCCCCCCATTTACCAGATAGCTCTGAACGCAGCAACACCCTGGCACACAACTCAACGCTGCCCACAAATCCCACCCTCCCCCACTCACAACATTAACAGTCAGGCTCCGAGCCCTATGCCCGAAGTCCCAATAAAAGACCCACCCCACTGGACCTCGACACCGCGACCCAGGGCATATCCCTACCAAATAAGATACCCACATGAATACCCTTCCAACTGATGAAACCCCACATACCAAGCAATGTGCGCAGTAAAACTTGCCAGGTATACATAATCCACCCCAAAATAAAAACCGAATCGTATTCCCCGGTAGAACTCATAACACTGTAAACCACCGCAAAAATACCCACACCCTACTACAAATGTTGAATGATTTGAAACACGCAACTGTTTCTAAAACTCTGTTCATTATATACACATGGTGCAACCTTCACTTGCCATGACGCTGTAATCAACCCACTGAGTTGTCAAACTCCACATTACTGGCATACCCCCGTGCATGCTCCTTAAGCCTAAATCATTACATGCTCTGTAAACTAACAGATACCATGTTATAATATGATACCCATGCACCCTATATCTACTGTAACCTTCTTCAAACTGTCTTGTTATGCGAATTTAAAACAAAATAAAAAACTTTTTGAATAAAAAATAAATAAATGTCTAGGTAGTATTTCTTGTACCAGCATTTACCACTTTGCATTTAAGTTTTTCTTTTGCACCTCACTTAAATTAAACTATTATAGATGACTTGTGATGACTTGTATTTCACCAGTACAAGTGATCTTAAAGAGAGGAATAAACATGCCTCAGATAATGTGTACCACAAACAGTAAATGTAAAAAAAGAAGAAAAAAATTAAAAGAGGGTGGAGAGGAAAAAACATAAGGTGGATGGGAAGAAAGTTTGACTTCGTAATGAACAACCATGAAACAAAACTGAATGGGATCAAAGGGGAATTTGCTTGTCTTCAATCCAGGCCCAAGTTGGCCATAAAATCAAGTCAAGGGAGTCAAGTATGGTAGCGTCATAGCCCCCATAGCCAGGGCTGTTGCAAGGATTTTTGGGTACACAGGCGAAGATGCATATTACCACTTCCCCTCTCCCACCCCTAAAAAAGCATCTTCACCTGTGTGCCTCTTAATCCTCCTTTTGTGTTTTGTATCCCCTCTTTTAAATTTCTTACCCCCTTTAGTGTATCTCATCCCCTATTTTTCCCCATTGTGTGTCTTAGAGATACCTTCCTTGGGTATCTCTTAAAACCTCCCTTGTGTGTCTCTTATCCCTTCTCTTTGTATGACTCTTACATTCTCCCACATTTTGTGTGTGTCCCCAGACCCTTTGTGTGTCTCCTTCTCTCCCAACCCCCTTGTGTCCTTTACTCTTCCCAATTCCTCTATGTGTATATTTTCCCCCTTCCCCAGCCCTTATGTGTCCCTCCCCCCCACAGGCCATCTGTGTCTTCTTCACCCCAAGCCACTCTGTGTATTCCTCCCCCAAGTCTCTTCTGTGTGTTTCCCCCCCCCCCCATGTCCCTTTGTATGTCTTTCTACCCACTCACACCCTTCTGGGTGCTTCTTTCTCCCCCACCAGCCCCTTTGTGTGACTCTTTCACACCTTGCCCCGTTTCTTTAAGATCTCTTCCACTCCATCCTTGTTCCTTAGTGGTATCTCCACCCTGTCCCTTAGTGGTCTCCTCTCCCCTCCCCTCCCCTCCAGTCCCTTATTAGTCTCCCCTCTGTCCCTTAGTAGTCTCCTCTCTTTCCGCCTGTCCCTTAGTGGTCTTCTCTCCATGTCCCTTAGTGGTCCCCACATACACGCAGGCAGACAGCCACACACACACACACACACACACACACACACACACACAGAGACAGGCATATGGGACAAAATGAGGGTCTGGGGGGGGATGAGACATATTGAAGGGCTTTGGGGGGGAGGGAATGAGACACATGAGGGGCATGGGAGGATGAGATACACAGAGGACCTGAGGGGGAATGAGATACATTGGGGGAATGGGACATATGGGTGAGTTGGGGGGGATGAGACGCATCGAGGGGCTGGAGGTAATGAGAAACATGGGGTGTATTCATGACATTTTTTTCACCGATGTACTGTGGTTTGTAGTTACGCCACTGATTGTGTTATAAGGAGTTGTAACGGATCGCCACAGGAGTGTTTAGAATGATTGAGTTTGGGGTAGATCTATGTTAAATTTAGTATTGGGTATTTAGTTTTACCCTAGAATCAAATTAAAGGATTTTTTGTTTGTTTAGGTTTGGGGAGAAGGGGTAAATTTAGGGTTAGTAAATAGGGATGGTCACGGCATGAATTTTAAATAGTTATTTGCAAAGTACTCACTCTCCTAAGTCTGCTTGTCACAGGAGTCGTACCTCAACACGCAGTAAAGTGGAAACCCACAAAAGGTGGATCTAAAAGACATATTACTGAGCCTTAGAATTGCCGGTCTTAACGTATTAATACAGTAAGAAACATGTCAAGATAAACCAGTGTCAGAAATACAGAAATACTCAGAGTCAAGACAAAGCCGGGTCAGGATACCAGAAATCACAAGGTCAATACGAAGCCGGGTCTGGATACCAGAAATCACAAGGTCAATACGAAGCCAGGTCCAGATACCAGAAATCACTAGGTCAATATAAAGACATTGTGGGCATGCAAGGTCTGCTGCAATCAGATGTGAAGTCATTCAGATAAGTATGTATTTACCAATGGCATCCTGTTTTCTGAGAAGAAAACATTCGGGTGAGGGTCCAAAAGGCCTGGCAATATCCATGCACCCACTGGAAAGAGATCTAGGAAAAACTGCAGTTGGTATTGCTGGTAGAGGAGCTCCCATGACACCATGACCTGTGCATAAGATACCCTCTTTAAGACCAAAATTGGGCAGGCAACAAACCACATCGGTTGGAGGACTATTTAACAGCCCCCTAGGTCTAAGAGCCCAATGAGCATACAAATTCAATGTGATGTCATTATTTGGAGGCCAAGAAATACCTCAAGGACAATTTCACTTAGGTTTGGTGTTGTCTTCCACATCGAGGAGGCTTCGTAGCCAGAAGTTGCAGTGAAAGCCCTTATTGTCCAGGTCAGCCACATGTAGGGCCATGGCTTGCATTTACTCCTTTTCACATGTCAGGGTACTCGACTGAACTACCAGCAGGTTGTCACTGTCCACCTCCAGCTGACCAATAAGATTAGTGAGGCCCTATAACTCATCACTTAGGAGTTGCAGATTGAGGCATGTAGTGTGTAATTGGCCAGGTAGTTGGTATGAGTCATGGTCCGATATCAGAGAGCTAGAAGATGAAGTATTGATCATGCAGCCTATCTCTGTGAGGAGGTGAGGAAACCTCATAAGGATGGAGTAAGGGGGTAATTTTTGGGGTCCTGTGTCTTTGAGGAGTCAGCAAGTTTATCTGAGCAAAAGAATGAGATTGGACCCTTGAAAATTGAGGACATTGCCTCTATGGGTCACGTGTGGAGGAGCAACCATCAGCAAAGAACAGACAAAGGCAGAGTGTCACATATAGACAGCTTCACATTGAGTGGCATCAGAACATGAGAGCGTCATTACACATACTGGAAGTCGGAGGAAGAACAGAACCAGTGCCGAAAATGGGAGCCTAATGCAATTTTCAAACTGGAAGCTTAAAAGTATGGAGGCTCAATTGAGCCAGTATGCACCAAAAGGAAGACTATTTAGTTGAATCGTTGCATGCTTATTCTGGACTATTATATATATGGTTTGTGCTATTTTTGTTTGCTATTTTATTCTTCATTAAAGTCAGTTTTTTCTAAAACACCTATTGAGGTACCTGCATCATTCCCAATTGTGGAGAGTCGAGTAAAAAAGGGGGAGACTAGAAGAATATATCACTACTTAAAACCATTATAGCCGGAGTCTGCTATACGTGGCTCTGCAAAGTGTGAGTGGCCGATTACACCCTATAATATATGTATTGTAACATTGTTGCACTATGAGAGTTTTGTTGGGTGTGTTTTATATCCAGATTTGCTTCTATTTCTGATGCCTATTACCCCAATTGAAAGAGGACATTCTATAAGTATCATTCACTGTCTTCAGGGTGGTATAAATTGCGCCCCCTATTTGTGGTTATTCTGCATTTTAATTGTATTGGTTTCTTTAGAGTGATTTTAGACACTGGGAAAAGCTGCATATATATACTAACTATTGCAAAGCACACTCCATATACTGTTTGTATTCATTTCTTCATCTAATAGTGGAACATGCCATATAAATGTCTTCTAGGTAATGCATGAACGAGGAGCTCTAGCTTCACATACTGTACCTTGAATTATCTTAGGCATTGTGTTATTGATGCTCTATATTTAAATTGTGGCCATCCATAGTGTGTGTTCACCTTACTGCTACTCCTGCCACTAATTTGCTTTAACATTTTGCATTTCAGGTTTTCAGTCCTCAGGCCGATCTGTGAAGAATTGAATTCCGCATTCTCTTCTCTTGACTTGCCCGTGTTCTGTTGCTTACCTGTGTTCTGAACTCCTGTCTGTGTTTCAACTCTAAACTCTCCCCTGATTTATTTTAATTATTCTATTTATAATAGGAATAATTTAGTTAAAGTCAAAATTTAAAATGCTGCTATGTAAGAATTTTGTCAAGACTTACTAGAACCCCTTTTCAGGTAAGAGTTATATTATATATTGCATTTTTTATAATAAAGGTGGTTAAGAAATAATATGCTATACAAAACACAGTAAATGCCAAACCTTTTTTATTTGCTCCTCTGATATACTGGTAGAGACGATCACTTTGAGGTACTACATCAGACGACAAGTCTACAATGGTTGTTGCCCAGTTTGTTGGCTCATAGTCTCGTACCTCGAATTTCTGAAAACCAGACAGGGTTATACAGGTAATTATTACTATAGTAAGATCAGTGACCACCATCATAGACAATCATAACTAATATGATTTTTTCTCTCATTATATCCTGTTCACTTTCTCCATTATATGAGCAGAGGTATTGTCAGGTTTGTTTTCACATTAAAATTCATCACTCCACATAAAGCATAGATACTACAGTAAAGTATATTTACAAGATACTATTCTGCAGTTACCAACTCTATCAGGGTTATTCCTGAAGTGCAAATAGCCCTGTACAAAATGGGCTCTTCAAACTGAAACTGAACTGTAGGCATTGTTCATAGTTTTTAACAGTGTTCATATTTTGCTTAGCAAGCTCCAATTAAAGGACCACTATAGGCACCCAGACCACTTCAGCTTAATGAAGTGGTCTGGGTGCCAGGTCCATCTAGGATTAACCCTTTCTGCTGTAAACATAGCAGTTTCATTGGGTCTCATTGACAGCCGCTAGAGGTGCTTCCGCGCTTCTCACTGTGATTTTCACAGTGAGAAGACGCCAGCGTCCATAGGAAAGCATTGAGAATGCTTTCCTATGGACTGGCTGAATGCTCGTGCATGCGCATTCAGCCATTGACGGGGAATGGAGGAGGAGAGTCCCCAGCACCGAGGGAGCCCGGCGGTGGAGAAAAGGTAAAGGATTAACCCCTTCCTCACCTTAGAGCCCGGCAAAAAACACCATAAAAACACCATAAAAAAAGCAGTGAGTGGGCATTTTAATGCGTCCCACCCAGATTGGAGCTTGAGTGGACACAGACATCCACCGACACGTATAACATTAGAACTCCCATCCACTTGACCACTGGTGGGGACAGTGGGTGGATAGTGGTCTGTTCATCACCCATTATTAACATTTAACCCCTAATCCAAAACCAACGGATGGAGGCAGGGGGGCAAAACAAGTTCTTTCTTTATTATATACTGGCCCAGCTTAAATTGCTATCTTAAAGGGTTACTACAACCCTTTTAGAGGGAAGGGGGAGGGGGCATTTTTCTATTTCAAGTGCCCTATTAATTAGGTCACCCCAGTAAATTTTTCATTAACACTGTAAACATTTTTTTTTACTTACCTGGAATCCATTGCCAGGCAAAGCTCTTGCTTCAGCTTTACAAACCTATATCTGGCACCAGCCAGGGCCTTGTGCAGTCCAAGCAAAGGCTTCTCACAGGAAAGCCTGCATTGGAAAATTTTGCCAGCTCAGAGCGCATGCGCACAATCTGAACCAGCAAAAGTAGGTTGAGAAGGAGATTGTGAGGAGCTCAACATATCCATTGCCAGTGTGTAGTGCGATTTGACGAAGGGCATATTTTATGGACAGAATTGACATTAGGCAGACCAGAACAGAGTTCCAGGTTGCCAAAGTCATATGTGCTGGGTGTGTAATTAGCCCCTGGCACACAAGTGCAGATTTTTCTGTATGTGCAGCGTTTGAAGCAGAATTACTGCACATACAGATTCCTACTACCATGCCCACTTAAATCAGTGAAGTGGTCATGGTGGTTGGAGTAACCCTTTTAGACAGAACCATTTAGTAGAGTGGCTCCCAAACCAGTCCTATTGTCATATTGCCCTAAGGCATTTTTTTGTATTTAAAGCGCTGGCCAGCTGCTACATAACTTAACCTTTGCACCATCAAGGGTTTGTAACGCTTTGCCTCCGGGCTGCTGTCTCTGCCAGCAGGCAAATAGTACTGATCATTATCAAAACAAGGAAACAATAATTTGCAAATGTTCGTCCTACAGGATGCAATTACTCCCAATTATGCTTAAAATTGGTACATTTTCTGGATAATATACTTGCAAAAGGAATGGGCACTGATTTGAAACCAGACACTGCCAGTTTAGATGGGATGACCAAATTTCCAGTAATGTAGCAAAGGGGTCAGAGGGGGGTAATTGTCACCATACACCAGATTGAGGGGGTGCTACAAGGCTGAATGGGCCACCCCGTGTGGTGTACTACCTGCATCCATGGCAGGTATCTGTGTCTGATGCAGGCAGTCAGTGCAGAGTAATATGCCACTGTCTGGAAACAATGCAACACACATAATGGAAGCAGCAGGGAGTGTGTGCTTCTTCACCACTAGATAGCAGGGACTTTGACTTCCTATCCTACTCCCTGCTCCCAATATTATCCATCACATTAAAGGACCACTCTAGGCACCCAGACCACTTCAGCTTAATGAAGTGGTCTGGGTGCCAGGTCCTTCTAGGGTTAACCCATTTTTTTATAAACATAGCAGTTTCAGAGAAACTGCTAGGTTTATGAATGGGTTAAGCCTTCCCCTAATCCTCTAGTGGCTGTCTCATTGACAGCCACTAGAGGCGCTTGCGTGCTTCTCACTGTGATTTTCACAGTGAGAGCACGCCAGCGTCCATAGGAAAGCATTATGAAATGCTTTCCTATGCGACTGGCTGAATGCGCGCGCAGCTCTTGCCGCGCGTGCGCATTCAGCCGACGGGGCGGAACGGAGGAGGAGAGGAGGAGGAGAGCTCTCCGCCCAGCGCTGGAAAAAGGTAAGTTTTTACCCCTTTCCCCTTCCAGAGCCGGGCGGGAGGGGGTCCCTGAGGGTGGGGGCACCCTCAGGGCACTATAGTGCCAGGAAAACGAGTATGTTTTCCTGGCACTATAGTGGTCCTTTAAGGACCATGTGAGACTGTATGTGTGAATATGTGTAGGTGAATATTACTGTATGTATGTGATTGACTCTGTCTGTGACTGTAATTGATTGTGTTTGTGTGTATAGGAAAACTGTATACAGGATGCACAGCATAAACTCAAAAGGCCCCCAATCTCTTATCGGTGCTCCATCCAAGGGTTCTGCAATAAACCCATGCATGCAGAATTAATTAAATGGAGAATTTCATCTGTGTTACCTTTAATCATGATGCCTGACATTTATTTTATTTTGTTTTGTGTGTATGTCACTGTGTTTATGTAACTGATATTGAGTATGTCTGTCTCTGTGTGTATGACTGTGTGTGACTGATACTGTGCGAATGTGAAGGTTACAGTTTATGTGACTGTCTGTGTGAATGTGGCTGATACAGGGCCGGTGCAAGGATTTTTGCCGCCCTAGGCAAATAAAAATTTGCCGCCCCCCCACCCCCCCATGTCCTGCCCACCATGTAACATCACAATGCCCCGCCCATATGGGCCAACGCCAGTCTTCACAAAGTGTCTTTTATCTGAAAAGACAGTGTGTTTACATTAAAAAGCCTACAGGCACAGGCTATAGACACCAGAACCACTACATTATGCTGTAGTGCTTCTGGTGACTATAGTATCCATTTAATGTGAGATTAGTGCCACTAATAATATATTGGATTGCCTACTTACCACCAGATGAGGACAAGAGGCTGATGATGGGCTCAGTCTGGCTCCACAGGTCTGGTGTAGAAGAGGCTCTCTGGAGACTGTTTTTAACAGTGCTCACAACAATTAACGAACAGGAAGCAGCTCCATTTTTTAGGGCCCCTTACACAGCTCAAGGTCTGGGCCCCCAGGGCTTGACCATGAGTATGCCTACAATGCCCAGCCATAAATACCTACATGGCCCACCCATGAGTTCTCTCACAGGAAGTGTAGTGTATGTGTGTAGGGATGTTTTATGTGTTATTGTAGAGGATGCAATGTGTGTGTGTTCTTATAGAATGTAGTGTATAGGGATACCAATTTGTACAAGGGATGTAGTGTGTTTATAGGGGATGTAGTGTGTGTTTGCGCGTAAGGAATGCATTGTATGTTTCTGTGTGTGTAAGGGGTGCAAGGTGTGTTTCTGTGTATGTAATTGAATGCAGTGTGTGTCTGTAAGGGGTGCATTGATTGTGTAAGAGATGCATTTTGTTTCTGTGTCTAAGAGAATGAGTGTTTGTGTGAACGTAAGGGATGCATTGTGTGTTTCGGGTGTGTCTGTGTGTGAGTAGGAATGCATTGTATGTTTCTGTGTGTGTGTGTGTGTGTAGGGGGGGATGCATTGTGTTTGTATGTAGTGTAAAAGAGAGGGTTTGTGGGGTAGGATAGGGACTGAGAGGGGAACAGCTCTTTATTTTTTAAAAAAAATTTCATAGTGCTCTCCCCTCCTGTCAATTATTGATTTCCCCTTCCCTCCTGTCCCTCCATGTTCTACCCCTTCTGTCCCTTAGTGCTCTCCCTTGGCCCCCTGTCCCTCTGCAGTCCCCCCTTGGTGGTCTTCTCACTCCCCCTCTCTCCCTTAGTGGTCCTCCATCCCTTCCCTTAGTGGTCCTCCCTCTCCCAAACCCCTTAGTAGACCTTCCCCTCCTCCCCCCACCCCCTTAGTGGTAATCCCCCCCCCTCAGTGGTCATTACCCTCCCCCTCCCTTAGTGGTCCTCCCTCCTTACCCCCCTTTGGTGGTCCTTCTCCCCCTTAGTGGTCCTTACTCCCCCCCACTCCCCTAATGGTCCTTACTCCCCCATTCCCCACGGTCATACTCCCCCCTCCCTAGCGGGTCGCCTCCCCCTCCTCCCCATGGTCGCCTCCCCCCCTCCTAATGGTCCCTTACTCCCTCCCCTCCCCATCTCCCTAATGGTCGCCTCCCGTCCCTCCCTAATGGTCCTTACTCCCCCCTCCCCAATGGTCCTTACTCACTCCCCTCCCCTAATGGTCCTTGCTCCCCCCTCACTCCCTAATGGTCCTTACTCCCCATTCCCCCCATGGTCGCCTCCCTCCCCACTCCCCCTCCCTAGCTGGTCGCCTCCCCCTCGCCTAATGGTCGCCTCCCCCCCTCCCCATGGTCGCCTCCTCCTCCCCCCTCCTGTGGTCGCCTCCCCCCCACCTAATGGTCTGCTTCCTCCCCCACTCCCCCCCCTCCCTCCCCCTCCCCCTCCCCTCCCCTGTGGTCCTTACTCCCTCCCCACTCCCCCCCTCCCTAATGGTCCTTACTCCCCTAATGGTCGCCTCCCCACCCCTGGATTGCCTTCTCCTCCCACTCCCCCCACTCTAATGGTCCTTGCTCCTCCCCTCCCCTCCCTCCCTAATGGTCGCCTCCCTCCCCACTCCCCCCCTCCCTAATGGTCGCCTCCCCCCCCCTCCCTGGTCGCCTCCCTCCCACTCCTAATGGTCGCTTACTCCCTCCCCTCCCCCTCCCTCCCTAATGGTCGCCTCCCTCCCCACTCCCCACTCCCTAATGGTCGCCTCCCCCCTCCTAATGGTCGCCTCCCTCCCCACTCCCTAATGGTCACTTACTCCCTCCCCCTCCCCCCTCCCTAATGGTCCTTACTCCCTCCCCCACTCCCCTAATGGTCGCCTCCCTCCCCACTCCCTAATGGTCCTTACTCCCTCCCACTCCCCCTCCCCTCCCTAATGGTCCCTTCTCCCTCCCCACTCCCCCCTCCCCTAATGGTCGCCTCCCTCCCCTCCCCAATGGTCGCCTCCCCTAATGGTCCTTACTCCCTCCCACTCCCCCCCCCCTCCCCTAATGGTCCTTACCCCCTCCCCTCCTGCCTATGTAGCGTGGCCGGGCGGCGCGGAACGCGGGACAGGAACCTCTGTTTCCTGTACCCGGCCGCCGGCGGACTGAAGGGAAGTGCTCACTCAGTGAGCACTTCCTGTCATTCCGCCGGCGGCCGGGTACAGGAAACAGAGGTTCCTGTCCCGCGTTCCGCGCCGCCCGGCCACGCTACATTGAGAGACCGGCAGGAGGGAGCGCTCTGCGCCTCCCTCCTGCCGGTCACAAACCTGGCCGCCCTCCACACAGCAATGCCGCGCCGCCTGGGGCTTGCTAAAGCGCTCAGGCGGTGCAGCATGAGGAGCCGCAGGGTGCAGGGATCCGGTGCCCCCTGCTAAGTTGCGCCCTAGGCGGCTGCCTAGGTCGCCTTACAGGTGGCGCCGGCCCTGGGCTGATACTGTGTATATGACTGTGTGTATGTACTGTTACTGTATTTATGTGACTGTGCATACATACTGTGTGTATGTGACTATGTATGACTGTGGCTGTCTGTGTGTAATTGTGTAGTTATATATATTGTGACTATGTGTGTGTTTGTATATGTATGTGACTACATGATTTTGTGTATCTATGTATGTGACTTTGGTCATGTGTGTATTAGTAAATGCCTAGGTATGTATGCATGTGACAGTGTACATGTGAGTAGGTGGGAAAAGGGTAAGATGAGTTAAGACATACAAGAAGTTAGGGGAATTTAGAGACACAAATATATTTAAAAGAAGAAAAACTACCACAACAAGAGGACATAGTCTTAAATTAGAGGGCCAAAGGTTTATAAATAATATCAGGGAGTATTACTTTACTGAGAGGGTAGTGGATGCATGGAATAGCCTTCCAGCTGAAGTGGTGGAGGTTAACACAGAAAAGGAGTTTAAGCATGTGTGGGATAGGCATAAGGCTATACTAACTATAAGATAAGACTAGGGACTAAAGAAAGTATTTAGAAAATTGGGCAGACTAGATGGGCCGAATGGTTCTTATCTGCCATCACATTCTATGTTTCTATGTTTCAAAGAAGTAACAGTGGGTTAAGAGACACACAAAGTGGAAATGGGGGATGAGGAGAGACACACAATGAGGATCCAAAGATACCCAGAAGGGTACGAGGGGGTATAGAGTGACTCACAAAAGTTTCTATTGGCATGGTAAGGACTGACCTTGGCGAAAACAGCAGAACTGGAGAATTTCTTCCATTCAATTCTTCTGATATCAAGTATGTTGGCACAGATCACGGATAGGCAACCTTCGGCACTCCAGATGTTCTGGATTATATCTCTCATAATGCATTTACAGCCACAAATGCTAGCAAAGCATTAGGCCAAATGTAGTCCACAACATCTGGTATGCTGAAGGTTGCCTGCCCCTGGCTTAAATGTTGCTACTCAATTCACCTCAATTCCCTTTTTAGCTACCCGACCCCGTAGTATACTAGCCTACACATTTAGAGACGATATTAAGAATTAAAATTAATGGGTCCTTAGACACCTTAATAATATTGCTCCTCAATTTACCTCAATTAATTTTTTTAATGACTAGACTACTTAGTATACAAAAATACCAAAAGCAAGACCCACATACCTCCAATTGAGAGTGTGATAACATAAATATGCAAAAGGTATTATCCTTTAAGCGTTCCAAACACTGTAGATAGAGTCAGGGCTCCTCTATGTCGTTAAATATGCACCACCCCAACAACGTTGATCTCCAGGTATAGAATATGAGACACACATAGAGTAGTACAATACAGGTAGTGAGATATAATCTATTTAATGGTTAAACTCACAAGACAAACTTATAGAGATGGCACTTCAAAAATGTAGATGGCACTTCGAAGGTAAGTATTCCTTAATATACTAGCCTACCCATACATAGCAGATATCTTGGGAATAAAATCAATGGGTCCCTAGACACCTTTATTATTATTAATATTAATATTTTTTTTTTTTTTAAATCCTAAAAAAAACTATGGTTTGGTGGGGCTCAAAGAAAGGAATTGCTTCAGGATGCCTCATGTTTTCTGTAAATTAGAATCAGTTATGGCTATAGTAAATGTAAAAATTGTCAATCGAGTCAGAATTCAGTCATTTTAAATTTAGTAAATAGCCCTGTTTGTCTATATACCCTGTTTCAAATTATTATGCAAATTCTATTTAAGTGTCACAAAGATTAAATATTTTGTTTTTCAGTTTAACTCATGGATGGCATTGTGTCTCAGGGCTCTTTTGATCACTGAAAACAATCTCGGACACCTGTGATAATTAGATTACCAGGTGAGCCCAATTTAAGGAAAAACTACTAAAGGAGGGTGTTCCACATTATTAAGCAGAAAACCATTTTCATGCAATATGGGGAAGAAAAAGGATCTCTCTGCTGCCAAAAAGAGTGAAATAGTTTATTGCATTGGACGAGGTATGAAAACATTAGATATTTCACGAAAACTTAAGCGTGATCACACTGTTAAGAGATTTGTGGCTGATTCAGAGCACAGATGGGTTCGTGCAGATATAGGCACATTAAGGAAGATTTCTACCAGAACCATGCTTTGGATCAAGAGAGCAGCTGCTAAAATACCATTACATAGCAGCAAACAGATATTTGAAGCTGCTGGTGGCTCTGGAGTCCCACGGACATCAAGGTGTAGAGTCCTCCAGAGTCTTGCAACTGTGCATAAACCTTCTATTCGGCCACCACTAACCAAAGCTCACAAGCAGAAACGGCTGCATTGGGCAGAACATACATACATGAAGACTAATTTTCAAACAGTCCTGTTCACTGATGAGTGCTGTGCAACCCTGTGTAGTCCAGATGGATGTAGTAGTGGAAGGTCGGTGGACGGCCATCCTGTTCCAACAAGGCTGCGATGTCAGCAAGGCGGTTGTGGAGTCATGTTGTGGGCCGGAATCATGGGATGAGAGTTGGTCGGCCCCTTTAGGGTCCCCGAAGGTGTAAAGATGACCTCTGCAAAGTATGGGGAGTTTCTGACTGACCACTTTCTTCCCTGGTACAGAAGGAAGAACTATGCTTTCCGTAATAAAATCATCTTCATGCATGACAATGCACCATCTCATGCTGCAAAGAATGCCTCTGCATCAATGGCTGCTATGGGGATAAAAGGAGAGAAAGTCATGGTGTGGCCTCCATCCTCCCCTGACCTCAATTCTATTGAGAACCTTTGGAGCATCCTCAAGCAAAAGATCTATGAGGGTGGGAGGCAGTTTACATCCAAACAGCAGCTCTGGGAGGCTATTCTGACATCTTGCAAACAAATTCAAGCAGAAACTGTCCAAAAACTCACAAGTTCAATGGATGCAAGACTTGTGAAGCTGCTATCAAATAAGGGGTCCTATGTTAAAATGTAATGTGACCTGTTAAAATGTTTAAAAAGTTAAAATATTGTTATAAGTTTGATTGAAATAGCTTTTGATTTCAGTAAATATGCTGCAAACACAACAAATGACAATTTTCAGTTCTTTACAACCTATAAAGTGTTTTGAAACTTACTGTGCGTAATAATTTGGAACAGTGCATTGTAAGTTTTTTATGTTTAAAAAAAATACTGTTATCATTAGGAGGTTTGTTCAATAAAATTTGAATTGTACTCTTAATAGTTGATAACATGAGAATTATGCTGACTGTTATTTACATCAATTATTTAGGTAAATGAGAAAAAGATCATTTGCATAATAATTTGGAACAGGGTGTATTGCTTACTCTTCTTTCTGAATCCTGCTTATGCCTATCATGCTTTATAAAGCTGAAAACTCTTATTTTGTCATAGGTGTAAGAAAACATGGGGCTATGGTGAGAAGAACTTTTCAGGGGGATGAAAATAAATATTTTTCTCCACAGTTTTGGCACAAAACACTGAGCTCAAACATGACAGAGTTGTCGAGTCAGTGGTATGAAAGCATGGATCTCTGTGTGCATTTATGGAATAAGCATTTTTAGCAGGTCCTTAAGACCATGCAATAATGCTGGGTGCTAGAAGATGGGGCCCCCACCATCACTGATTGGCTTCGAATTGATGTTGATCCAATTGTTCTTGGGAGTTTGTAGGCCAAGGCAACACTACTTTTCTTGTTCTTCAAACCATTTCTGAAAGTTTTTTGCAATGTGGCAGGGTGCATTAACCTGCTGAAAGAGGCCACTGTCATCGGGGAACACCATTGCCATGGAGTGGTGTACGTGGTCTGCAACAATCTGGTGGTAGGTGATATATGTCAATGTAACATCCACATGAATGCCAGCACCAATGGTTTCCCTGCAGAACATTGCCCACATTATAACACTGCTTCAGTCAGCCTACCTATTTCCCATAGTGCATCCTGCTACTGTCTCGTTCCCAGGTAGAGATGGCCATCCACCTGATGTAAACAAAAACATGATTTTTCTATTTGCTCCATGGTCCAGTTCTGATGCTCACATACCCTCTTGAAGGCACTTTTGGTGGTGGACAGGGGTCATCATGGGCACTCTGACTGGTCTGCGGCTACGCAGCCCCATATGCAGCAAACAGCAAGGCACTGTGTTATACCTTTCTATCATGGCCCGTATTACATTTTTTTAGAAAAGTGAGCTACAGTAACTTTTCTGTGTTATCAGACCAGACAGACTAGCCTTCACTCCCGACATGCATCAATGAGCCTTGGGATGCCCATAACCCTGAAGCCAGTTTACCAGTTGTCTTTCCTTGCGCCACTTTTGGTAGGTACTATCCACTGCTTCCTGCGAAAACCCCAAAGACTTGCCGTTTTGGAGAAGCTCTGTCGTCTAGCCATCACCATATGTCCCTTGTTAATGGAACTCAGATGTTTCAATTGCCCATTTTCTTGCTTCCAACACATGAAATTCAAGAACTAAATGTTAACTTGCTGCCTAAAATATCCCACCCCTTGACAGGTGCCATTGTTACAATATAATCATTATTTCTGCTCATTCTTTGATTTCTCTTCCACCACTCACCTTTTGCATTATTGTGTGCTATATTGCACTTTTTTATTTTTCAGGTAGGAGATTTATTCTTATGCATTGAATTATTATATATTTAGGTCGTATTTATTTTTTTATTTTGTTTATATTTCCACTTTGGTGTTCCTTTTTATGTATTCAACTCCTTTCTTCTGTTTTTGGCTTTGTATACACAGTTGTTGTTTTTTTTCTTGTTTTTTTTTTACTACATCAGTCTAGTAAGGCTTCAAGAAAATATGACATGTATAACTCCTGGTGAAGGTGAAAACAAAAATACTTCTATAATACCCATGGGTTAAACCAAATAAACAGAAAACCCACATGTTAAAATGATGAGAACCTACTTACTTCATGCTTCTCCACCACTCGATATCTGGGGCACTTAAACCCTTTACAGAAATCCGGAGTCTTGTACCCATCAGAACCATCTATAGCTGTCACCTCGCTGCCCCACACACAGAGGAAGGTCAGCACCAGGATTCGTTCTGTGCACATAACCTCTGTGGGATACCCAGAGCTTAGTGCCAGGAATGGGCATGCATTTATACTGTATGTAGGGGAGTGTCAGGTACAGTACCCAGTGCATTGCTTGGCACAGTCTCTCAACTATAAAACACATAACAGAAATGTCTTATATTTCTTATGGCATAATGTAAATCTCTTAATAAATATTTTGTTTTCCAACTGCAAAGTGATTGCAGGGTATTATGTGCTCTTTGATTAGCTAAATAGAAGTTGGGTACATTATGAACCAAGATAATCTTTGCTATATATTGTGATAACTAAATGACATATCAATAATCTGATCTGACATTTTAATGTAGTTTGTGCAAGGAAGATTAAAAACCCTGATCATTACAAAGAAATATTTTGTTTTGCATAGATAGCACATAAACATATGATCAAACAGCAGTATTCGCTATAGATTGTTGTTCAGGCAACAGTTTTAAAAAAATGCACTTAAAAAAAATCATATATTCATTTTTGCAGAAATATTGGGAGAATAGAAAGGTTTAAACAATATGTGGTATACCTTAACCCCAGTCTGAAATATTAGTTGAAATGCTAAAATACAATTTTACTCACAGTTGTGATAAAATAGATAAATATAAAATCCTGGTATTTGTAAGGACTCTTATGGTATTACCAGCAGAGCAGTATCTCTTACAAAAAAAATGGCAACAGTATGTATAATTGTCTGCATTTGAGCTTAATGCCCACATACAGTGAGTAGAATAAGTATTTATAAAATCAAGTATTTAAAAAATGTATAGCAATCTATGTAATGTAAATGTAATGCTAAGAGCCATATGAGAGATATCTGAATCCAATCACAGTCAAGATCTAACATTGGAATCCTTTCTAACACTGCCTGACTCCCTGCCAGCTTTGCTACACAGACCACATTCTCTCAAACATGAGAGAAGCAGGCCAACACAATTTGGGCTTCGAAGTTGGCTGGCGCTTAACTAGCAGCAAACCCACATTTTTCCCTTCATCTGCCCCTACTCCAGAAAACTGAGTTCCAAAATGGATCCAATACATATCTATTCACTGTATGGCCAAGGCATAGTATCACATCGTTAAGTTTCTTTGTAGATTTTGATCCCCCAAAATTTCTCACTATAGGCTGACTCAAAGAACACTTCACAGACCTTCCCCCACCCTGGTACACAGACTTTCATGTACATGTATACTCCTGACTGGAACATATTACAAACGGGTCTGGAGAAATGGAAGACACACTTTCTCAATATCACACCTGAGAACATCCTAAAAGCTCATTACACTCAAAGTCAACTACTCCCCATGGTCTCCTATCGAGATATGTCCCTGAAAACCACACATTATCCATATTTTTAGGGCCAGCGCCACCGTTTTGCCTAGGGCGCCGACCTGCTGGGGGCACTCACCGGGATATTACCTGGTGGACTCCCCCTGTCCTGAGCTGCAGCGCTGGGCGAGCAGCTCTAGGGCCGCCCCCCTCCATCCCCCAGTGCCGGGCTGATCCTCCAGGCGCCCAAAAATGGGGGCGCCCGGAGGAGCCATGTCACAGGGGGCCCAGGAGGTGGCCATATGGCCACCTCAGGGTGCCCCCAAAGCTGTCTGTTTTTTGGTATGGCAGACAAGACACCTGCTTACCCTGATGGCAGATGCCTGCTCTGCCAATGAATGCTGGCAGAGGAGGGGAGGCAGGCAGAAGGCAGTGTGGCAGCTCTTTTTCCAACGTCCCACTCCTCCCTCACATGCCCTCTGTGATGCCGGGAGCCGGAATATGACATCATTCCGGCCCCGACATACTAAACAGAGCACTGGAGGAGTGAAAAGCTGCCCCACACTGGACCCCTGGGAGGTAATTAGGTTGGATGTCTGTGTCAGTGAGTGTGTGAGTGTTTGATTGTCAGTGAGTGTGTTTGTGTGTCTGTCTGTCAGTGAGTGAGTGCATGTATGTCAGTGAGTGTCTGCCTGTGTGTGTGTGTGTGTGTGTCTGTCAGTGAGTTTGTGAGTGTTTGACTGTCAGTGTGTGTGTGTGTGTGTGTGTGTCTGCCTGTGTGGGTGTCTGTTAGTGAGTGAGTGTGTGCCTGTCAGTGTGTGTCTGCCTGTGTGTGTGTCTGTCAGTGAGTGAGTGTATGTATTTCAGTGAGTGCGTGCCTGTCAGTCAGTGTGTGTCTGCCTGTGTGTGAGTCTGTTAGTGAGTGAGTGTGTGTGCCTGTCAGTGTGTGTCTGCCTGTGTGTGTGTCTGTCAGTGAGTGAGTGAGTGTATGTATTTCAGTGAGTGTGTGTCTGTCAGTCAGTGTATGTCTGCCAGTGTGTGTGTCTGTCAGTGAGTGAGTGTATGTATGTCAGTGAGGTTCTGCCTGTGTGTGTGTCTGTCAGTGAGTGAGTGTATGTATGTCAGTGAGTTTCTGTCTGCGTGTGTGTGTGTGTGTCTGTCAGTGAGTGTGTGAGTGTTTGTCTGCCTCTGTGTGTGTCTGTCAGTGAGTAAGTGTACGTATGTCAGTGAGTGAGAGCCTGTGTGTGTGTGTGTCTGTCAGTAAGTGTCTGTGTATGTCTGTCAGTGGGTGTCTGTGTGTGCGTCTGTCAGTGAGTGTCTGTGTGTGTGTGTGTCTATCAGTGAGTGTCTGTGTATCTGTCGGTGAGTGAGTGTATGTCAGTGAGTGAGTTTCTGTGTGTTTTTTTTTTTCTAGTGCTTAGAGAGGTATACGAGCTTCTAAAGACATAACAATAATAGTTAAAGGATCACTATAGTGTCAGGAAAACAAAGCGGTTTTCATGACACTATAGTGCCTCCTGTGTCGCTGAAGGGGTTAAAAACCCTTCAGCAGCTTACCTTATTCCAGTGTCGGGCTCCCTCGGCGCTGGTGACCTCTCCTCCCCGTCACATGTCATTCCCCCCTGTCCAACATCAGTGGAGCCGATTGCGCATGCGCGGCAAGTGCCGCACGCGCATTCAAAGTGTCCATAGGAAAGCATTTCCGGAAGACAGCCACTAGAGGCTGGATTAACCCCAAATGTAAAGCTATGTCTGCATCTGAAGGGTTAAAACCTGAGGGACCTGGCACCCAGACCACTTCATTGAGCTGAAGTGGTCTAGGTGACTACAGTGTCCCTTTAATGCAACAAGATAAATAACAGGTACATAACAGGTCATTTCAAGAGATTTGCAGGTTTTAAATCATCATCAAAAGTGAAACATTCCTGTCTAAGTATTGTAAGAACATAAGGTTTAAGAAAGACATGGGTAATACAAGCTGCATAATAATAAAACAAGTCAGAATTGTGACATATAGCAATGTGCCTAAAAGCCAATCGTTTAATATGAGTGGTAGCTATATCTCATTGAGGTCGGGTGATTAGGATGACAACTAGCACATAACATTTAAGATGAGATTGGATCATAATCCCTGACACATTCTGCCGACTATTATGCTAAATGAAAAAAAAAAAATCTTTTACTCATCTACAAAAGCAAATTAAAAAAACTGCTAAATAGATTCAAAATTTTGTCCTGAGTTTTAAAATACCCAGTGTTTACGTGCTTTTTTTCTTTTTTTTTTGCAAGTTATAGGGCTATAGGTACAAGTAGGATATTGCGGTTTCAAAACATAAATTTTTTCAAATTTATCAATAGTGACATTGTAACACCATTATCTGTCATAAATCTCTGAATAACACCCCACATGTACATATTTTTTTTAAAGTAAACAACCCAGGGTATTCAATATGGGGTATGTCCAGTTTTTTTAGTAGCCACCTAGTCGCAAACACTGGCCAAAGTTAGCGTTCATATTTGTTTGTGTGTGTAAAAAGTAAAAAAGTAAATTGAATGCTAATTTTGGCCAGTGTTTGTGACTAAGTGGCTACTAAGTGGTTGTCTTCTTTTGCAAATGGTATGCCATCATGGGGGTAATTCTCATTCCTGGGCTACCATACGCTCTCAAAGGCAATGTAACCAACCTGGCCATTTTCAATGTTAAAATATTTGACCCATGTATTTGACCCTGTAACTTTCAAAAACGCTATAAAATCTGTAAATGGGGGGTACTGTTATACTTGGGAGACTTTGCTGAACACAAATATTATTGTTTCAAAACAGGAAAACATATCACAACAATTATATCATCAGTAAAAGTGCTGTTTGTGTGTGAAAAATGCGAAAAAAAAGTCACTTTCACTGACAATATCATCGCTGTGATATGTTTTACTGTTTTGAATCACTAATATTTGTGTTCAGCGAAGTCTCCCGAGTAAAACGGTAACCCCCATGTACGGGTTTTAGGGTGTCATAGAAAGTTACAGGGTAAAATACAGTGCTAGCAAATTAAATTCTCTGGACTTTTGGCCTGGATTGGCAGGCAGGTCCCTCAAATTGCAATTAATAAAATTACTTAATTATGTAAAAATATTACATAAATACGCACGTAGAATTTAAATATATATGCATATTTATATATTTGAAGTCTACGTGTATATTTATATAATTATTTATGTAATTGTGTATATGGACATATGTATATTTCGTATTATTTTTATTTATTTATATATACATAGATATATATACAATTTCATTCTAAGTGTAGTTTGATACAAATATATATATTTTAATATAAAAATACAGTTAGAATAAAATTTCATATAGATATATAATGTTTTTAATTTTTATTATTATTTTTAATTTTTTTATTTAATTTAATCTACTTATTATTTGTATTTTATAATAATATATATATATACAATATATATAGTTATTATATATATTATATATATACATGTGTAATTTAATTATAAGTGTATTTTTATATTAATATATGTACATATTAATATAAAAATACACTTAGTATGACATTATATATATGATATATAGACATATATTATATAGATATAACAATACACAAGATCCAGCGCACTCACCTATCCACTAAACAGCAACTTCAATGTTGAAAGATTTTATTTGTTTTTTTTTAAAACACCTAATCTAGGCAAAGATAATGGGGGTTTAGTTACATTATATGATCATACATTGCATAAGCCTGCCACAACATCAATGTACCCCATCTTTGGCAGGTCCTACACTAACAGCCTAATATCTGCTCTTATGAGATTAACCCACTTACTTGGGGAAAAAAATTCCATCTGGGGCTCTCTGCAGTACAAGGCTAAATAGGGCCCTGGGATGAGGCACATGTGACAGGGAGGGGTGCAAAACCAAAGAGTTGGCTAGACTCCCAAATATATATATATATGAAACAAGAGGGTGTCGGCTGCACTCACCTGAACATGCATAAATGGGGGTGCTGCTGGGGGCCAAATAATACAATACACAAGATCCAGCGCACTCACCTATCCACTAATCAGCAACTTCAATGTTGAAAGATTGTATTTGTTTTTTTAAAAACACCTAATCTAGGCAAAAATAATGGGGGTTTAGTTACATTATATGATCATACATTGCATAAGCCTGCCACAACGTCAATGTACCCCATCTTAGGCATGTCCTACACTAACAGCCTAATGTCTGCTCTTATGAGATTAACCCACTTACTTGGGGAAAAAAAGTCCATCTTATATAGATATATGTCTATATATCATATATATATACACATATGTTATTTTATTTTTTTTATTAACATTAACTTTTATTTGTTTTTATGATTTTACACTAGCAGGGAGACTGCCTGTCAGCACAGGCAGTCCCCCTGCAGGCAGACACATGGACACCTATTGTGACCATGTGATCGCTCTGTTAAGCGATCACATGGCCCCAGAGGTCCTAATACGCCGAAGGGAGACTGCCTGGGCTGCAGGCAGTCTCCCCACAACGGGAGCATCGCCGATTGCCGCCGGGGGAATGACGGCGATCGGGTAAGTACATCTTACTGTTAGGACGGTTCAGGACCGTCATCGGTCGGCTATGCAAAAATGCCGATGACGGTCCTGAACCGTTCTCGATCCTTAAGGGGTTAAAGGGACACTATAGTCACCAGAACAACTACAGCTTATTGAATTTATTCTGGTAAGTAGAATCATTATCTTCAGGCTTTTTGCTGTAAACACTGTCTTTTCAGACAGAGAAATACATTACATAACTAGTTATAACTTCACTGGCCACTCCTCAGATAGCTCTAAGATATCCTTCCTGGGTCATGGCTGCCTAAAATGCATCCAAACATTCAGTGTCTCCACCCTCTGCATGCAGACACTGAACTTTCCTCATAGAGATTCATTGATTAAATTAATCTCTATGAGGAGATGCTGATTGGCCAGGGCTGTGTTTGAATTGTGCTGGTTCTGCCTCCTTGTCAGTCTCAGTCAATCCTATGGAGAAGCACTGTGATTGGATCAGGCCACCACTTCTGATGGTGTCAGCAGACAGCTTGCCATTCTGAGGCAAACAGCATGCAGAGCTACAGCTTCAGGCTTGAATACAAGTAAGATTTTGCTATATTTATGGAGGCATGAGGGGCCCAGGGGGCTAGATGGTGGTTTTAACACTATAGAGTCAGAAATACATGTTTCTGATCCTATAGTGTTCCTTTAAGAAGAAATTTAGCAGCAAAATCACTTTATCAGAGCCTCCAAACCGGCCAGAGTAAAGGAGCATGGAATCCACTTAAAACCTTCCATACCTGCATTTACTTGATAAGCTCACTTTTGCTGCTAAATTTCTTCTTAAATTATCCCCACTCTGAATCTGTTTATAATCTGCCGTTGTATATGCACTATAATGATAAGGAAATTCAGGTTGAGGAAAGGCCATCAGCCTCAAGTTCCACTTGAGAGTAATCCCTCCAGGTGTTTGGACAAAGTCCTGCTTTGGCACCTTTTGAGTTTCCACGCCCAGAGAGTGAGGGACTTGTCATTCTGTCTCCTGAAGCTGAATGTTTCATAGTCGCCACTACTTGAGGTGCTCTTGAGGTTCTCTTAAGGCAACAGCCTGCCAAAACCGAGAGCAGATGGTGTCCCAAGCGGCAAGAAAGGTCTCCCTCAAGCTCTGCTATGGGAAGTATATAGGACATGTATTACTATTTGATGGAACCTTAAAAATTCAAAAATACCCAAAACAAAGATTCCTTATAATATAATTAAAATTATTATAATCATAGTAATAATTGTGCTGTAAACTCTCTATGAAAAATAAACATATAATATACATTTTATATTACAGGCTTGGTATATGCTGATTTTTCATATTAGGTAAGGACATGTGAATCATTGTTTGATATTTAAAATTTGTTTTTAAAAGGCATATTTTCATGTTGCTAAAAGGTGATCTTTAAATGCATGAAAATATTATTGGAAGATTAGAATAGAAACACATGAATCCAGAACCTGTATATAACACTTAGAATCTGATGTAAACTAATATAAACACAAAAACATAACAAAACAAAAACACACAGAAGGACTGAATGGAAAACGGGTTATCTCCAAATATACGTATACATTTGGAGATAACCCGTTTATATTAATATGTAATCAAATTAGAGTTTGAGTTTATACATATATACATGTTTTTTAACTCTTGATAATTGTTTCTTGTTAATAAGATAAAATTTAATGAGATTTGCAACAAAAAAAAATAAGATTCAATTTATACAATAATATATCTAAAGGAAAGTAACATATCATAAATCTAATCGATGATAAGGAACAATATATAATGTATCTAATGGATAATAAATAATAATATATAATATATCTAATGGATAATAGCAGTGGTCACCTTGATTCTCAAGGACGTCTCAGTTATGTTTCATGTCTTCGATCACACAGTCATTACACCAAGCATGTCAAACCACATGAGGCCTACAATTAATATATTTGCGGCCCGCCTGCCCTGGGGGCACTTTGTGCTGTGGCTACCACCAGCCACGAGACAGGAAATATATTTCCTGTCTGATTCTTGTCTTCCCTCCAATGGTCACAAGAGGGCAGAATGTCTGTTTGTCTGCAGAGCAGTCCAGCTACTCCCCATTGCCTCGTGCTTGCAGTGCCAGAGGAGCATCTGGCCTGCTTGATCAGAAAAGAACAGGGCTGGAACTGAAGGATAGGCGGCTCATCTTAAAATAGGGGAAGAGGTATTTGGGGGACCTACCTGTGTAATATGTTAAATTGGGTATGGAGAGCAGTGTATTAATTTGAGGGAGGAGGGTTCAGTGTATTAATTTGAGGAAGGGAGGGGGCCAGTGTATTAAATTGGGGAAGAGGGCAGTGTATTAATTTGGAGGAGGGAGTTGGTAGTGTATTAATTTGAAGAAGGGAGGGGGTCAGTGTATTAAATTGAGGGAGGGGGCAGTGTATTAATTTGAGGAAGGGAGGGGGCCAGTGTATTAAATTGGGGAAGAGGGCAGTGTATTAATTTGGAGGAGGGAGTTGGTAGTGTATTAATTTGAAGAAGGGAGGGGGTCAGTGTATTAAATTGAGGGAGGGGGCAGTGTATTAATTTGAAGAAGGGAGGGGGTCAGTGTATTAAATTGAGGGAGGGGGCAGTGTATTAATTTGAAGAAGGGAGGGGTTCAGTGTATTAAATTGGGGAAGGGGGCAGTGTATTAATTTGGAGGAGGGAGTTGGTAGTGTATTAAATTGAAGAAGGGAGGGGGTCAGTGTATTAAATTGAGGGAGGGGGCAGTGTGCTAATTTGGAGGAGGGAGTTGGTAGTGTATTAATTTGAAGAAGGGAGGGGGTCAGTGTATTAAATTGGGGAAGAGGGCAGTGTATTAATTTGGAGGAGGGAGTTGGTAGTGTATTAATTTGAAGAAGGGAGGGGGTCAGTGTATTAAATTGAGGGAGGGGGCAGTGTATTAATTTGAGGGGTGGAGGTGTCCAGTGTATTAAATTAGGTAAGGGATTGGGGCAGTGTATTAGAGTGGTAGGAGGGGGGTAGTGTGTTGAATCATGACTAAGGCTACATGGAGCTGAAACTTCGCACTTATTTGTGAGGAAACTTACCCTCTAATAAACCTTGGAGTGTCACCTGTGTCTTTCACTACTTTGGAGAATATGTGTCACTGCTCATATTTATTTTTATTATTAATATATTTATTTATTATCCTTATTTTGCCATGTACATCATATGAACATGTGTTGCATATTGTGAGAACTATAAAGAACTCTTTGGGAATGTGAATGTGCAGGATTCTAAGGAGACATTGTAGTTTTGGTAGTAGTGTAATTTTAATAGCTGCTATTGCCCCCAACTATGACAATAATTTACCCTCCCAACTGTTAACTCTCCCACCAGTCTGGTATGGTTATAATGGAAACAATCTTTCACTTTTTTGTAATCCTTATTCCTGAGAATGTGAGATAATCATTAAACTAGTCTGAGTATACATTATACCAGAGTCTCTAATCCCACACAGGCTTGTGTTTTAGTCACATTTCATTTATAGTAGGAATGTTTACTATCCCTGTAACTGACACTGGAGGTTATTGAGGGAGCCAGAAGGCTGTGTTAATGTGAGCAGGAATCATCTTCAAATAGCTTTCATGTGTATTCTTTGCCACCCACCTCTACACAAGTGGGAAAGGGATCAGCATGAATTGAGGCTGCTAGAAACTCCAGCGCAAAAATATAGAGCAATGGGGATAGCGGGCATTTTTGCCGTGTCCCATGAGTAATTTGTAATGGAGCTGATGGTGAAGCTTAAAATGCTTGTAAGACTGACAAGAACTGGATAGGATACCAGCGCTGTATTTAGCGCAAGGCTGACAAGGCATTTGCCTCCGGCAGCACTTTCACTGGGGCTGCAAAAAAAATGCCCTGGAAGATGTCTTGTTAGCTCTCCCCTGAGCTCTCTCTGGTCTGCTCCCTCACATGCACCACAGTAACTTATCACTGAGAGGCTCGAGAGAGAGAGACCTAAGCAAGAGGATAACAGCTCCCTTTCCGCCTCTATTGCACACCTGCCTGCATGCCCTGCCAACCGAGCTGCAGCCAGCCCCACTGGACCCCAGGGAAGAATCCACTCCAGCACTTCCAAAGGTAAAGAGGCTGGGTGGATTGAAATAAAAAAAAAATTGTGAGTGTGTTAGTGTGTGTGTCTGTTAGTGAGTGTGTTAGTGTTTGTGTCTGTTGGTGAGTGTGTATATGTGTCTTTTAAAGAGTGTGTGTATGTCTGTTGCTGAGAATGTATATATGTTTGCCAGTGAGTGCGTATGTGTGTTTGTCAGTGAGAGTGTATATGTGTTTGTCAGTGAGTGTGCATATGTGTCTGTCAGTGTATATCTGTCAGGGAGTATATGTGTGTCTCAGAGTGTGTGTGTGTCTGACACTGATTGAGTGTACGTCTGTCAGTAAGTGGGTATGCATTTCTGTCAGTGAGTGTGTATCTGTCAGTGTGTGTGTCTTTTCAGTGAGTGTGTATATGTGTCTGTGAGTGAATGCATGTCTATCAGTGTGTCTGTGTGTATGTCAGTGTGTATGTGTGTCTGTTGGTAAATGTGTGTGTCTGTCGGTGAATGAGTTTGTGTGTAACTGTGTGTGAGTGTAACTGTGAATGAGTGAATGTGTATGTCTGTGAAAGTGTGTGTAACAATGACTGTGTATCTGTCAGTGAGTGTATGTCAGTGCATGCATCGGTGAGGGCATATGTATATCAGGCAAATAGTGTGTTGGTTTTACACAGGAAGATAAATTTAGAAGGGGGGGAGGTGCCCTACTTTTGTCATGCCTAGGGCAGCACAATATACCACTGTTTTTTTACACAGGGAGAAGATCACTGCTGATCCATCTCCCTGCACTTCACACTGAACACGGAAGCACAGGGAGGGGGATCAGAAGTTCCTGCAGCACATGTGCTTGCTCTGACAGCCTGTCACAGTGCGATCAGGTGCTCCCGGTCTGCCTCGAATACCAAGGCAGACCAGAGGAGCGTTAACTCCGCGATCGCCATGATCTAGGGTTAACTTTTGTAAATGATGGAAATTTTCAGTAGGTAGGTTTGCCTTGACGAAAAATTTACGTCAAGCGTTGTTAAGGGGTTAATATATATTTAACATTTCTGCCTTTTCCTGGTCTTCATTACCTAACACCCCTGTGACAAACTCCCCTTTTCCTGCAAGTTTGCCACAAGCTTTTGGAGGGGCTTGGTTGCTGGCCTCTAACTCCAGGACAATGGCCCTGCAAAAAGACAGGCTAAAAAGTGACTTGCATGGGAAAATGTGCCTCTTCCCCTCCCCCTTTTTCCTGTCCTATTGTTTCTCCAGCAGGGCGTTGTCCCAGGGACATAAAACACCCAACTCCTAGAACGATGAATACATTTTAACTTAGTTGTTAAAAGAGCTTGATGCTGCAAATGTAATTACACAATTATACTGTTGTTTATTTTATTTATAAAATATATTTGTCTTGTATTTGGTTTTCTCTATAGATCATTCAGAATTACATGTGTAATGTTAAGCAACTACTTTTTACACAATACAATTTTTCTGTGTATTTGTAACACTGTTTGACATTATTGTGTATGTTTTTAAATACTTGACCATAAAAAAAAAAAAAAGGAAAAAAGTTACCTGTGCATATGCCAAATATCTATGCATATTTAAATAAATGGAGGTTATTTAGTAACTCCAATGACCATTAGAGGGATGCCCATCTGCCACGTCAAGACAAACCTCTTAGGTGGGTCCTACACTGACTATTCACCTTGCTTCCTTGAGCTTCAGGCAAAGAAATCTCTAATGAAACAGAGGAGTAGTTTTCTAAACCCCTACATACTTATTAACCCTTAATAGGAAACACGTGAGGTGGGCGGCAGCATTGTAAAATAGCTGTATGATACAGCTATGATACAGTATGCCTGCCGTTTTCTTTCTAAATAATGATGTTAAGATGGATTGATTTAAAATTCTGGTTCTTGATTTTAAATCTCTACATAATGCTGCTCCCACCTATCTATCCTCCCTTATACACAAGTATGTCCCGTCTAGGCCCTTACGATCTGCTGAAGACTTACGTCTATCTTCTGTCCGTACTCCCACCTCTGATGCTCGCCTTCAAGATTTCTCGAGGGCTGCACCGTTCCTGTGGAACTCGCTTCCCTCCTCCGTTAGATGCTCACCCAGTCTCCACTCCTTCAAAAAATCGTTAAAAACCCACTTCTTCATAAAAGCGTATCAATTAAACTGTTAATAGCTCCTGACTGATTCCTCTTCTGCAACTGTCACTATTCTAATGCTATCCTTACCCTTTGGAGTCATTTTACCCCACTCCCTCTAGCATGTAAGCTCATTGAGCAGGGCCCTCAACCCCTCTGTTCCTGTGTGTCCAACTTGTCTGGTTACAACTACATGTCTGTTCGTCCACCCATTGTAAAGCGCTGTGGAATTTGACAGCGCTCTATAAATATCATAATAATAATAATAATAATAAAGGATTTATTTCCAGATGCAGATCTGAGAAATCTATCTCCATCTTTGTCATCTTTGTTATCTTTGTGAACTTCAATTTCCACTCATTATTATCCAAACTATATTTTAAAATCTAGACAAGATAGCTTCTCCCATCCCAAATTATCAGGAGGTTGTCGATGAATCTTCTGAACCATCTAATGTTTTTTGATGGTGATTACCATTGTCAAAGACGTGGCATAATTCCCACAGTATCATGTGGCCTACGAAGGGGCAAATTTAGTCGCCATTGCAATGCCACAGCTTTTGAGATAGTGATCCCCATCAAACATTAAAAAATTAAGTGTTAAGAAAAATGTGAGACATTCTATTATAAATTAGATCAACTCTTTCGAGAAAAGAGACTCTTTCCTGGAAAATAGAATTCATCAGTATTCTTTATTTTTGTTGTTCATTGCAGAATTCAGAGAGTAACAAAGACATTGCATAGTAAACCATGTGTGATTAGTAACAAGAGTGCTTTATGCCTGTCTGAAATACTGCACTATTTTATAATTATAATGAGAGATAGCAAGGCATGGTAACTAGTAAAGATAAGTAATAATAAAGATGAATATTACACAGTGCATGGAAATGGTGACTAATGATGACATAGAGCATGTTCTATGCGCCGGTGAGGGTAGTAGTTGAACTAAGCGTATGAAGCATAAGAGAATGATCAGGCTATTAGTGCCACTGGAGGTAATTAATTAGGCTACAGCACACATTGTATGTGATTAGGTTTACAGGTTAAATACAAAAGAATAGTAAAACAAGTGTAGCTGTAGAGCTTGCCATTAGCTCCCTCAGCCAATGCCCTTAGAGGGCGAGGCCCAGCCACTGGGTTACTGGAGGCCAGTAAACTTGAGCAGATCGCCCCAACGAACCTTACAGTGTTTCCTGGAGTACTTAAGCCCGTGAATTGCTAATAACAAATTTGCCGGGCTAGATAAACTGTGCTAAGCAGTAGATGAGTTAGAGGCATGGTGAGGTGCCTGAGAGTGAGTACGGGGTAGAGTATAATAACATAAAGTAAGTACCAGCGGGGTACTGTATGTTAAACATTAGCCGTAGTACTGGCGATATGTATGCGTTGCAGTACATGCTTGGGGTAATAAGTTGGGTGACCTCTGGGTCCACACCACTATAGATTGTAATAGTTTGCCAGACTTGGTAACCAAGTCTCTGGGTTGGTTACATGGGGGGATACCTATGTAACGTGTGCGCTTGTTCCATCATTGTGCCCCTGCATCCTTTTAAGCTGCACAATCATGAAAAACTACCAAAGCTTAACATCACCTCCTATTTCCTAGCCTAAGATAGAGACGGTAACCCATTATAGTTGCAGCAAGAGTGAGCTATTCTGTAACATGGTGGTAAAGAAACCTGGAGAGGAATGCAAGTGTAGAGGCAGTCCAGTAAACGAATCCTGGTATTGACTTTCTGAGGGCTTTTAGGGGTGTTGACTTGGGTCAACCAATGCCCTGGTTCGGGGGTAAGTGGAGGGGGTTGAGCGGCATTACGAGACAGAGTCCAAGCAGGGCCCTCCCGGGTCTTTAGCTGCCTGCGATGATGGATCCTCTGCATCTGCATTTGATGTCCTGGGGTCACATCCCAGCTGGTCTTCGGCCCGGGTAGGCCACATGTGGGTGCTTGTATTGCTGTTTTGCTTCAGTGGTGCGTGTGCCGCTCGATGTGTCACCGGCTCCTCCGCTCATCCAGGGCCTGTGTTCTCTGTCAGTCCGCATGGGGTAAGTGCAGGTTTGGGGATTTATGTTGCTTCTGTTCAGTTGCTTTCCCCTGGTGTCGAGCCAGCCCATGCCAGCCATCTTCTTGTGGTCAGTCGAGTGAGGAGGGAGAGTCAGTCTTCCCCCCAGCATGGGTGACATGTCACGCGGTCTCCGCCATTTTAGTTGCAGTTCCTGGGTGTTGGTTTGTTCCTGGCTGTATTTGGGGATCACCCCCACCGGTCCAGATGGGGGGGGAAATGGGGCCAGGTCCACTCAGCCTCATGCTTCTGGCATGGTCCCATTAGGCAGGACAGCAGGGCGGCGGCCGTCCACCCCGCTCACCACCAGAGTAGGCCTCATCTTGGGTGACGAGGATCACCCCTCCAAGGGACTAAAACAGTCTCTGCAAGCCCCGCCTTGGATCAGGTGTGCCTCCCTGCAATGTGCTGTAGCTGTCAGTCATCAAGTTGGTGCAAAATTTGCAGTGTTATGCTTTAATTGTGGAAAGGTTGGAGCTGCTCTCTTGTGCGACTGTTCAGCACAGCGGCCTAGCCCCGCCCCCCAGTACTCGTTTTTAATGTGGAATGTAAGAGTGTAATGTGGTAACATCCAATCCTAACCATCAATAATTTCTATCTCATTTAAAGCATGCCAAATGGCATAAAGCATGTTTTGATTCCCTTAAATAGATTTAAGTCAAAGGTTGTGCCTGGAAATCTAGCCATTTGGACAAACCCTCTTTCAAAGATCCTATTCAAAATATTGTGGGACGTCCCAGAAGATCTACCTTGGATTTAGGGATTTTTGGAAGATGGTAAAAAAACAAAAACAATGGCTTGACAAGATGACGCCTCAAAATATATTTCCTTTCATCTTTTGAGAGGATTCCCAGGGACTCTCCATATAAGACTAACTTGGTCAATGTGTCACTGAATAGTTTTATGGGGTCTCAAAGCAGACAGACATAGGATAGGAGGTCTGAGAGATTTCTTAAAGCTTTCATCTTATATTGATCTGCATCCATCAGCACGATATTTACTCCTAATTAAACATAATAGCAGTGTTCATGCCATATGAAGTTTCTCCTAATTTACTTCTGCCATATCCTCTATGTTCCACTAACCTTGTATGTTTCAAAGCTTAGATTTTCTTTTATGGTTTTTTTTAAATTAGCTTTCACATGTGTTACTTTTGCCTCGTTAAGGTGACCACTAGTCTCTGAAGCAGTATGTTAAGGTTCTAGGGATGCTAACTGTGCCTATTTAGCTTTAAACTTAATTGGTGTGTCTCTTAGATGCTACTTAGGCACTATTGGCACCCTCTACTGGTTTTAAATGCATACGTGCAGCAGCTTGAACATGTCAAGAATTCACACAATATCACACGTGTTTTAAGGTCCTTTTGTGATGCTTAGCCAGCCCAATCATCTTATGATAACTTAGCCTGCATGGGTAATATTAGGTCCATGGCTTGCATTTACTCCTTTTGACACATCAGGGTACTCAATTGAGCTACCAACAGGTTGTCACTCTCCACCTTCAGCTGGCTTATAAGATCAGTGAGGCCCTGTAACTCCTAACTTAGGAGCTGCAGATCAATCGTATGTAGTATGCCTCACAGGTCCCTTTTGGTCAGCAAGGCAGATGGTTGGTACAGGTCATGGTCAGATATTGGTGAGCTAGCAGGCTGGCAGGTAGGGTGTAACGGATCACCTGGCACTCCGACTGGGTACCTCTGTTGAAGGATGCTCCTAGCACTTCCTGAGTGCTCTAGGCACTCCAGCCGACACCATAACCACCGTAGACTCCTTACAAGAGCTCAGTGATTATAGCAAGGGAATATGCAGAGCATAGCAATCCCTTGTAACAGATTCCCCCAATAAGAGACAAGACACAGATTGAGGGTGAAGTAGAACTTGTTTACTGGGGCTACCTGCCCGGCTTTTATGCAGGTCTCCCACCTGGTGGACACTCCCCTAGGGGACCAGATGGAAGACTGGGACACAAAGGGTTAAAGGACCAATCACAGACTTACACATTTCAACAATCCCACAATGCATCCCAATCCCTCCTGTCTGGCCTGGAGATAATTGGGAAGTAATCCAATTATCTCCAAGGACAGAGGCAAAACTCCATTACACACATTTTCAGTAAAAAGACATAAAATTACATACGGTTACCTTTATCACATAAAACACACACATTCTACATATCCCCAGATAGCTTAGATCTGAGCGCACATTATTACCGAATGGCGCTCAGATTACATACATACAGTTCAATCGCCATGGAGCCAAAGTCTTTTCCATAGTCTTTCATTACACGAATAAGCTCCATGGCATAGCTATCTGGGGTGATGCTGTTCATACGGTCAAACTACCGAATGAACAGTCATTTGGTTCCACTACCGAATGCAGAGGTAAGGAGGCTGGCGGCTCAGCGGTGTTCGCTCAAATAAGTGTCCGTTTCCAGTTCCATAGTTTGGGCGCTGAACACCGCTGGCCGTTCGGGAGTTAAAATGGTCGCTGCCACGTGTTCGGCAAACGAACAAAGGCCACCCAGCATTCGTCAATTAAGCTGCGGTTAACCGCAGCTTCTGGGCGGTCAATTGACGGCACCCTCCAGTTTCCAGGTGGTCGATCGTTCGCTACTTTGTTCAGTATATTGAATCTACCGAACACCCCGGCAGAAAGGCACGAATACACCTTTCTGCAGGGCAAATAAAAGGTTTTAAATGCCGGGCCACAGTCTAAAGGGAGCAGGCGAGCAACTAGGTTTCTCCAGTGGACAGTGGCGAGGCTGGTTCCGCCACATAGGGTTTGGCATGGAGGTGAGGAAACTTCTCAAGAAAGGAGTAAGTAGACTCTTTTTGGGGTCCTGGGTCTGCAAGGAGTCAGCAGGTTTATGTGGGCAAAAGAATGAGACTGGACCCTTTAAACAAAGGCCACCCAGCGTTCGTCAATTAAGCTGCGGTTAACCGGCTCCCTGTAACTCACTTGGCTGCTGGGGAGAGGGACCGACTGTCTCCTCTACTAAGGACACACACTTCTGCTGGGGAGGAAGGACGGCACCTTCAGCTCCCTGGGACTCACTTGACTGCTGAGGAGAGGGACCACCTGTCTCCTTTCCTAAGAACACACACTGCCGCTGGGGAGGAAGGACGGCACCTTCAGCTCCCTGGGATACATACTGCCGCTGGGGAGGAAGGACGGCACCTTCAGCTCCCTGGGACTCACTTGACTGCTGGGGAGAGGGACCAACTGTCTCCTCTCCTAAGAACACACACTGCCGCTGGGGAGGGAGGATGGCACCTTCAGCTCCCTGGGATACATACTGCAGCTGGGGAGGAAGGACGACACGCTTCTCTCCCTGTAACTGGCTCGGCTGCTGGGGTCTCTCCCAACCTGCCAACTCACGTGCCCGCTCTGCTTTGACCTGCAGGTACTCTTCCACGTGTCTCCTCACGAGCTGCATGGATCTTTCCGGGGGGTTGGGTCCGTAAAAAGCCAGCCGCGATGTAAACTCTCTGTCAAACTCCTCCTGACTGTAGCTGGGTGCCATGCTTGCTCTGCTGAAGTTGCTTCTTTTGTAGATAGGGGCGCTGTACGGGTACAATTTGTGACTCCACAAACTGGTGTTGTCTTGTAGCTGTCCTTCTGGGCTGTGGGAATGATCCTGTCGCTTGCCACCAATTGTAACGGACCGTTCTGCACATAAGAGGTTAAAAACTGTTTAGGTGATATTCCCCTTTCCAGATGCATGGGCAGCTACTGCAATCACCAATCACCCGAACTGCAAACACATAAATTCACCAATCTCCCGAACTGCAAACACATGAATTCACCAATGTCCCAAACTGGAACCAGGGGAATGCTCCAAACTCCCGAACAGGAAACACACGAATGCTGTAAACAGCCGAACAGGAAAAACCATACGAACAGTTTACACTCCTGGCAGTCGCACTGTAACAGCATACAATCCAGTTCCCCCCAAGAACGAGACGACACTTCGTTTGAGGGTCAAGCAGAACTCGTTTACTGGGGCTACCTGCCCGGCTTTTATGCAGGTCTCCCACCTGGTGGACACTCCCCTAGGGGACCAGATGGAAGACTGGGACACAAAGGGTAAAAGGACCAATCACAGACTTACACATTTCAACAATCCCACAATGCATCCCAATCCCTCCTCTCTGGCTTGGAGATTAATGGTGAAGTAATCCAATTATCTCCAAGGACACAGGCAAAACTCCATTACACACATTTTCAGTAAAAATTATATACAGTTATCTTTATCACATAAAACACACACATTCTACATATCCCCAGATAGCTTAGATCTGAGCGCACATTATTATCGAATAGCGCTCAGATCACATACATACAGTTCAATCGCAATGGAGCCAAAGTCTTTTCCATAGTCTTTCATTACACGAATAAGCTCCATGGCATAGCTATCTGGGGTGATGCTGTTCATAGGGTCAAACTACCGAATGAACAGTCATTCGGTTCAACTACTGAATGCAGAGGTAAGGAGGCTGGCGGCTCAGCGGAGTTCGCGCAAATAAGTGTCCGTTTCCAGTTCCATAGTTTGCGTGCTGAACACCGCTGGCCGTTCGCGAGTTAAAATGGCCGCTGCCACATGTTCCGCAAACGAACAAAGGCCACCCAGCGTTCGTCAATTAAGCTGCGGTTAACCACAGCTTCTGGGCGGTCAATTGACGGCACCCTCCAGTTCTCAGGTGGTCGATCATTCGGTACTTTGTTCAATATATTGAATCTACCGAACACCCCGGCAGAAAGGCACGAATACGCCTTTCTGCAGGGCAAATAAAAGGTTTTAAATGCCGGGCCACAGTCTAAAGGGAGCAGGCGAGCAACTAGGCTTCTCCAGTGGACAGTTGCGAGGCTGGTTCCGCCACATAGGGTTTGGCATGGAGGTGAGGAAACTTCTCATGAAAGGAGTAAGTAGACTCTTTTTGGGTCCTGGGTCTGCAAGGAGTCAGCAGGTTTATGTGGGCAAAAGAATGAGACTGGACCCTTTAAAATTGATAGTATTGCCTTTTTTAGAACAATATGGCTGGACTTTCAAAAATGGTGGACATTGCCTTTATGGGTCATGTGTGGAGGAGCCAGCATAAGCAAAGAATGGACAAAGGTAGAGTGTCACATATGTATGGTGTAACATAGCGCGACAACACAACCTAGACATGAGAGCCCCATTACGTCATTGCACATACTGAAAGTCGGAGGAAGAGCGGAATGCAGGCTGAAAGCGGGAGCCCAGTGCAATGTATGAACTGATTGCTTAGAACAGGCTTCCCTAAATTCCGGCCCTCCAGATGTTGCTGAACTGCAACTCCCATGATTCTCAGCCTATCTATTTAATTTAAAGAATCATGGGAGTTGTAGTTCAGCAACATCTGGAGGGTCGGGGCTGGGGAAGCGCTTAGAAGGATGAAGGCTCAACGGAGCCAGTATGCACCAAGAGGAAGACTATTAAAGGGACACTATAGTCACCAGAACAACTACAGCTTATTGAATTTGTTCTGGTGAGTAGAATAATTACCTTCAGGCCTTTTGCTGTAAACACTGTCTTTTCAGAGAAAATGCAGTGTTTACATTACAGCCTAGTGATAACTTCACTGGCCACTCCTCAGATGGCTGTTAGAGATCCTTCCTGGGTCATGGCTGCCTAAAATGCATCCAAACATTCAGTGTCTCCTCCCTCTGCATACAGACACAGAACTTTTCCTCATAGAGATACATTGATTCGATTCATCTCTATGAGGAGATGCTGATTGGCCAGGGCTGTGTTTGAATCATGCTGGCTCTGCCCCTGATCTACCTCTTTGTCAGTCTCAGCCAATCCTATGGGGAAGCACTGTGAGTGGATCAGGCTACCACTTCTGATGATGTCAGCAGACTGCTTTTTTTTTTTTAGGCAAACAGTATGCAGAGTTACAGCTTCTGGCTTGGATACAGTAAGGTTTTGCTATATTTATGGAGGCATGAGGGGTCTTGGGGTGCTAAATGGTGGTTTTAACACTATAGGGCAGGGGTAGGCAACCTACGGCACTAGTGCCATGCACGGCACTCGAGGTGTCTTTGCACGGCACTCAAGGCTGCTAGAGCCAAACAGGCTCTGGGCTATCAGGAGTCCCAGTAAAACTTAAAATATCTGCTAATACAAAAAAATGGTGAAGGACAATCCTCAATTTAAGCATTGCAGCACATAGAGGAAATGATCTCAGATCACTTCCTCCAAGCACTTGTGAATAGGAATCCACAACGTAGTAGAGCAGCCTGCAGCTGCTGTTGCAGCTCCTGTCTTTGACCTGTACCAGGCCAGCCTGGTCCCCACTGGAACCCAGGGAAGCCAACCATACTGCTAGATATACACAGATATTGTGGATCAAACCAAGTGTTTATCTGAGTATCTTCTCCTTTCCAAATTGTTAAAATAAATGCGTGCACACTCTGAAGTAAATTACACTGAGACACAGGTATCAGGTTAATGAAAAACTTTGGAATGTTTACTCAGGGGGCGGCAAGCCCCTTATAAAGGCAAAAATACATCATATGCAAAATTGTAGATAACAGAGAGAATCCATCTTTAATTGGTTAGGTGTTAAGTGTCTTATCTAATGCACATCCTACGAGGCGTGATGTCACCATCATCCCGGAATTTTACTCCGGATGTAGGCGCCATCTTGTTACACGAGGTAGTTAGTTGGTGAGAGGGGGTGCTCTAGCAGCCATTTTGAGTAGATATTGAATACAGGTATACACAGTAAATAGATATTTTACAATCACTAATTTACATTCATAACACAGAAATGAAGAATAACCCTCCCCTTATACAAATAATATGAACAGCCCACACACAAACATACATACAATCTGCACAAACATAACCCGCTAACAATCCACATACATGCACACAACCCCACATGCAGCCTCTCACATACAATACCCCAAACAGCCCACAAACACTACCAAACACACAATGTGACTTATCCATCCATGCACAATTCCACAAGCAGCCCTCATACACAGCCCACATTCATATGTATCATATACAATACCATAAACTACTAATGAACATATACAATATAATAGCTTATATACGCACAAATACAACGATGCAAAGCAACTGCAGTAAAAATAACACAAGCAGAATACAGCAGCATACACACCTCAATTTAAAAATATAGGATCGGCACGCTACGGGACATCACAATCCTATATCGGCACAGTGCTGCTAAAAGGTTGCCTACCCCTGCTATAGGGTCAGGAATACATGGTTGTGTTCCTGACCCTATAGTGATCCTTTAAGTTGAAAAGTTGCATGCTTATTCTGGACTATTATATATATGGTTTGTGCTATTTTTGTTTGCTATTTTATTCTTCATTAAAGTATGTTTTTCCTAAAACACCTATTAAGGTCCTTGCATCATTCCCAATTGTGGAGAGCCGAGTGAAAAAAGGGGAGACTAGAAGAATAAGTCACTACAAAAAAAGCATTATAGCTGAAGCCTGCTATACATGGCTCTGAAAAGTGTGAATGGCTAATTATACCTCCAATATAATATGTGTTGTAACATTGTTGAGGATTTTACTGGGTGTGTTTTATCTCCAGATTTACTGCAAGTATTCTGACAAGACCTGCTTGAACACTTTTGCAGGTTAAAGTTTGTATTATCTATTGCATTTTTTTTTATATTAAAGGTGGTTAAGAAATAATATTCTGTGAAAAATACAGTAAATGTCAAACCTTTTTCATTTGCTCCTCTGATATACCGGTAGAGACATTCACTTTGAGTTATTATGTTACCCGACATGTTTAATATGGTTGTTGCCCAGGTTGTTGGCTCATACTCTCAAACCTCGAACTTCTGAAAACCAGACAGAGATATATAGTTAATTATTACTATAGTGTGAACAGTAACTACTACCATAGACAATCCTAACTAATGTGATTTGTTCACTCATTATATCCTGAGCACATTAAAATTCATCACCCCACATTAAGCATAGGTATTACAGTAAAGTATATTTACAATACCTATAAAGAATCATGAATTTACCAACTCTATCATTATTCCCTTAAGCTCAGATGGCCCTGTACCAAATGGGCTATTCGAACTGAAAACTACAGACATTGTTCATAGTATTTAACAGTGTTCATATTTTCCTTAACAGGCTCAGATTAAGACTGCATTGTATCTGGATATCAGACTAGACAAACAACTGCAATTCAGTAGATAAAAAGTCCCATCCAATGGAGATGGATGGAGATGGAGTCGGTAAATTATCTGAAGGGGAGCCGTCACTTGTCTACCATCGTGCCCAAACCCATGAGCAATGGCGGCTCTAAAGTAATACATGGGGAGATATGTAACTCATGGGCAGCAGTTGGGGGCAACTAATATGTAAACGGGGGGGGGCACATGCTAGTTGGTGGTGCCTAATAAAAACTTTAGAGTTCTCATCCACTGTCAACTGGTGAAGGCAGAAGGGTGAATAGTGTTTGTCACCCGTTATTATAATGTAACCCCAATCCAATACCAACAGGTGGGAGCATGGGTAGAACAAGTGACATGTCTTCCCTGATTACATACGGGTCCAGCTTAAATTGCTAGTTCAAGGTTGCCAAAGTTACATGTGCCGGGTGTGTAATTAGTTCCTGGCAGACACGTGCAGATTATTCTGTATGTGCAGTGTTTTAAGCAGAAACACCGCACATACAGATTCCTACTGCCATGACCACGTCAAATCAGTGAAGTGGTCATGGTGGTTGGAGTAACCCTTTTAGACAGAACCATTTAGTAGAGTGGTTCCCAAACCAGTCCTCATGATCCACCAACAAACCAGGATTTATGTGTTTCCCTGCTTTATTCCAATGGAGATACTGACAAATCCTGGATTGTTGGTGGGTCTTGAGGACTGGTTTGGGAAACACTGATTTAGCAGATATGTTCCAACCTGTAGCATGGCAGGTGGGCTCAAACGAGAGATAGTGAACCTCACCATAGTTAGAAATGTGTCATATTACCCCAAGGCATTTTTGTCTACAGCGCTGGCCAGCTGCTACAAACGTAACCTTTTAACGCTTTGCCTCCTGGCTGCTGTCTCTGCCAGCCAGTGCCGTCTTTAAGGAGGGGCAAAAGGGGCAGCTGCCCCGGGCCCAGTTACTCCTGGGGGCCCTAAGGCAGCTGCCCCATGGGCCTCCTGCAGCACCTGAGGTAATCAGGGGCCACAGCCCTTTAATACTGCCCTTGTAATCTGGGGGTTGGCTGAATACAAACACACAGCTAGCCCCTCATACACTGCCCTGTGATCCCTTTTCTTCTCCGTGGCATGCTGGGAGGAAGAGAGGTCAGATCACTTCCTCCTCAGTGCCACTGGGGAGGAGGCACACACCACACGGAGGAGGATGCAAGCATTGTTGGGGAGAGGGACTGAGAAAGCTGATGGCAGACTCCCATCAGCCTGGGCCAACAAGCTCCCACTGGACCCCAGGGAAGCCACCTTTCTGTACCCAAAAGGTAAGGAGACAGGAGGATGGCTAAATATGTGTTGTTTTTTTGTTTTGCTTATTTCTGATATCACTTTTATTCAAGTGTTGGTGTTTGTCATGTAACACACAGGGAATAAGTACATGTTAAAAATCCTAGAAGAACCTGACAGTTCCCTATTAAATATAAATTTTAAAAGTATTTATTTTAACATATTATTGCATCAAGTGTTATCAAAGGCTGTATACCATTTCCAAATGTCACTTTTGCCAAATTCTGGACCAGGGTATGTAAGAACAGAGTTGAGACATTATTATGGCCAAGGTTGCTGGGAGTTGCTGTCCAAGAGCTGCTAGAAGGCAAAGATTAAAATAAGTAAATGTACACATATATGTGTGTGTGTATCTGGCTGTGTTTATGTCCTTGTGTGTATCTGGCTGTGTTTGTGTCAGTGTGTGTATCTGGCTGTGTTTGTGTCAGTGTTTGTATCTAGCTGTGTTTGTCTGTGTGTCAGTGTTTCTGTGTGTATGTATACCTGTGTATGTGTACTTGTGTGTCAGTGTGTATGTGTACCTGTGTGTGTGTTTGTGTGTGTGTGTGTGTGTATGTATGTATGTATGTATGTGTCAGTGTGTGTAAGTGTGCATCTGAGTGTGTGGTAATGCATACATCCCAGCATTTTAATGCCAACACAAATACACTCCATCTCTAGCACTGTACACATATACACCCCTGCATTTATACCTTTATGTATGTGTGTTTCTGAGTGTGTGTGTGTGTACATACCTGTGTCAGTGTGTGTGTGTACCTCTGTGTGTATGTGCCAGTGTGTGTGTGTATCAAAGTGCTTGTATCTGTGTGTCAAAGGGTGTGTATCTGAGTGTGTGTGTGTATGTGCCAGTATGTGTCAAGGTGTGAGCATGTGTCAGTGTGCCTATGTGTGTATTTGCGTGTTAATGTGTATGTGTATATGTGTTATAGAAATCACACAACATGCAAACAGAGCCCTGCAAACACAAACATTACATACAAACACACCAGTTTGCTGAAACACCAATACTACACACAAATGTACACAACACTACATCCAAACAACCCCCTGCATGCAAATACATACATTACATACAAACACATTCCTGTATTAAAACGCTAAAATTATATACAAACACCAACTCTACACACAAAAGTACACCTGCATTTAAAAGCCAACACTACAGACAATCACACATTACTGCATTCAAACGCAAACACTGCACACAAGTACACCACTGCATTCCACTGGTAACAGTACATACAAATACACCCCTACATGCACACATACACTCTATACAATAACATGCTGACATTCAATTGCACAAACACTGCTCAAAAATACAACCCTGCAAGGATGGTAGATCCCCACCTGTCATAGCATCGCAGGAGTTGTATGACAGATGGGGATCTATCTTTTCTTTACTCTTGTGCTACAGGGCAGGCCTGAATTATTATTTTTTTTGCACCAAGGCACTCTCTACATTAGTTTCGCCTCTAGGTTGGGGTGGAGGGAGTGATTGCATGCCCAGGGGGCCCAAGCAGATGCTTGCCCAGGGTCCAATCAATATTAAAGACGGCCCTGCTGCCAGCAGGCAATAGTACTGATAATTTGCAAATGTTTATCCTACAGGATGCAAATTTACTCCTAATTTTGCTTAAAATTGGTACTTTGTTCATTTTCTGGATCATATAATTGCACTGTTTTCAAACAATACACTGCCGGTACAGATTTAGTCCGGAGGACCAAATTTCTAGTGGTGTAGCAAAGGGGGCAGAAGAGGGGCAATTATCAGATTGAGGGGTTGCTACAATGCCTAATGTGCAATTCCCCTCTGGTGTATTATCAGCATCCAGGGCAGAGAGCTGTGTCTCTGTCCAATGCAGGCAGTCGGTGCAGAGTAATATGCCGCAGCCTGGAGACAATCCCACATGCAGAGTGGAAACTACAAGGAGTACCTGCTTCTTCACCACTGGATAGCAGAGACTTTGACTTCCTATCCTACTCCCAACATTACCAACATAACATTAAGGACCATGTGTGACTGTGTGTGTATGCGAATATATGTATGAGACTGTTATTGTGTGTATGTGATTGACTATGTGTGTGTGGCTGTGTTTGTGTGTATAGGAAAATAATATACAGGATGCACACGGCACTCCTGGGTGGCCCATGGCAGCTGCCCCGTGGGCCCCGCTGCCCTCAACTACTTGTTGCCCCCTCCCATGGGCCCCTGGTGCAGCCTGGGGCCGGCACACTAAGGAGGCCCATCGGGTGGCCCATGCACTAAGGGAAACCCGGTGGGAGTTTGGAAGCAGGGCCCCGGCCCTTTAACAGCACTTTTTGGCAGCATGGTAGGAAGTGACTGCCGTGAATCACTTCCTCTCAGAGAGAGCCGCGCGGGAGATACCAGGGAGGCAGAGTGGAGAGGGGCTGGGCCAATATTACCAACAGCAACTCCCAACAGCCTCAGCCAATACTCTGAACACCAGGGAAGCCACCCTTTATGGTAGGAAACGGGAGGTGGACTTAAAAGTGTAAATTGCGTGTGTGTGTGTGTGAATGTGTCAGTATGTCTGTCAGTGTGTGTCAGTTTGTCTGTGTGTTTGTCAGTTTGTCTGTCTGTGTGTGTCAGTATGTCTGTGTGTGTGTGTCTGTCATTATATGTGTGTGTGTCTGTCAGTATGTCTGTGTGTCAATATGCCTGCTTGTGTGTCAGTATGTCGGTCAGTATATGTGTGTCAGTATGTCTGTCAGTGTATGCGTCTGTGTGTGTCGGTATGCATGTCAGTGTATGTGTGTGTGTCACTATGTCTGTCAATGTGTGTGTCAGTATGTATTTCTGTGTATGTGTCTGTATGTCAGTACTCCTGTCAGGATATGTGTCTGTGTGTCAGTGTGTATGTGTATGTCAGTATGTCTGTCCATGTATGTCTGTGTCAGTATATCTGTCAGTGTGTGTGTCAGTGTATGTGTGTGTATCAGTATGTCTGTCGGTGCGTGTGTCAGAATGTCTGTGTGTGTCTGTGAATATGTCAGTATGTCTGTCAGTGAATATATGTGTGTCCCTATGTCTGTGTATATGTGTCAGTATGTCTGTCAGTGTATATGTTTGGGTACATAAGTATGTGAAAGGTGTGATTGCTTGCCAAGGAGAGGGCCCTGCACTTGGAAGTAAACTTTAAAAGACACACATCCACCGACAGACACACATACACATTCACCGATAGACACACATACACACTAACTGACAGTCATGCATTAACTGACAGATACACACACTCACTCACTGTCAGACACACACACACTGTGACACACATATACTTACTCATCAAAGCTGGAAGTGCACTCAGCTCCTCACTAGGGAATCCAGGGTGCTCTTCAAAAAGTCCCAATACCCAAAAGGACCAAGCGGATAAATTTGTAGAAAATGATCAAGGCACTCCAATAGTTTCCAATTTTTAAGGCAATTTATTTGGACCAGGAACTACAAAGCAACGTTTCAGCCCCAACAGGGCTTTTTTCAAGCTAGTAGTAGTAGTCACTGTTGTAGTCACTGTTGTGGCGCTAAGTTTGCGGTTGGCCCCCAGTTTGCTCCGATTTTCGGGCCCTGGAGCAGGAGCTCAGACAGAGCACATCTGATCCCGTCGGCGGTCAGGCCCCGCCCCCTCTGTTGTCTCTTTTAAAACAAAAGATGTTAACTAGTTTTTTTCTAAACTTAAATCTCAGTATTCAGGTTTAATTGCCATGTTGGCACTTCGAGGGAAAAAAACTTGGCATGTATTGCGGTTTGGGCACTCGGGCTCAAAAAGGTTCGCCATCACTGCCCTATAGTGATCCTTTAATATATAATAATTCAATGAATAGGAATAAATCTCCTACCTAAAAAATAAAAGTGCAATATAGCACACAATAAGGCAAAAGGTGAGTGGTGGTAGAGAACTCACAGAATGAGGATAAATTCAGGCATGTCTCCCATCCAAAAGGGGAATGAGTGGAGAATATGGCAGTGCTTTCTGATGTACTTCCTCTTGTCACATATAAGGATGAAGAAAAAAAGCAAATAGTGCAGATGGCATAAATTTTACTGATTTATTAATACAGTATTGCACTTACAAGAAGAAATATGATATTTTTTTCTATTTGTTTTTGAGTTGTATTATGTTATAAAGGCATATTCCTATTCAGAGTTATCCATTGTCTTTACTTTTTTAAGACGATCTGAAATATCTACCTTAAATCATGGACTGATATGCCTGTTTCTAGGCAATTTAACTGTGCAGTTTTTATTAATTTCCAGATGGCCCCTGAGAGGCAGGCATTACCTGATGTGGGAGGGAGCACTGTCCTCTGTGCTTTCCCTGCTCAGCTACCGCGCGCACCGCAGTGATGCCAGAGATAGAATATGACGTTACTCCGGCACCGGCATCACCAGCATCACTGAGAGCCACATGAGGGAGCTGAGCAGGGAGATCAGAGTGTGTGTATGCATGTCTGTCACCGAGATTGTGTATCTGTCAGTCGATGTGTATGTCTGTTAGCGAATGTGTGTGTTTGACACTGAGTGTATATGTGTCTGTCAGTGAGTGTGTATGTGTGTTTGTCAGTGTGTGTCTGTTAGTAAGTATATGTGTGTCACAGTGTGTGTGTGTCTGACAGTGAGTGAGTGTGTGTATCTGTCAGTTAATCCATGACTGTCAGTTAGTGTGTATGTGTGTCTATCGGTGAATGTGTATGTGTGTCTGTCGGTGGATGTGTGTCTTTTGAGTTTACTTCCAAGTGCAGGGCCCTCTCCTTGGCAAGCAATCACACCTTTCACATACTTATGTACCCAAACATATACACTGACAGACATACTGACACATACACACAGACATAGGGACACACATATATTCACTGACAGACATACTGACATATTCACAGACACACACAGACATTCTGACACACGCACCGACAGACATACTGATACACACACATACACTGACACACACACTGACAGATATACTGACACAGACATACATGGACAGACATACTGACATACTGACACACAGACACATATCCTGACAGGAGTACTGAGGAGTACTGACATACAGACACATACACAGAAATACATACTGACACACACATTGACAGACATAGTGACACACACACATACTGACATGCATACCGACACACACAGACGCATACACTGACAGACATACTGACACACATATACTGACCGACATACTGACACACAAGCAGGCATATTGACACACAGACATACTGACAGACACACACACATATAATGACAGACACACACACACACAGACATACTGACACACACAGACAGACAAACTGACAAACACACAGACATACTGACACACACTGACAGACATACTGACACATTCACACACACACACACGCAATTTACACATTTAAGTCCACCTCCCGTTTCCTACCATAAAGGGTGGCTTCCCTGGTGTCCAGAGTATTGGCTGAGGCTGTTGGGGGTTGCTGTTGGTAATGTTGGCCCAGCCCCTCTCCACTCTGCCTCCCTGGTATCTCCCACGCGTCTCTCTCTGGGAGGAAGTGATTCACGGCAGTCACTTCCTACCATGCTGCCAAAAAGTGCTGTTAAAGGGCCGGGGCCCTGCTTCCAAACTCCCACCGGGTTTCCCTTAGTGCATGGGCCACCCGATGGGCCTCCTTAGTGTGCCGGCCCCAGGCTGCACCAGGGGCCCATGGGAGGGGGCAATAAGTAGTTGAGGGCAGCGGGGCCCACGGGGCAGCTGCCATGGGCCACCCAGGATTGCCGTGTGCATCCTGTATATTATTTTCCTATACACACAAACACAGCCACACACACATAGTCAATCACATACACACAGTAACAGTCTCATACATATATTCGCATACACACACAGTCACACATGGTCCTTAATGTTATGTTGGTAATGTTGGAAGTAGGATAGGAAGTCAAAGTCTCTGCTATCCAGTGGTGGAGAAGCAGGTACTCCTTGTAGTTTCCACTCTGCATGTGGGATTGTCTCCAGGCTGCGGCATATTACTCTGTATCGACTGCCTGCATTGGACAGAGACACAGCTCTCTGCCCTGGATGCTGATAATACACCAGAGGGGAATTGCACATTAGGCATTGTAGCAACCCCTCAATCTGATAATTGCCCCTCTTCTGCCCCCTTTGCTACACCACTAGAAATTTGGTCCTCCCGACCAAATCTGTACCGGCAGTGTATTGTTTGAAAACAGTGCAATTATATGATCCAGAAAATGAACAAAGTACCAATTTTAAGCAAAATTAGGAGTAAATTTGCATCCTGTAGGATAAACATTTGCAAATTATCAGTACTATTGCCTGCTGGCAGAGACAGCAGCCAGGAGGCAAAGCGTTAAAAGGTTACGTTTGTAGCAGCTGGCCAGCGCTGTAGACAAAAAATGCCTTGGGGTAATATGACACATTTCTAACTATGGTGAGGTTCACTATCTCTCGTTCGAGCCCACCTGCCATGCTACAGGTTGGAACATATCTGCTAAATCAGTGTTTCCCAAACCAGTCCTCAAGACCCACCAACAATCCAGGATTTGTCAGTATCTCCATTGGAATAAAGCAGGGAAACACATAAATCCTGGTTTGTTAGTGGATCATGAGGACTGGTTTAGGAACCACTCTACTAAATGATGAGCAGCCTGCTTCTTTCTAAGATGGTTACTCCAACCACCATGACCACTTCACTGATTTGACGTGATCATGGCAGTAGGAATCTGTATGTGCGGTATTTCTGCTTAAAACACTGCACATACAGAATAATCTGCACATGTCTGCCAGGAACTAATTACACACCCGGCACATGTAACTTTGGCAACCTTGAACTAGCAATTTAAGCTGGACCCGTATGTAATCAGGGAAGACATGTCACTTGTTCTACCCATGCTCCCACCTGTTGGTATTGGATTGGGGTTACATTATAATAACGGGTGACAAACACTATTCACCCTTCTGCCTTCACCAGTTGACAGTGGATGAGAACTCTAAAGTTTTTATTAGGCACCACCAACTAGCATGTGCCCCCCCCCGTTTACATATTAGTTGCCCCCAACTGCTGCCCATGAGTTACATATCTCCCCATGTATTACTTTAGAGCCGCCATTGCTCATGGGTTTGGGCACGATGGTAGACAAGTGACGGCTCCCCTTCAGATAATTTACCGACTCCATCTCCATCCATCTCCATTGGATGGGACTTTTTATCTACTGAATTGCAGTTGTTTGTCTAGTCTGATATCCAGATACAATGCAGTCTTAATCTGAGCCTGTTAAGGAAAATATGAACACTGTTAAATACTATGAACAATGTCTGTAGTTTTCAGTTCGAATAGCCCATTTGGTACAGGGCCATCTGAGCTTAAGGGAATAATGATAGAGTTGGTAAATTCATGATTCTTTATAGGTATTGTAAATATACTTTACTGTAATACCTATGCTTAATGTGGGGTGATGAATTTTAATGTGCTCAGGATATAATGAGTGAACAAATCACATTAGTTAGGATTGTCTATGGTAGTAGTTACTGTTCACACTATAGTAATAATTAACTATATATCTCTTTCTGGTTTTCAGAAGTTCGAGGTTTGAGAGTATGAGCCAACAACCTGGGCAACAACCATATTAAACATGTCGGGTAACATAATAACTCAAAGTGAATGTCTCTACCGGTATATCAGAGGAGCAAATGAAAAAGGTTTGACATTTACTGTATTTTTCACAGAATATTATTTCTTAACCACCTTTAATATAAAAAAAATGCAATAGATAATACAAACTTTAACCTGCAAAAGTGTTCAAGCAGGTCTTGTCAGAATACTTGCAGTAAATCTGGAGATAAAACACACCCAGTAAAATCCTCAACAATGTTACAACACATATTATATTGGAGGTATAATTAGCCATTCACACTTTTCAGAGCCATGTATAGCAGGCTTCAGCTATAATGCTTTTTTTGTAGTGACTTATTCTTCTAGTCTCCCCTTTTTTCACTCGGCTCTCCACAATTGGGAATAATGCAAGGACCTCAATAGGTGTTTTAGGAAAAACAGACTTTAATGAAGAATAAAATAGCAAACAAAAATAGCACAAACCATATATATAATAGTCCAGAATAAGCATGCAACTTTTCAACTTAAAGGATCACTATAGGGTCAGGAACACAACCATGTATTCCTGACCCTAGATAATTTCCACGTTTATAGGCAGGTTGGTACTATTTGTAAAAATATACCAATTAAACGTAACAAGGTACATTTATTAAGGCAAAAAAAAGTATGGTATTCTGTTGCACATAAAGAGCAATTACTTTGGAAAACAAAAGAATGTCTGCAAACATACCATTCTCCCCCCAAAAAGTTTAAATCTTCAAAAATAATCTTTTCCCATAGTGTTATTTATTGAAAGTCAACATTTCATATTCTCATATATGATATTTAATTTCAACATAGAATTAGGTTGTGTAAAATAAGGATGTTTCATGTAAGTGACAATTTCTAAATATAGCATGTCCGTTTTAATGTGTCATGAAATAAATAAAGTCATTAGAATTGTTTTGATACTTTTAGCATGTTAGTCTCTGAGGTAGGTATCTAAAATGCTACATGTGTGTGGGTTGGGAGTCTTTAGTGCAGTTCAATAGTGAAAGCGCTCATAGAATCTACTGTTTGTGAATCTGATCTTTCTCAATGTTGAACTACATTTAACTCATCAGAGTTGGAAGAGCTGAGCCAATCTGCCATTTCATATCTGATTTGGGACTGGCTAGAAAACTGATGGCACCCGAAGAAGCAATTATTTGTTTTTTTTTAGAGAACTGTTACATCCTAAAACATCCTAGTCAAGCTTACAATGTACTAAATATTTTCTTGGGCTCAGCAGATAAGTGGGTATTGAGTTATACTTGCATTTTAGCCTCATAAGGACAAAGTCATTTTTTTTAAATACCAGTAATCTACTGTATTGTGTCAAACTGAACCATTGGGCACTAATCGGGTACAAGGAACAAAAGCACAAAAACGACTTCTTTGTTAAACTTACTTTAGCCTATAGGTATCTAAAGCTCATGTGTTATTAAATCAGTTGTTTTTCTATAATATGCTCGGGTTATATTGCAACATAATAGACTTCATTATGACGATCCACAACTTCATAAGGACTATCGTAGATATTGCATGCGTAGAATGAAGCCTCAAATTCTTTCTTCTGGGCCACCAATGTTTCATACAGAGATTTAGCTTTTTCAAAAAAGTCAATGGGTTCAGCAAAACCATCAAAACTCCTGAAAAATAGAAGTGGTAAGTTTGTTACAGAGCAAAAATGCATAGGACCACTCACAGCTGCTGTACAGGGGGGAGACCACCAAAGAAGCCGGCCCTAAAGAAAGATTATAGAAGCCCTGGATGCGTTTCGCACCACTCAGTGCTTTCTCAACATTATGTCTTTGGTTGTCTCCCCCCTGTGCAGCAGCTGCGGGTGGTCCTATGCTCAGGTTTTTTATTTTTTTATACTTTGTTCACTCACAACCTTTTTTTTTTCCTTTTTTTTTCTCATGCTTGGACCGATACAGCATACGTAAGGACTGCTGTTCTAGTATCTTGCCAACTGCATTTTCTTTTTAGACTTCAAAAATGTGCGTTTTTTCTATGATTTTTTCGTGATGTATTTTGGAGGATTCCCTATGAGTGCGAATCAACAAACTTGTCTCCTGTGTGAAGTATCATGCAAATACATACTGAATATTCCATATTTTTTATTAGCAATAGTGAAAAATTACTATTAACATTGAAAAAAAATATTTTTGCTATGGCACGATGAATGTTTATAAAGAAAATTCCAATGTACCCTTTATTGCGGTATGAATAACGTCTATAGCTTCAGTTTCTGCTAACTAATGTAATACTGTTAGAACATTTTTCCAAATGATTTATCTACAAAAGTCGCCGTCACAATGTGTGGGAATTTATTTATATACATCATTTGGGATGTGTTTTTTAACAGTATTAAATTGAGTCACATGTTTGTTTAATATTGTACAAACCTACTTGGGAGTCCTCAGAAAGTTTATAATAAAACATGATATAGATATATATATTTATTTAGAACTCTTTTAGAATTTTTCTAATTTGGCTCTTATAACCTACCTTTTGAAATTCACTTTGAATTAAGGGTAAATCTCACTTTAATGAATAACCCTGTTAGTCTTCAACTTAGTTCAGAAGTACTTATCTCCTAATATGTTACTTGAATTTTAATGGCACAGAAGAGGCTGCTGTGGGCTCTAGCACTGAATTTACAGAGCAGAAGATAAGAACTTTTAAATGAAACAAACTGTGCAGTAAGATAAGCTAAATTAATTAGTTTTATTGTTCTGTGTAAAGACGCTTTGTGAGTCACAGCCAGTGGAGGTGTGACTAGGGTTGCATAAACAAAGTGATTTAACTTCTAAATGGCAGATACTTGACCAGTGAGAATGTAGGGGCACGACCTACACACCAAAACCACTTTATTAGGCAAAAGTTGTTTTAATTATTTAGGGTGTCCCTTTAAAAATCCTGGGCTTAATAAAATACCTTCTAAAAAGTGGTTACACAGGTAAAGGTAACTGGTATACAAGCCAAGGTTGAGATTTGGTTCCATTAGAACCATCATAAAATTAGTGAAATTGGTAAACCAATGCTTTAAACAAATGTAACCATAACCGTTTAATGGTGCCATAAAAGATAAAAAGCAAGGAGAAACCAGTCTAATTGCCTTAACCAGGAGTGGATACCAACACCCAAAGAATAATAGAAATAAATATATATATATATATATATATATATATATATATATATAAAAGAATATATAGATAGATGGGTTAACTTGTAACATACATAGTATCAATGCACCATGGATAAGTAAAAACAGACCTTAGTCACAACTGACTATAGTCTTGACTATTCACGATTACTACTCCCCCTCCTTTGTCTGCTGCTTTTATGGTGATTTTATTATCTTGCATCAGTGTTTTCAAAGCTTTTCCCTTTTTTTATGCTATCTGTTAGCAATTGCTTATTTTTATTTTATAGTTTATACACGTATATATTTTAGTCTAATAAAGTCTTTTATAAGAAAATCTCTATGCCTCTGAACTATATACTGTACAGTTCAATGATCGACACCAGAAGATAACATTCCAGGATTTTCACTGATAATAGGTGTAGAACTGTCTATCTTGCACTTCTACACATATAATACTCCTTTGTATTTTTCATGTACCATACTACTATTGATTGAAATACTAGTTTGTTACTAGAGCATATGTAGCTCACATTAGCCAGTTCCCCTGCTGTTTCCAGAGAGGGTATACAAGCCAGATTTTATATATATGAGCTTACAGTGAAAGGACACTTTTGGACTGATCACTAAACTATAATTTTTATTTATTATCTGAACTTAAACTGTGGACTATTTCTACATGCACTGATACAGTGTATATTCATCTATTGAGATACAATCACTCAGTTGTGACTAAGGTCTGTTTTTACTTATCCATGGTGCATTAATACTATGTATGTTACAAGTTAACCCATCTATCTATATATTCTTTTATATATATATATATATATATATATATATATATTTCTATTTCTATTATTCTTTGGGTGTTGGTATCCACTCTTGGTTAAAGCAATTAGACTGGTTTCTCCTTGCTTTTTTATCTTTTACTGCCTATCTATTCAACCTAGGGTGTGGGTTGTTTCACCAGTTGTTTGGTGGATATACCCCCTTTCTTTAGACCATAACTTTTCCTTCCTATTTATCCAAGAGGAAGCATTTCCCCTTGGGTTCTTTTATATATTTAATGGTGCCATATTTAAAATAGTGAGTATTTAAAGTATTAATGCTTTGTATTATTTTTGATTATTAATTTTCTGTAACACCTCTCCTTTTGCTGGTTTTGTACCTTGATATGTACTTTTTGCATCTCAGAAATCCTATTATGTGGATTTAAGAGGCCATGACAGGACAATTACTTACTTTACATACAATTTTGTTTCTGAAAAAAATAGCAAGAAAACATTGGGGTCTGTTGGGTCAGGGATATCCAATTCCGGTGGCAGAAAAAAAGCTAAGGAGGCATTCATGGGTGAATCACTGTTTACTGGTATAAACACTGTCACAGGCACCGCCATCTCCATGTTCACACCTTTCAAATAAGCAAAGAGCAGCCATTACATTTCTGACTCCTGTTGTTGACTTATTGTATATATGCTAAAATGCTTATCCAATGGCATTTATAACAGTCACAAACATGAAAGTGTAGCTTTTTCAGTAGTCTGTATCAAACAAAATAATTACAGCTAGGAATGTTTCCCTGTTTTATTAACCACATACAGTGTAAAGAATTGGTTATTCTAAGACTTAGACGCATTTGGTAAGAGTTTTTGGGAGGGAGAATGTTTGGGTCTTATTCTGCAGATGACAAGATATGCTATAAAACAAGGCTCCAGCACAGGTCTGCTTAATTAATTTTGTTATGGCAATATTTGCATTGTTTTACTTATTGGCAGCCTTTTCAAGATCTTTTATGGGTTTCAGGGGTTTAGACATTATTATTTCATAGGATTGCCCCTTCCACCCATGAGAACCTTGCATCCCAAGATGACTGCTGGAAATCAGGAAGAAGGGTTGAACAGGTGATTAGTTGAGGGAATGAGGGGAGAGGATGGGACAGGAGATTGTTAGCAGCATAGCTATGGGTTAATTATTTATTTATTTGTTCATTTAAACCACTGGTAGTCCACCTGGTCCCTACTGCCTACTAGTGGGTGATTCACACTTTCATGGTGGGTGTTATCTGCGACCGTTGGTTCTCTGGCACAACCACATGCAGGCATGCACCTAACTCCAGCCATCGAGTGAGATCTCAGAAAAACGCCCAACAAGCATTGCTAAATCTCCCTCGATGGCTAAAAGGAAGCGGACAGGGGCGTGTGATACAGGAGGGGAGCTGATACGCTCGATGTGAATGCAGAGACAGTTAGAGTGGCTGATATTAAACTTTAGCAAGCTAAGTTCTGTTATTTTCTGTTTACTTGGTTTACTTAACATAAAATAAAGAAAGAAACGTAAAGGAAGGAGAAGGAGGGAATAAAGAGAAAGGAAAGAGACCCCTGATATATAGATATTCCTTTTTTCTGTTTTATTTTCTTGTTGTTGGCTAATAATAAAGTAAGCTACCTAGTTCAGCCCTCCTGCTGGGGATTGCATAAGGAAGGAGAAAAGAGAAGAAGAAAGAAAAGGGAGAAAAAGCAAACAAAAAGCAGAAAAGGAAGAAAATACACTGAAAAGAAAGAAAAAAAAATAAATACAAATTATTTAACTTTCTTTTTCTTCAATTTAAGCAGCTCCTGCTCTAGTAGGCAATACCAGCAGTGTGTTTGTATAGTGGATGTAGTGTCTGTGTATAGTGGAAGCAGTATGTGTTGTGGATGCAGTGTCTGTGTGTAGCAGATGCAGTGTGTATGTAGTGAATGCATTGTGCATGTGTGTATAGTGGATGCAGAGTGTGTGTATAGTGGATGCTATGTTTGTATTTGTGTAGTAGAGGCAGTGAATGCAGTGTCTGTGTTTGTGTAATGAATGGAGTGTCTCAGTATGTGTCATTGTCCCCTTCCCCAGCTGCCCAGAGTGTGTAATTGGCCCCTTCCACAGCCCCTCTATATGTGTGTCATTGTCCCTTTCCCCAGCCATTCAGTGTGTGTCATTGTCCCCTTTCCACCAGTCCCTCTATGTGTGTCATTGTCCCTTTCCCCAGCCATTCAGTGTGTGTCATTGTCCCCTTTCCACCAGTCCCTCTGTGTGTGTCATTGTCCCATTCCCAAGCCCCTCAGAGTGTGTCATTGACCCCGTCCCTAGCCATTCAGTGTGTTCCATTGTCCCCTTCTCCAGCCTCTATGTGTGTCATTGTCCCTGTTCCCAGCAATTCAGTGTGTCATTGTCCCCTTTCCACCAGTCCCTCTCTGTGTGTCATTGTCCCCTTCCCAAGGCCCTCAGAGTGTGTCATTGTTCCCTTCTCCAGCCACTACATGTCATTGTCCCCTTCCCTATCCCCTCTCACTCTTGTGCCATTTTCTTGTGCCCATCACATCTTGTCTGAGCCCAGTGATTTACAAAATGCAAGTATACATGGATGGAGTATTTTCCATCAAATCTGATGGATGTGACATCCATGTTGACATGTCAACCTCTAATTGTCCAGATTTGGGAAATACTGTGCTTGTGACACATTGCTAGTTTGCTGTACCAATTTGCCCCTGGTTCCATTAGTTTCCATGGCGGTACATTTTCTTCTTTTACCAAAACTTTATTTGCAGCAACTATGCTTCCGTGATATCTCTCTATAGGATCGTCATCCCTGACTACATCTTTTGGATTATCCTTTTCTGCACTATGTCTAATAAGACACAGAGCTATTATTCATTTCCGTAGAAAGACTTGCTTTAGTTGGTAAATCTCCACACTGTCACTAGACTCCAGCTATCAATGCATTACTACCCAGACATTACAGAGGGAAAAATGGGAAGACACCATAGGGAAAGGCACATAAAAAAGCCACACAATGAGAGACACATGCAGCATTAAATATTGTTCTGTGTTATGGTATAAAAAGAACCAAGGGGTGGCACACAATAGTAGGGGAGCAAACAGGTGAATAACAGGGTAAAGAAATAGAATCAGAAGGGAATTACCTGTCTATTAATGTTGTACTTTATGGACCAGTCTATCTATATAATGGTTTTAATTATGTTGTACAAGAGGCATAACTAGGTTATTGTTATTATTGTTATGGAAACATATTGCCAGAACATTATGTAAAAGACAGGTTTGATGACAGACCTTTATTATTTGATCCACGTATATAGCGGGCCAATAGTTTGAAACTCTGTGTTATAGGTGTTGAATCCATTGATGGATCTGTGCTGGTTAGTGCCCATCTTGTTGCGTCATAAGCTCGAAGTTCAAAGTCCTAATGAGTCAAACAGAAAGATTATGTATTCAGCAACAGATTAGTATGATTCTGTATTTTTGTCACTCTCACTTTTCCCATCAAGTTAAAACCAAAAGGCTTATTTCAAGGCCAATTTGAAATAAAAGGAAGCCCTGGAAACAATTAGATATTAGATCCAGGTCCAGGGATTTAGGAAAAGGTATTATCAGTTTTGGTACCAATTCTTATTAAAGAGCTGCTTGACTGCTTTCAATTCATCATACTGTACTATGTTTTATTTTGATTCTATTGTTTTCAACTGAGAATAAGTGTTACTTTATTGTAGCCTAGTGGGCATCAAGAGATTGGAATCAGATATCAGTAAAGTGGACACCAAGACATGCCAACTTGTCTATGCTCACATCCTGATTATCCAGGATCTCAACTCCAAGATGAAAAGGTAAATAAGCAGCAGGAATGAAAACCTCCAATTACAATTTAAATTAAAAAAAACAGGTCTTGCACTCAAACTCCCACTACTCTTGGGCGGCAGCAATGACCACAGTATACATCAGCCCCAATACATACAGTAAAAAAACAAAGAAAAAATGTTACCTGCGCTCTTCCCAAATCCCTATGCATATTTAAACAAATTGAGGTTATAACCTTCATATTTATACATATGCATAGAGATTTGGGAAGAGCGCAGGTAACTTTTTTCTCCAATTACAATATATTTGTAAAATCTTGTTGGAATGGTGTTAATGTAGAATCCTCTTAATTTCTTCTTGTCTTCAGTTGATTGATATATATACGTCTTTTGTATATATAGTCCTTGGCCAAATGCTCGCCACAATAATATATGTCTATATTATTGAAAAGTAGTAATACGCAATCTGACTTACGGCTTCTTCAGGTTTATTCTTTGTTACGGATACATAATAAAACATAATAAAGGATGTTACAGGATAGTGGACATTCAACAGCAGATGGTAATTGCTGGACTTGTTTAAATCCTTACATCTTTACATCGAGAGAGAGCCAGAGCCAAGACAGAGCCAAGACCGAGAGCGACCTCGTGTCCCTCTATTACTATATAGAAGTGCTCATACAAACGTCAGTGTTTAACTCTAGCCATATAAGGACAAGACCCCCTCATCCACATTCCAGAGCTCTCGGACAAAGAAAGCCTTGTGACTTATTGATACCATCTGTTACTTATGTCAATCCACACATCCATATATATAATCAATAGAAACATAGAATACGCAATATTCTACAATATTTATAAATATTTATTAACAAAGAGCAGAAATACAAAAAAATTTTGAAAAATTCATACTAACAGAATTTAATAAACTCTATAGCTTTAGGAATATATATGCATGAAAAGGTAGTTTGTTTACCTGTTTTCTCTCTCTCCATGGCAGGTCCCGCCTCCTTGGCTAAATTCGTGAATGTTGTCTAACAAGAAAAGGTACAAGCCCCCACTATTCCCTAGACTCATAGAAATTCAGTAAAGCCTCTGCAACTCATTCATTCAGATATACAAGAATCAGTCACAAGAATTAAAACCACCAGACTAATATTGTGTAGGTTGCCTTCATGCTGCCACAGCTCTGATGCTTTGATGCATGGATTCCACAAGACCTCTGAATATGTCCTGTGTTATTTGGCACCAAGACATTTGCAGTAGTTCCTTCAAGTCCTGCAAGTTGCAAGGTGGGGCCCAAAAAAAATCTTGTTGTTCGAGCATATTATACAGTTGCTAAATTGGATTAAGATCTAGTGAATTTGTCATGTTCCTCAAACCACAATTCTGAACATTTTTTGCTGTGTGCCATTGTAAGAAATTGATATGCAAAACTGCAATATTGTATAAAACTTTCTTTGTATGTGACTGGTTTCACAACTTGGGGTCATCTACTTGATAACCTTGTGATAATGATCAAAGCTTTCAGTTGCATTTTACACCACCCAGCTAAAGCAATAATAGCTTACCTCCCTCCAGCAGTTCTCCTTCCAACCAGTTTTCCATGCATGTTATTAGGAGATCAGAAGATCAGAGTAATTAACATCTAGGTGTAACTATGAAGTTTGTGTTTTCCCAAGCCATTCTGTCCAATCTACCCATAAACCAACTCTAACGGGTCACTTCTTACAGAACGTTATAGTATAGCTGAGGGGAAGAGATCAAAGAAAAGGACTTGTGTAAAGATGGAACTCTCTGGGAAAAGAGGGAGGGATAAACCACTTTTGGGAGGGAAAATGGATTCTGGGACATGTAGTTAAGGACTGCAAAAATCAGTCTTTAGAAGGACAACAGCCAAGGAGGTCAGTCTCTTGGGCTCTCTTTCTCTCTTCGTATCTTTTGGGGAGGACAGCGCAGCAAAGCAGAGGTGCCATGGTGAACTGATAGAGACTGTCCCAGACTACCAAAGATGAAGGCGCAAAGGGAAGATCTCCCTTTAAATGTTTAAGTATTGCCCTTTTACTATGTGTTTTTCGGTTTTGGACTGGATATGGTTATAGATTGATTGATTGATTGATTGATAGATTGTGTATATCCTCCTAAAATCTGTAACAGTATCCCAAATCAATATTAACAATACATTTTATTATACACTTGTGTTTTTGTCTTATTTGTCACATTCCCTAAAACAATAATCCTTACATTGCAATATAACCCAGGTCTGTCGTTCACATCCCCATTGAAGCCACTTTCTGCGGTGGACAGGGATCATCATAAACACTCTGGTCTGTGGCTACGCAGAAAACTGTGATGCACTGTGTTCTGACACCTTTCTATCATGGCCAGCTGTTAGGGACCAGGAACCAGACAGAGACAGAACCTAGATGCAAAACACCTTTATTAAAAAATAGCAAAAAATGAAATAAAACAAAAGCAAAATCCAGCAGGCAAGCAGGGGTCAGTCACCAAAGCAGGTAGTCAGACCAGCCGGAATCAGGAGAACGAAGAGCAGTGGAGTCAATAACCAGGCCAGAAGTCAGGAACAAGGAATACACAGGAAACAGGAAGTCTTCTGGGAAACAGGAAACCATGCAAGGGCAAGGAGGTACTGGGACTTGCTGCTTAAATAGGCTGCACTGATTAGCACTACTAACAACCAGGTGAGTAACCGTGGAATTAGTAATGAAGGAGATGATCATTAAAGGCAGCTGCAAAGCAGCTCAGGATGGACTGGCAAAGGGATAGGGGAAAAGGTGGGGCACTTAAACTATTGAAGCTTATCACTAACCAGTACAACCTCACACCTGAAACATGGAAGGATGACATTGGGTACATAGAACTACACTATAGTGATTCTATGGACCTGCGCGTCCTGACAAGTTGGTTATGTTGGTCCTACACGACCTATAATTAGTTGCTGATTTGGACATGCGTGTCCAAGAGTGATACATTGAATGCTTGCCTTTATGATAAATTAAAAAACGTATTCACAAAAAAAAAAGCAGTTGGAAAGCTCAGACACAGAGAAAGGAAGGGTTGCTGTTTAAAACAGCAGAGAAACCCTGACACCAGCATTAGGTTTTTCAGCAAATTGAGCTCTTCTGTGTGATCACACCAGATAGGCTAGCCTTCGACCTCCATGTGTGTCAGTGAGACTTAGACGCCGATGACCCTGACACCAGTACACTTGTTGTTCTTCCTTGCACCACTTTTGGTAGGTACTAAGCACTGGGAACACCCAGGGCCAGATTAAGATCCCAGTGGGCCTGGTGCTGACAATTATGATGGGCCTAATTACAGAATCGACCAAAAACATCATAAATTTCATACATCTCAAGCGTCATGTATCTGATGGAGATGGTGTTGGAGGGAAACTCAAGGGATGCAGCTATAAGAAAACACATACTCTATGCTAATCTCTCTCTAATTTATGCTTTCAAGTAAATCCTTACCCCCTAACAGCAGTGTCCAGTGAAGCAGAATGTCAATAGGCGGGGTAAAAGGGTGGGCAACGGGGGGCAGGGCCCAGCCGCCATGCTGACCGGTCACATGCGGGAGAGGCTCCTGCACAATCTGGCCCTTTGGACCAAAAAACATGGCACATCGCACCTAAAAGTAGCCACAAGTGCAGCACAGTGAACAGGCAAATGTGGGCTGTGCGAAACTTTGGAGCCTGCGGCATACGTGGGAGGGGAGCGGGATGGATGGCCGCCACCCTGTCTCCAACTCTAGTGGCCACATGACAGCACTGGGACACTCCTCACGGGTCCCGTTCCGCCCCCATGGATCGGCAGGGGTCATCCCGGCCCCCACTGGAGGGATACGACACCACTGGGCCTCCGACGCTCTCGGAATCACGAGCCCTACCACAAAATGGCCACCTCACGGTCAGTCCTGGGCACAGACTTCCTCACCTCACCAGCGCCTGATGGAGCCCATAGACACCCAAGCCTTGGCACCCAGAGACCGGTCCCCATGACCACCTACGTGGATGCCCCTCACACCGCAACCCAACGCATACAGAGAACACCTCACCCAGGGCCTCTGCTGCTGGCCCCTGGAAGTGATAGAGTAGTGGACACAGGCTGAGGGCTCACATGGAGCCTAGGGCAATACGACATGACACTCACCGGACACACCCAGCTACAAGAACCCTGCTGACAGGCTGCGGTCGCTTCCCTCAATTGAGCCGGCAGTGAGAGTGATCCGAGACCGGTTAATTGGCGGGAATTACAAGCACGCATCTCAATGCCATCACAAAGTACAGTGCTCGGGGGACTGTGGGGCTTCATTATCGGGACTCCAGTGGTTTTATCCTCTTGCTAGTAGTTCCTAATACTAGCAATGTGCAGGGTTGTTGTGTTTGACCTGTTTAGTGCAGTACAAATGTTTAGTCTCTTGAGAACGCAAAGCCATACCACCCCAACCTTAAACAAAACTCCTACTGTCGTATGCATGTCTAGCCTAGTCTTCTCTTTTACACACTACTAATGAATCATAGCCTGCTGCTCTACTAACTACAAATCACAATGGGATGTGTTTAATATGAACTAGCCTATCTGCCTATAATGTTGAAGCATGCTATTCCTATTACTTAAACATGACATTCATGCAAGTACTTAAAGCATGTATCCAGTAAATAGTAGACAGAACATAATGCCTGCATGTAATCTTAGCTTGTACCTATTTTATAAAAAAAATGTGCATTGCCTAGCAAATACCCTATCTGTTATCTATGCCAACCAGCTCGAGGAATGCCGTTGGGGTACCTAGAGCCAGTTTGTAATCACTATCTGCACTGCCAAAAAAAAAGGGTGTGCCACTGACATGAATCACGTGACCAGAACTGCCAAAAGGGGCAAACATGCCCAAAAAGGGGGCATGTCTGTCCAAAGAATTGGAAGACCAGCCTGGCATCAGTGTCCCTATGTTTTACAGTGTCAGTGTTCCCATGTCGCCCAGTCTCCCAGTGTCTCAGTGTCCCCATTTCTCCCAGTGTCCCCATGTCTCAGTGTGTCTCGTGACACTGAGAGACCTGGGACACTGCGAGACATGGGGGCACTGAGACACTGGGAGACATGGGGGCACTTGTGGATACAGACATGGGGGCACTTGTGGATACAGACATGGGGACACTTGTGGATACATACATGGGGACACTGGGAGACATTGGGACACAGACACTAGGGACACTGGCTGCGAGACATAGGGACACTGGGAGACATGGGGACACAGACACTAGGGACACTGGCTGGGAGACATGTGGGAAACATGTGGACACAGACATTTGGGGACACTGGAAGACATGGGGACACATGGAGACACTGTGTCACTAGTGTCTCTGTGTCCCAATGTGTCTCCCAATGTCCCTATGTCTCACAGCGTCCCCATGTATCACAGTGTCCCTTAGTGTCTCAGTGTCCCCGTGTTTCCCAGTGTCCCCTAGTGTCTCAGTATCCCCATGTCTCCCTGCTGCCTTTCACCCCATCCCTCACTTCCCTGAGCTGTAGGCTGTCTCTGCAGGGTGGGAGCTGCTGTCTGGACTCTGTGCTGTGTAGTTGCTCCCCCACGGATCAGTGAGTAGAGAGAGGCAGGGAGGGATATGCTGTAACTTCCTATCCTTGCTTCTCCACACACAGTGACCCCTACTGGCTGGTGTTGGTAATGCAGAGTAATATACGTTTATACTGAGAAAAATATCTGCATTTGTACCCAAATACCGTCTGTGCCTTAAAATACCAGTCAGGTGGCAAACCTAAGAGTAGTGTGTAAAAAAAACAAAAAAAAATTTTTTTTTTTTTAAATGGGCCTATTTCATGGGTCTGGGCCTGTGCCTGTGCCTGGAGCTGCAGCTCCATCAGCCCCTATGTTAATCCAGCCTTGGGAACACCCCACCAGACTTGCTGTTTTGGAAATGCTCTGACCTAATCATCTAGCCATGACTATTTTTGCTTGCCCATTTTTCATGCTTCCAACTGTTTACTTACTTACTTATGTGTCACTGCTGGAAAAGTGCCATTGTAACAATATAACAATGTTATTTACTTCACCTGTCAGTGGTTTTAATGTTGTGGCAAATCGCTGTATATGGTCCAATACAGCCAATGTCATGTGGCCATAATAAGTATGTACTAAAATCTATTGAAGATAATTCCAAATATTGTATGACCAATCTAAAAACAAAGCAGAAACTGCAAAGATGTTGAAGGTCTACATTGCAATTGTTGAGAATCAGTTTAGGAGAAAGCTTCAAGCACTTCTAACGGACAATGGTGGTGCGTACATGTCACACAGTGTTGCTGCATATTTAGAAAAAAAAGGAAGAGAACATGTGACGGTTGTATATGGTATCACCGTCAAGCATTCCCTTCTTCCCATAAAAGAAAATCACCCAATATTCCACAAGTAGAAATATCCCTGGAATCGCCGAATAATCCACACATGAGCCAAAGCTTAATGCTGGAACAAGACTGATTTACTGTCACACAGGACTCACAATTTATGCAATACAAAACTCCTCCTCTGGGCCAAGCTAGATAATTTAGTTTCTACAATACACAAAGCTCAATTATCTGCTGGCCAGAAACATTACAATTTTTAACAATTTCAGAAACATACTTTTTACAAGACATACAAATATAATTTTAACATCCCTGGGTAGCTGAGGATACTGGTACATATCCAAATCTCACGAATTTCCGTTCGGTAGTTTCCGTGTCGCATCGTGTGGAAGTTTTACCGGCTCGTCATGTGGAGGTATCCGAGTTAGAGTTCCATATAATCAGTAGCAAGAGCCAGTCTACGTTCGCATCTAACTACATGAAAACCACCGTTCGTATGGTTCAGCTGGTTACATACAAATGTTCCCCTAGTTCGGTAGATTCTATCTACCGAATGCCAGTTGGATAAGTGTAGGGGAATGTATACATCCAGGACTTCCATGAAGACCGGGCGTTCGCATGTTTGCCTTGCCGAAAATAGTTCCAGGCAATTCATGCGTACACCCGCTGACCGCGTTCGTGAGTTTTAAGATGGCCGCCATCCTTTGTTCTCGCCATGTGTTCGTATGCCGAATGGCGGCCATCCAGGAGCTATTAAGTTGTGGTTTTCTCCCCGTTCTACTGCTGATTGCTACCCAGGGTAGGTGGTCTCTCGTTCAGTAGACGAACACAAGCCTTCACATACAAAACCAAACAAACTGAATACAAGCATTTAAACAAGCATTTAAACAGCAGGGAGAGGACATAACTGAATGCACACGGGTAAGTACAAGAGATCCTTCACAGAAGACTTGCATATAGTACATACAGTCCAGCACAGAATGGTGTAGCTGAAAGAATCACTATTTAATTGAGATTGTCATTGCTCATAGAACAAAACGCCATTCAGAATAAAGCAGACCTATTTTTATTTTCCAAACAAAGAAATGGAAAATTAACTTTTCTACTAGTTTATGTAGATGACATGATCTTGTGCAGTGAAAGACAACTGGACTGTACAGAGATTGTTACACAATTGAACAAAGAAGTAATCAAACTAATAGCAAACTAAGCCTTTTATCTTCAAATGCAAGAAGGAGGTGAAAATGGTAGTTATCTTCTCAATAGAAGGTACACAATTCTAGATTTGATAGAATTAAAATGTAGCTTTTATTAAGTGACAATAGTATAAAACAGATAAAACTGAACATATTAATTGAGCCATTATACATAATCTCTATTTTTTATCTTTTATCCCTTTTGTACAAATTTTTTATGTTTAATTTACTCAGTTTTATACTATTGTCACTAACTAAAGGCTATGTTTTAATATTAACTCTATTTCTCTAGTAAGGACAGTTTTCTTTTTCTCTTTCTTATCTACATTTCTATAATAGGATTACCCCCTCCTTTACTATCCACTGTTACGGTTACCCCCTCCTTTTCTGTCAACTGTTTTGTTAGATTTAATAAGGAAGCCATGCTGTAGCTACAACCTAAGTGTACAAACTTCCTTACAGAGTCTGATAAAAGTGAGACTTTGTCCAACAGCAAAATGTTTAGAACATTAGTAAGATTCTGTTACTAGGAACAACTCGTAGGCCTGACATTGCATCTGCCGTGTTAGAGCAGAAAAGGGAGCTCTCCAAGTTAGAGATGGGATTGCACTCAAAACAGTAGTAAGATATATCAAATGATCTGGTCATCTAAAACTAAAGTTATCATCTATCAGAGATCTTAGACTGATAGTATATACAGATGCAGAGTGGGCTTGAAACAAACCTGATCATAAATCTGTACATGGCCACATATTCTTATATGGGAATGGCCCTGTCAGCTGGATTTGTCGTAAGCAAGAATTAGTGGCTTGTTCTTCTACAGAGGCAGCATATATCTCCACAATAGAGGAATGAAAGTAAGCAGAGTGGCTTAACCTCTATAGGACTTGGGAGTGCCTTTGGCTACTTCCTTGATATATATCATTTATATGCGAGGTGCTGGCCCTGTCTCAGTTAAGCACCCAGTTGTTCTTCAGATAACTGCAATCCCTCTTCTTTTTTGTAAGTATGGACAAGAAGATAATCATGACTGGCAAGTTGTTTTTTTAAAAAGGAAGTTCAGATTACAAGTTATCCCAGCCAATACTCACTATTTTCCTTTGCAATAGTGTGTTGCTATTCAAAATCCCCTTACACAAAGTGCTATATGCAGAAAGTACACAGAATTTTGAAATTATGTTTTTTTTCTTACAGCCTATAAGTATGCATACCCAAGGGTTTTGAATTAGGGGAAAAAAAACCTATATTTATTCAAGTCACTAAATAAGTAGACAAGATAAGACAAGAATCTACTTGTCATCATAACAAACTCCAGCCACTCAATACCTAAACTGGAAAATAAACCTTTTATCTAAATTCTATGTTTAACTCCTCTTAAAAACTAAACACCTCATGTACCCAAATATTACATTTAACCTCAGTCTAGTCCTAACCTCAATAATTCTTAATAGCCCTTGTACTACATCTTTAACCCATCTCAATTCTGTAAATCTTTTTAACAAGAAACCCAGGGCCGTCTTTAATAACGAATGGACCCTGGGCAAGTGTTTGCTTGGGCCCCCTGTGCCCTGCCGCTCTCGCCCCTCACTCCCTGGTATACAATCACGGCATCCATCCCAACGCAGTGGCAGTACTAAAGTAGAATGAATTTTATTGGGACCCCCAATTGCAAGGTTGGACTAAAGGTAGAACCCCATCTGTCGTGCAACTCCAACAATGCTTTGACAGCTGGGACTCTACCAATTTCCCATGCTTGCAGGGTTGTATTTAGCACTGAGCCATGTTAGTATGTTTGAATGTAAGCATGTGTTTGTATGGAGTATGTTTGTGTGAATGTGTTTGTATGTGGTACTGGAGTTTGAATGCAAGTGTGCATTTATGTGTAGTGTTTGTTTTTGAATGTAGGAGTGTGCTTGTATGTAGTGTTGACGTTTCAATGCAGGAGTGTGTTTTATATGTAGTGTTTAAGTTTGAATGGAGGGGTGTATTTGTATTTAAAGTTGCGGCTCAGATGCACAGGTACACACTCTGACGCACAAGCAGATACACAGATACATACACTGACTACATACAGATAAACAGGCACATACACTGACAGACACACTGACACAGGTACATATATTGACACACACACAGACACATACACTGGTAGACGTACTGACAGACATACTGACACAGGCACATATACAGACATACTGACACACAGACACATATACCGACATACTGACACACACACACAGACACATACACTGATCAACATACTGACACACATACACTGACAGAAATACTGACACCCACACACTGACAGATATACTGACACCCACACACAGACTGATATACTGACACACACACACACAGACATACTGGCACACAGACAGATATACTGACACATGCATACACATGCACTAACAGTCATACTGACGCACTGACAGACATACTGACACATACACATACTGACACACACAGATATACACACACATATATACTGACACACAGACAGACAGACATACTGACACACACACAGAGACATACTGGCACACACACAGACATGCTGACACACACACATACACTAACACACACATACACTAACACACAAACACACACACTAACACACATACACTAACACACACTAACACACATACACTAACACACATACACTAACACACACATACACAACATACACACACTAACACACAAACACATACACTAACACACATACACCAACACACACAAACACACACATACATACACTAACACACACATACACTAACACACAAACACTAACACACACATACACACACAAACAAACACACACACTAACACACACATACACACAAACACACATTTTTTTTTTTAAATGTAATCCCCCCAGCCTCCTTACCTTTTGGAGTGCTGGGGGGATTCCCTGGGGTCCAGTGGTGCTGCTGGGCTCCTGGGCTGGTGGCCGGTCGGGCAGGAAGGCGGGCACGCGAGGGAGCACTCACTGCTTCCTCTTCAGTCTCGCCAAGCAGGCGCCAAGGCGCCGAAGATGACGCCATCTTCCTGCTCCGTATCGTAGTAAAAAGTGTGCGCGAGGGAGCCGAAGAGGAAGCAGTGAGTGCTCCCTCGCGCGCCCGCCTTCCTGCCCGACCGGCCACCCGCCCGCCGGGGTCAGCGGGGCCCACGGGGCAGGTGCCTCGGGCCCCCCAAGAGAAACTGGGCCCGGGGCAGCTGCCCCGTTTGCCCCGCGTTAAAGACGGCCCTGAAGAAACCTCCTATGTAAACTAACTCTGATATTACCCCTCTTAAATCTAACACCCCCCCCCCCTTTACCCTAACCACATATAACATTACATTTATCCCTGCGTGCATTAACACAGATGCACAAACGCACTACACTCCCACACTCCCAGATTTAAACACCATACATACAAGCAGAGCAGAAATATACACATACATACATTTATACATATGCAGATGTTCAATGTCTAGGATTTTTAGATGTTTCTAGGCCTTCAATGTTCAGTTAATAAATTCATTATACTTCATCTGCCTTATTTTGGTGTTGGGTAGCAGGAGGCACCTTAAAATTATGTGCCTACAGGCACCTGACATGTAAATTTGGCCCTGGATAATTGCCCAGAGTTGAATGTCAGCTCATTTAGAATCTTGTGATTGGACAGCCACAGAAAGTCTGTGCTGGGAAGAAGACAAAGGATTACATTAGCTGCAAATACTAAATCTGCAGCTATAGCACGCCAATACTTTATATACCTCCACAAACATGCAAAACAAATGACATGCATATTTTTTTATTAATTATTATCTGCAGCAGAATCCAACACTCGTTCCTCCAAATTCACTTACCATAGTGCTGATATTGTGTATCCTATAAATTTTGTATTAAGCTATAACGTCAACTATTTAGTCGACGCTCTGGACTTTTATCAGGATTAACTCCTTAGCAAACAGATATGAAAGACCTTAATTGGACAGCCTAGTGCAACCTCAAACCTAAATACCTTTAGGTGTAAATACATCACAGGCAAGAACAGAATGCATCAACTCACGTCACTTGTCTCCACCACTTGATACCTGGGACACTGAGAGTCGCGACAAAATTCAGGAGGTTGGTAGTCATCAGAAAAAACCATACTGGCATGGAGACAGAGCAAGCACAGCACTATCAGAACATTTGTGTACATCTCTGCTTTTAGGATACTCAGAACTTAATGTGAGGAATGGGTGCAGACTGCTCTTTTATATACTGGAACAGGAACAAAACAGATTAGAGATAGAATTGCACAGTAAATGTCAGTAAATGTAAATGTCATTAAGGCACACGATTTATCAGCTTATACAATTATCTGGAAACTAAAACAAAAAACAAAAAAAAACACACAGATAAGCTATATTACACAGTATACAAAATTAAGTCCTGTGCTCAAACTCTCCCTACTCCTTGGCGGCAACAATGAGAGTAGTACACATCAATGCCAATACATACAATAAAAACATGGCAGACTATATGGCCGACTTGGACAATTCCGACGACCAGATCTCAGACCAAGAAGAGGTGGACTTACCCGCAGCACGACTGCCAAAACACACCCGGAGGCTACTCCGGTCACGAAGACTGAGATGCAGGAGTTACCGGCAGAACTCCGACGGAACATCCAGGCCGACATGGCGGATATAAAAAAAAAGACATCCAGGGCCTGTTGGACCGCATGGGTGTGGTGGAGCATGATTCTGGCAACCATACACGGCAACTGACCACGCTGCAGCAGGACATAAAATCTCTACAACAGCAGCATCTGCAGGTGGGGAAAAAATGGCGGCAATAGAAAATTCAAGGCGCGCTCAAAACATAAAGATCAGGGGAATAGTGGAGTCAGTCCCAGACACTGAATTGCCTCACGTCATAAGACGCCTGGTAAGCAAAATACTCCCCCCGAAGCAGGCCAAATGAGTAATCCTAGATGGCGTATTTAGAATACCCAAACCAACGACAGCCCCTGGGTGGCAGCCATTTTGTATAACCAAATGCACGTGGTCGGCAAAAGAGTGGTGGCCATTTTGTCTCCCAAACGTGGGCAGCAGCACTTCGTCGTCGAGTGCCTAGAACTCTTTTCGGCTAGGCACTTGCACGAAGCCCAGTAAAGTTTATACCGCTGCCCGTTCTATTTCCCGACCAACTATGCGAAAGATGTTCGGGAGATGAAAACTACCGACTCGGGGGAGCATTTGTACATTGCAATGGTTTTCGAACATGAACCCCGGAACAGAGACCGGCCGGGACACCTATTTCCCTATAACTGTTTTGGGCTATCCCCTCGTGTCCGCCAGTCAAAACTTGACCCCGGTGGCAATCAAATTCTACCAAATAGATCTGAGTAATACTTGGCCACATTGTACACTCAGAACAGGGCTATCTGAGGATTTAACTTTTGTATGGTTACTAGTTATGATGGGGGTTCTTTTGGGGTACTGTATATTTGGTATAGGGCTTTCTGTACCTAAGAGAAAATTGAATTATCATTTTTCTCACGCAATTATCTCTCACAAAGGACCCTGGGAAAGGAAACCCTGTAATATTGTGTTGGAGACCCCACGTCAGGGATCTGTGCATAAAAGCCGAGTGTGGCCTGAATAAAATCAGTTGATTCCCAGAACATTTTGTCTGGTTACTGAGGGAAGTGTTGCTGGAAGCTCGAGGACAAGTTGCCAGCAACTGTTCCAAGGCTGACCTAATCGCATGGAGCGGCAAGCAAGATGGAATTATAACGGGAGAGGCGAACACGCCAAGTGTTCCAGGGGGCAGTCCATCGAAAGGGGAATGGGAGAACCAGCTGCAACTTACCGAACAGCAGGCTCTAGACACACCAATAGTAATTTTGCCAGCTCCCGAATGCAAGCCAAAAATTCCATATAATGTGTTTAAAACATTTGTATAGTCGGAAGACGACATCAACGAATTTCTACACGATTTTGAACATTTATGTCACCTCCACGACATCGCATCCACAGACTTGGTCCCTCTCTTAGCAGGAAGGTTGACTGGGAAAGCCACAGACACATACCAGGCAGTACAGGACGCAGACCTTTTACGCCAGAGTTAAACAGGTACTGCTGGCCAGGTAAGCGATCACTCCAGAGGCATATCACCGGAGTACCTTCAATTCAAAAAAGCATGAAAAGGATTTGCATACCGAATGGGCCTGCCGTTTAACCAGGGAAGCTCTCAATTGAATGCAAGTCCATCAAGCAAAGACCGCAGAAGAGATTATGCAAGTTGTCCTACTAGAACAATTTTATAATGGACTATCATCATAAGTACAAGAATGGGTAAGGGACAGACAACCCTCCAACCTCAATGAAGCAGCTCAGCGGGCGGATGAATAGCTGGAGACCCACGACCCAGCTACCGACCCACTCTGCGCCCCGCTCAACCCTATGTCCCTGCTCCGGTACCACAAACCCAGAGCCAACCAACCCCAGCAGCACCACAGCAGGCTCCCAAGCGAGGCAGCACCCAGTGCCATCAATGTTTCAAGTACGGGCACATGAGAAGAGACTGTCCACAGACAAGAGATCGCTCTCAGTGAGTACGACCCGGACAACCACCAGTACCCCGCGCAGCCGCTCATTGTTACCACATGGATGTCCCACCTACCCAAACTCTCACTGAGGAAGCCTTTGGTTTCCTACATGAAGCCGATCCATTACAAGCAGCAGTGGATAACCGGAGTCACCATCGACAGTCCGTCAAACTTAATAGAAGGACAGTTCAGGGCTTGCTGAACACAGGAGCCACATTGGCCCTGGTACAGCACAAGCTCATCACGGAGGCAGAAAAGACTGCAGGAACAGTAGCCATCCGTGTAGCAGGGGGAGCCTCCCGCCAAGGTCCACCTAGACTGGGGAGCTGGAAATAGAATGGTCGAGGTGGGGCTCATGAACCAACCACCTGCAGTTGAATCACGCAACCCGTAGTTGACCACCCACCCGGACAGATCTAAAGGGGTAATGCCCGGTCACTACCCAGCAACAAGCCTGCATCACCCAGTACTGCTTGCACTCTGAGGCTCAAGTAAGAGCAGACTCCCCTACCAGTAACACAGCCCCCCTCCCTTGAAATACCCCAGCCGAATTTGAAACAGAGGTAGCCACTGATCCTTCCCTACAACAGTATAGAGAGAAGGTAGCCAGTAGCCAGGCAGGGTTAGAAGGTGAAAGGTTTATGTAGAAGGGAGGACTGTTATATAGGTAGCTGAAAGAATAGGGTATAGGGTCGCACCGACCACTACCAAACAATTAGTAGTACCACAGAAATATTTCCTGGAGCTCCTAAAAATAGCTCACGATATTCCCATAGCTGGGCACTTGGGGGCAGGCCGCACAAAGCATCTGCTCACTGTAATGGCACCCCCAGGCAGAAAAGGGGTTAAACTGCCATTTAGTAGATCTTCCCTTCCAGAGACACAGGCACAGCTACTGCAGCACACCAAACTCCCGAATTGGAACCATACGAATAGCTGCTAGCAGACGTACAGGAAAAGCACCTAAGTGGCTTACACTCCTGGCAATCAGTCTCTAACCCACAGGGTTTTGTAAAACAACCAATAAACACGTACAATACACTCAGACACTCCCACACAAAATCCTCCCCTCTGCCTGTGATACAATTACCTTACACAATGGGTTAATGTAATTATCACAGGCAGAGAAATACAGTTTTTCCACATTATTCATAACTTTAAAAGTATACATCACATTCACATTTTCAGAATCAGCATACTCCAAATACAAACATATGTCAAAATCATCCAAATTGGTCCAGTGGTTCAAAAGATAGATCAAAGTCCCTTGTGACCAAATGAAGCATGGCTTTTCTGCCCAAAACCAGTTCCACAGAGTCTTCTATCCTGGAGATAATTGGGAAGTTATCTAATTATCTCCAAGGACAGAGGCAAAACTCCATTGAACACATGGTAGCAAAAGACAATAAAATACATAAAAAATATATAACTGTGCAGCTGTTGCATAAAACAGGTACATTCAACATATCCCCAGATAGCTTAGATCAGAGCTCACATTATTACTGAATGGCGCTCAGATCACATACATACAGTTCAATTGCCATGGAGCCAAAGTCTTTCACATAGTCTTTCGTTATACAAATGGGCTCCATGGCATAGCTATCTGGGGTATCACTGTTCAAATAGGGCAAGTACCGAATGACCCGGCTTTCATGTCTTTGCAGGGGAAAATCAAGCGTTTCAACATGGGACCATAGTCTAAAGGCAGCAGGCGGGCAACCAGGCTCCTCCAATGCTCAGTGGCGAGATTGGTCTCGTCACACTCACCCAGAGTTTCTTCTGGCCAGGCATCTCCAAAGACCTGAGACAAAACTGTCAGTCTTGCGATGTCTGCCCAAAAGTAGGGAAAAGAAGGGACCGACTGACACAGGACTAAACTTCATCCCCTCCTAGTTATCACCGACCCATTCGGCAGAGTGGCAGTAAACATTATAGGACCCCTTGCTCACCCTAGTCCCTCTGGTAAGAAATATATTCTGACCATTGCTGACTACGCTACTCAGTACCCCGAGGCCGTTGCCTTGGGAAATATCCAAGCAGAGACTGTAGTTGAGGCCCTGATGCAAGTATTCTCCGGGATGGGTTTTCCCGTGGAGATTGTCTCGGATCAGGGCACCCAGTTCACTGCCAAAATGAAATGCCAACTGTGGAAGCCCATCCAGACTCCCCCTACTACTCCCAGACCAATGACCTGTGCAAGCACTTCAACGGTATGCTAAAGCAGATGCTTCGTACATTTGCAGGATTGGGAGTGATTCCTGTGACACCATCTGTTTGCTTATCAGGAGGTACCACAGGAATCATAGAAACATAGAAACATAGAGTGTGACGGCAGATAAGAACCATTCGGCCCATCTAGTCTGCCCAATTTTCTAAAAACTTTCATTAGTCCCTAGCCTTATCTTATAGTTAGGATAGCCTTATGCCTATCCCATTCATGCTTAAACTCCTTTACTGTGTTAACCTCTACCACTTTAGCTGGAAGGCTATTCCATGCATCCACTACCCTCTCAGTAAAGTAATACTTCCTGATATTATTTTTAAACCTTTGTCCCTCTAATTTAAGACTATGTCCTCTTGTTGTGGTAGTTTTTCTTCTTTTAAATATAGTCTCCTCCTTTACTGTGTTGATTCCCTTTATATATTTAAATGTTTCTATCATATCCCCCCTGTCTCGTCTTTCCTCCAAGCTATACATGTTAAGATCCTTTAACCTTTCCTGGTAAGTTTTATCCCGCAATCCATGAACCAGTTTAGTAGCCCTTCTCTGAACCCTCTCTAAGGTATCAATATCCTTCTGAAGATACGGTCTCCAGTACTGTGTACAATACTCCAAGTGAGGTCTCACCAGTGTTCTGTACAATGGCATGAGCACTTCCCTCTTTCTACTGCTAATACCTCTCCCTATACAACCAAGCATTCTGCTAGCATTTCCTGCTGCTCTATTACATTGTCTGCCTACCTTTAAGTCACAGGCGTTTCCCCTTTCAAATTACTTTTGGGACGGAGAGTAAGAGGACCCTTGGATCTGGCTCGGGAATATTGAGGGGGAGTTGGGTTACCTGTGGTTCGCTACATAAGTGTCCTGTTAGGCTGTAAAATATACAGGGTCTGGAAACCCTTACGCTGCCATGGACTTATGCTGGTAACACATCCTGTTTTCCTTAATCTTTTTATGTATGTTCACTGCAAAGAACAATTAATGTACAACAGTCGTTATGAAGTTCCAGAAAAATGGTGGCTTTTTAATGCACGTACAGCGTATATATGAAACAAACACAGTTTTCAATGGGGTGTATCCAACAGAAGACAAAATCAACCAATCATAGACGTTCAGTGCAAAAAGTATAATTATTCATATAGCATTACGTATTACAGTTATTCTACTGCGCATATCTAGCACATCTTCTTGAAACTCTGCAGGGTTATCTTGTGAGAGAAAAAAGGGAGTATGTATGAAACTGTAACTGATTGCAAACAGGGAAGGGAAAATTATTGCCTTTAACCTTTACAGACATGGAAAGACTTAACTAAGACAAAAACTCATGTACATGACAGTCTTTGATTTAGGAACCCAATTAAAATTTTCAGGTGGTTAGAGAGAATGTTATGTTTTCCAGCGGCAGGATGTTTATACACAATAATGAAAACTAGCGTCAGGTCGGAGGTTTCACCTGAATGTGCGGAGTTTGCCTCAATGACAACAGTACACATTACTGCAGTGCTACAGGTAAGTGCCGTGTCTGCCCAAAACAGCAACATGAAACTTTGACAATAAAACACAACCCTGACCTTAATCCCCCCTAACCTTAAACTGTATTTTTTAATTATGTAGATTTTAGCAGTGGTCTAATGATACAACTCCATAATTTAAAGGGACACTGTAGGCAGCCAAACCACTTCAGCTCATTGACGTGGCCTGGGTGCAATTCCCCATGTCACTTAAACCTACAGTGGTAATTATTACAGTTTCTGAGAAACTGCAATAATTACCTTGCAGGGTTAAGTCCTCCTCTAGTGGCTGTCTACAAGACCGACAAGACGACTTTTGGTTGTCTAAACGACGCTGGACGTCCACGCATGAGGACTTCTAGCGTCACCAGAATCCCCATAGGAAAGCATTGAAGTGCTACGGAATCTGTTGGCACTATATAAATGGCAATAATAATAATAATGATGCTTTCCTGTTGGGAAATCCAAATGCAAGGGTGGCCATGGAGCCTGATCCAGCGCCGACAGACATCAGCACTGGAATCAGGTGAGTGACTGAGTGGGTTTTGACCCCTTCAGCGACTTGGGATGGGGTGGCAGGGAGGGGGGCACTGTTGGGATTCTGTAGTGCTAGGAAAATGGCTTTGTCTGTCTTTTTTGACCATGAATTAGAAAGTTACTTTAAATTCTCACTTTAGTGGATAACCCTGCTAGTTTGTATTTTTATAGTCAGCACTCCTTTTTCTAAAATAAGAAAAAGACACAAAAAAAAAAGTATTTAAACTAACTTGTAATCGAGCACAGACCATCACCGCTCAGAATCCGAAAGATAATTGTGGGCAGATAATCATTAGGAACCTATGGCACATGCGTGGTAATTATTGCATTCCACCAATCAGATGTTTCTCAGACAGGAACATTCATACAGCATTCTCTCTAACCATGCAGTGTGTGGTGATACAGAATGTAAAATCCTTTAATATTTAAAGGGACTCATCTGACATACTGACAGCCACTATAGAAATGCATATGGCTATATGCAAACATTGCCATTTCTCTGCAGCAATGCTTTACATTTCCTGACTGCTATGTCTATGATAAATCGGATTTGGTGCTTAAATTGTCCCTGAACGAAAAACATAGCCTACAAATATTACCATTGTATGTAGAGTATAGAGAAAAATAGAAAAACATTAAGAAAAAACTCTAATTGTCTAATTGTCTTTAAGTTATATGTCACTAAGGAAATAAGGAAAACTAATTATTTCTAGCAACCATAAGGGGGTGTATTTCTACTGCAGTGACAAGTTACAACTGGATAGAAGTCAAAATATTCCCCAGAAAAGAAATCATTGTAGTTAACCCCTTAATGACGCATTACAGACTCAGTCCGTCATGCGCTAAAATTAACCCCAGATCGCCTCAATTGCGGGGTTAACGCTCCTCCAGTCTCCCTTAGTATTCGCGCTGGTCCGCCTCCCTGCCGCGGTCAGTGTGAAGTGGAGGGAGACAGATCAGTGATCATCCTCTTCACCCTGTGCGAAAAACAAAATTAAAGTTAAATCCCACCCCCCCCTTTCGACTGCTTTAATAAAATAAACCCCTTCTCTGCCAATTGATCACCGACTGCAGTGATGAATTGGCAGGGACTACATTTTACCGTGATCTGATTTTTTATAACCCCTGAGGGTTAACTTTTATTTAGTTTTAACCCTCAGGGGTTAAATATATTTTATTAATTAAATTAAATATTTTAAAATTATATATTTAGCTGGATGGGGTGGGTCAAAGTTAGTGGGGTATTGGGGAATTTGGTGTTAGGCTAGCTAGGGGTTAACGTTAAAAAAGTTTTTTAAAAAGCTTTAAAAAGTTTTAAAATAGCTTTGAAAAGTATTAATAACGTTTAAAAGAAGTAAAAAAAATCCCACCCCCCTTTTTGCCAGTCCTAATAAAAATGAACCCCTTCCCTGCCAGTTGATCACTACCTACAGTGATCAAAATACAGATCACAGTATTATACTAATCTGATTTTTTTTTTAACGCCTGAGGTTTAACTTTTATTTAATTTTTTAACCCTCATGGGTTATGCCTTTATGGGATAGTTGGAATATATAACCTGCTAAAATACTCCAAAATGGGACCTGGACACAGCGTAAAAATTCAAAGTTTGAAAAAAAAAACCTGGAATGGCTGTGTCTCAAATGTGCCCCTTCAATATCAACATACACCTGGCAAAGGTACATATGGGGGTATTGCTGTACTCAGTCGACATAGCTGAGCAACATATGAAGTATTATACAGTCGTAGCACTCATAAGGTTTGCAAAATATACTGCGCAAACTCACTTTGTGTGTCAAAAAGGCAGAAAAAATGCTTATTACCACTACACTTGGTACATGCTAGCGGAAAAATGATCCCACGCTAAGGTTCAAAATAGGCCTTTTGAAATACCCTAGGATGTGTTCTTTAAGAAATGGTATATCTTTATGGTGTAGTTCTAATATGTAGCCTGCTCAAGTGCTCCAAAGTGGGACACGGACGCATCAAAACCCTCCATGAAAATCCACACTTAAAAACCTGAACTTGTCACATCTCTTTTACAGCAATGAAACTTCACAAAATAGTGTCTAGGTCTTACATTGGGCATATTGTTTTACTCACAAGATGTAACTGAGCATAATTTGGGGGATTTTATGACAGTGGTACATATCAAGTGTAAGAAATACTCAGCAAAAATGCATGTATGTAAACATGCTATTTTTCCCCCTCACCACAAACATTGACATAAATTTATGAAAAAATGGTGACAAGGTAAGGCACAATATACACCATATAAAATACCCTGGGGTGTCTGTTTTGTCAAATGGAAGCCCTTTGTGGGGTTATTTTAACATTCAAACTGCTATAATACCCCAAAATGAGACATATAAACTGAAATAGCTTTGTCTCTTATATGGCATTGTAGCTTCACAGAATAGTGCCAAAGGTGTACAATGGAGGTATAATAACACTCAGATGTAGCTGAACACAATATTCTGTGCAGGAATAGAACACACCAGCTTTATGAAATACACATTACAAAAACCTTGTTAAAAGTGTACATGCCAAAATAGAGAAAAAACACAATTTTACTCCAATATTTAGCAGAGATTGGCGATGAAATGGCTACGTAAAAAGTGTCAAAATAACTTTAGGTAAATAGCCTGTGATGTCTACTTTATAAAAAAATTATACTTTTGTGTGGCAGTTTTGTTTTCTGTGATGGCTACTAAACCAACAAGACAAACATACAAACTTCTAAAATTGTTTCACATTGAAATTTTATTTTAGTCCTTGTATTTTGTGACCTGTAACTTTCAAAATAAGCTGAAATCCTATACAAATTATGTACTCTATAAATCAAGACACATAAATGAATTTATTTTGAAATACTTTTTCTAAGCTAGACATATTATGCACACGCTATTATTGCCAAAACCGTGAAATAAATTGGTTTTTTTTTTCCCATTTTTGGCATTTTTTGTTTTAATAATTAATGAGATAATTAATGAGAATTTATCTATATTTATGTGACCTCAAATTAAAGCCCTTTTTTGCCCTCTAAAAAAATGGTATATATTATGTGTTGGTGCAGTAAATGACAGAGATGCAAATTGTGTTTGAAGACAAACAGCAAAAAGTGCAAAATTGCTTGTGTCATTAAGTGCAAGACAAGCTTTTGAAGCTGTGCCCTTAAGGGGTTAAATCTACACAATCAAGAAAAGAAAAACATTACACATTGCAGTTCTGTAAAAAGGTCACATTTATTATAGGATTAAGATACTATATATGCGTAAGTGGTGTAATATGATCATAAAACCATAAACTGCGGACAAGAAAGGGGCCTCTGTGTATAGTCTATGTTTAAGCCTTAGGCACCAAGTTTAGAAAGTGACTTGTTTCATTCACAAAAGGGTAAAAAATAAATATAAAAATGAATAAAGCATCTCCAAGCTTATATAAAAAATGATTACTTATATACAAAGGAGAACATTTATATCATGCTTACCATATCTATCTTTTCCTGATTAGTTCACATGGCTGCATCACTTAAGGGTTAGCTCTAGCCTATCTTTCAGGAATGGTTTATTAATTATGATATTAATGGAACACTACAGCGTTAGGATTAGAAAAGTGTATTCTTAACGCTATAGTGTCCCTCTGCCATAATGTGATCTCCCCTCCCCCCACATTTTGAAAATGTTAAATAAAACTTTCATCCCTTGCTTCTTTCCAGTGATGGGTCTGCCTCGTCCCTCGGGCTGGTTACACCGCCCCGATGTCGGCAATTAGGAGAACCATATGTCCATGCACAGCAAATGCAGCACGCACGTTAGGTCATTCCCACAGGAAAGCATTGATTCAAATCAGGATATAAAGTCACCCCTAGGGGGACTATTTGTTGTGCTACAGGGATTGTAAATGGGGGTAACCCAATAGTACAAACACTCAATTCCTAGGTCTATTATGCCATACGTGCACAGTAGAGACAGACAAGACCCTGTTGTTCAAAGGCAATACAAAAAGGAAAAAGAAAAAATAACTTTATTATATGAATTCAATTAAATGGGACTTATAAAATGTTTAGAAAAGGTTTCTCAGGGCCAGAGAGTTATGTAAATTAAATATATACATAATTCACTGAAAAGAATTAAATCATAATATACTAGCAAATATTCCTTGTAATACAACGCAATAAAGCTATGGACCAATAAATAAAATTAAGTAAAGGTGAACCCTTCATTGAGACCCAAAGGTGTTAAAGTGTTCAGTTTATGTATCCAATAGCATTCTCTTCTTCTTAGGATCTAGTTGCAAAAGATCTTTATGAGAATCACAAAATCAACATAATGCTAACAATTCATTGATTAGTATGTTATCGTTCGAGATCCAGACTTGTGACGTATACCAAATGTTGCTTTTGCCAAGTTATATATTTTTGTATATATATGTTTAACCCCATGATTGCTGAATACCAAATAACATCCTAATACTCTTATATGTTTATTTTTTATTCACTGCAAACATATCACACTGCACTATAATAATACTGCTGTCTTTAGTTATATTTAGGTTAATGGTATCTGTTAAATATCACTTAAATTACAGTTTATTCTTATGGTTTGTTAACGACTCAAATTTAAGTCTTGATATTATGTGGCACAGTAGTTGAATGTAATGTACAACATAAAATAAGAAGAACAACATTATCTAATGTTATATGAGGCTGTTCCTTGGCTAGACTTGAATAAGCATATTTAATATTTTTACTTGAGAGCATATTGTCTGTTTATGTATTTGAAGTGGCTAACTGTAAATATGGTTACCCAGCATACAAAATGGCTATACTAGGCTCTATATTGTCTAACAGGATCAGATCCAAATCTCCGCTCCACTGGCCCAGAGAAACCGTTTCTATCCCAGCAAATCAAAGACCCCTAGAGAAGTCCTGGTGGTAGACTCTCAGATGCCGAGCAACGGCGGTGTCTCTAAATGAGGAAATGGAGTGAACATGCTTCATGATGAGCTTTTTAAAGGGGCGATATGTCTTGCCCACATATTTCATTCCGCAGGTACATGTCAAGAGATAAATCACCCCTACCATTCTGCAATTAAAAAATAGCTTGATGCTAAAATTAAAACTGCCACTACTATCAGAAGTTACCTTAGAATCTTTAGCAATGAACTTGCAGGCCACGTCAATTTACAAATTAACCATAAAGAGATTTTCATCTTTATATGAGGTTGGTTATTTAATAAAATATGGCTGATTACAGTCTATATACCCTGGTTGGAGTCATTGCCTGACTATGAGATCTGTCAATCGTATGCGTATTGAAGCAGTTAGACCCTTGCTGTTACAATACATATGTGCCAGTACAATTGTGCCTTATTGTAAACTTGATTCACATTACATTAGATCAAGGGTCATTCAACATATATCCTGATAGCGAATTATGGCTAGACCATGTGGATGATCAGCCAGATACATAAAAGGGCATTTCAGCCCCTGTTATAAAAACAATATATCCTGTAAGAGATAGGTTTCCATGACAATCCTTTGACTTATATTCCTGGATGGCCAACTACCCATCCGCTGGTTCCCACCAGGGGCCGCCCTCCTGGCCAGCAGCCCCATTGCCAGCTCCACTCCTGGGGCCACACTGCCGACAAAGCGTGGCCCCATCGCTAAAACCTCCTAGCCCTCGCCGGGCGGCTCCGCCTACCATCATCTTGGTCCGTTGCCAGTATAGAAGTGAGCTGGACCCGCATCCACTCGACCCCTTGATCCCTCGCCGCCGTCCTGATCCCCACCGCATCCTCTTCACCTCGTCCATCCTACAGAAAAACAAAAGGAACACCTATGAGGCCTAATAAATGAACACACAAGGAGCCCAGAAACTTAGCCAGGTAGGCAAGTTAAAAGGGAATTTTGCTGCCTATTTATATAGCCCAGCCCCTTACCTTCTAAACCACCAATCCCTACATAGCTTCCTCCTATGCTCGCCTCCTAGCCCTGTCAAGGCCCCTTTCCACTAAGCTGTGCTTTTGCTACATGAGGCTACATTACGCTGAACATCTAAATGCACAGCATGAGGACGTTTAGCATCATTTCAATCCGTGAAACTCCAGGAAGTGCCTCTAGTGAATATCTGATAGACTGAGATGTTTAATGAGTGTTTAGAAATTTATTTATTTTTTAATTATTTTGAATGTTAATAGAGTTGTTTTGAACATGCGGATGAAATTGCGTTTGAGTGTATATGGTTTTGAGCGTGATGACATCATACGCATGTAATGTGGAAATAGCAAATCACCTGGAAGGCAGAGAAATCAATTTATCACAAATCAGAAGAAGTATATAATGTCGAATGCTCAGATGGGCGAATACAGCTCTTGAGAAAGTCCAAAATGCATCAAACGAATTTCTGGTGAATTACAGCTGATCCAGGCTATTCAGTACATTTGAAATGCCATTGTATGCACTTTAATGGAGGCTTTTTTTTCTGTATAATAGAATTGGGAGATCCCCTGGACCCACAGCCGATTCTTCCAGAGATAAGTGGCCCCCTAGTGGCAATGCAATTT